>CM074732.1:138202454-138687454 GCA_037367245.1 Phrynocephalus guinanensis | reverse complement strand
CAATTTATCAATTAGTCCTAAAATATCCTCTCTTTTAACCTGTATTTGATTTAAGCCTTTAGTCAAGAGGGGCCGTTCAGGCAGCGGAATCTGCTCAAGGTCTTCTGTCGTGAAAACAGATGCAAAGAACTCATTTAATTTCTCTGCAATTTCCAAGTCCTCCTTAACCTCCCCTTCCCCCCCTCACCATCCAGAGGGCCAACTGGTTCTCTGGCAGGTTTTCTACTTCTAACATATTTAAAGAAGCTTTTATTATTACCCTTTATATTGCTAGCCATGTGTTCCTCAAAATCTTTCTTTGCCTCTCTTATCATCTTCTTACATTTCTTTTGCCAGAGTTTGTGTTCCTTTTTATTTTCCTCATTTGGGGAGGATTTCCATTTACAGAAAGACCTCTCCTTGCGCTTTAGAGCCTCTCTAACTCCACTCGTTAACCATCCTGGCGCCCTCTTGGACTTAGAGGAGCTCTTCTTTCTTTGTGGTATGCACTTGTGCTGGGCCTCTATTACCGTTGTTTTAAATAGGCTCCATGCACTCTGAAGAGACTGGATTCTTTTAACCTTTCCCTTCAGTTTCTTTCTAACTAGTTTCCTCATCTGAGGGAAGTTTGCCCTTCGGAAATCAAGGGTTTTTATGTCTGATTTGCTTGACACTCTTCCTCCAACATGCATGGCAAAGGAGATTGCAGCATGGTCAGTGTTCCCCAGAGGCTGAGTGACATTCACATCCCTGACCAGGTCCTGAGTTTCACACAGTATTAGATCCAGACTTGCCTGTTCTCGGGTGGGCTCCATGACAAGTTGCTCTAAGGCACAGTCATTCAGCAAGTCGAGAAACCCGATTTCTCTTTCTTGCCCAGAGCTCGTATTGGCCCAGTCAATGTGGGGATAGTTGAAGTTCCCCATGATTACTATCCTATCCCTCTTAGCCACCTCCATGATTTCTCTCCTCATTTCAAGGTCCCCCTCAAGGTTTTGATCTGGTGGACGATAGCATATCCCAACTATCACATCACTCTCAAACCATCAGTCACTAAGGAAAAGCCTGCCTGAAGAGAAAGGTCTTTGCCTGTCTGCAGAAGAACAGCAGATATGGGTTAGCCTGGTTTCCTGCAGGAGGGAATTCTAGAGTTGGGGAGCAGTAACAGAGAAGGCCCTCTCCTTAGTACCCACGAAATACATCTGTGAGGGTGATGGGACCCGAAGAAGATATGAAATCTAGCTATCTTATCTGGATTTCAGTAAGGCCTTTGATAAGGTTTCCTATGGTATAGTTGCAAAGAAGTTAGTAGAATGTGTGATAGATAGTGCTACTGTTGGGTGGATTTTTAATTGGTTGACTTATTGCACCCAAAGGGTGATCATAAATGGCTTCTCTTCAGCTTGGAGAGAAGAGACCAGTGGGGTGTCCCAGGGTTCTGTTATTGGTCTGATGCTACTCAATATATGTATTAATGACTGGGAGAAATAGAGAGTAGGCTGATCAAATTTGCAGATGACACCAAATTGGGAGGGGTTGTTAATTCCCTAGAGGATAGGATGAAAATCCAAAATGACCTTGACAGATTAGAGTGTTGGGCCAAAGCTAACGGAATGGGTTTCAACAGAGAGAAATGTAGAGTGCTGCATCTAGGTCAGGGGTGTCCAAACTTTTTGCAGGGAGGGCCACATTTTGTGAGGTAAACACGTGTGGGGGCCGACCATTCAGCTACGTTTGTCCCCAGGACCAGACTTTGGACAAGATTCTATAACAGTAGTGGCTCACCTTTTAGAGACCGAGTGCCAAATCTGTGATTCAGACCCCACTATTTTTTTCACAAAGTGCCAATACAGCACTTTCGCAAAGAGCCAGTACAGTAACCTGAATACAGGTGGCTGCGAAAGGGCGATGTCGGGTGCCCACAGAAAGGGTTCCGAGTGCCACCTTTGGCACCTGTGCCATAGGTTCGCCAACACTGTTCTATAACATGAAAGGGGGCGGGGAGGATGCTGCAGCAACAGAGTCAGGAGTGGGTAGGCTAGGCAGTAACTGGGGGAATGGACAGAGGCAGGGAGGGTAGACAAACCGTAAAATTGCAAGCTGATATCTCCATCCAGTATGGGGAGGGGCCAGCTGGCAGGGATCTGTAACAGGCTGAGCCGGTGGGGAGAAGAGGCCGTGGGCCGCTCAAAATTTGAAAACGGGCCACGTTTGGCCCCTAAGCCTGACTTTGGACATGCCTGATCTAGATTAAAATAATGAATTGCACAGATATAGGATGGGAGACACCTGGCTTGAAAATAGTACTTGTGAAAGGGATCTGGGAATCTTGGTGGACCACAAATTGAACATGAATCAGCAGTGTGATACAGCGGCCAAGAAAGCCAATGCAATTCCTGGTTGCATCAACAGAGACATAATGTCTAGATCACAAGAACTGATAGTACCACTCGATTCCAGGCTGGTCACACCCCACCTGGAGTACTGTGTCCAGTTTTGTGCACCTCAATTTAAAAAGCATGTTGACAACCTTGAACAGGTCCAGAGGAGGGTGACCAAGATAGTTGAAGGTCTGGAAGAAATGTCTTATTACAGCCATGTCCAAAGTCCGGCCCACGGGCCGTTGGCCCACAACTCCGTACAAAAAGTTTGGACACCCCTGTCTTATGAGGAGCAGCTTAGAGAGCTGGGAGTGTTTAGCTATACAAAAAGAAGGCTGAGAGGGGATGTAGTAGCTATGTCCAAATACTGTATTTGAAAGGATGTCTTATTGAAATGGGGACTGGTTTGTTCTCCATGGCTTCAGAGACTAGGACACAGGACAATGGTTTCAAACTACAGAAAAAGAGATTCAATTTAAATATTAAGAAGAACTTCATGACAGTTAGAGCTGTTTGGCAGTGGAATATGCTGCCATGAAGGGTGGTGGAGTCTTCTTTGGGTTTTTTTAAGCAGAGGCTGGATGGGCATATGTTGGGATTCCTGTGATGGGGGGTTCCTGCATGGCAAGGGGTTGGACTGTATGGCCCTTGAGGTCTCTTCCTACTTTATGATTCTATGGAAGAATACTTCACCTAATAGTTCCCAAAGACATAATTCCATTACTCTGTGCATTGTATAAAGAGACATATGATTCATTTCCAAAAATTTGCTCAGAGGGAATAAATTCTGCCAATTCTCAGTAGAAGTCAGGGCATATTGGCTTGAGTGTACAAGGACGTAGAGAAAAGCCTTCAAGTTCTTTTAAAGTCTATTTTCTTTTTTAATGCATGATTAAGTAAACAGACATTTATGCTACACATTCAAAAGGAGAGACAGCCCACCTGATGTGGGAAGAACAACATAACAATGGCTGAAATCCACATTTGATTGCTAAAATATATGTGTGTAGAATAAGCTATGAAGGCAAGGGTTGACTCCACACCAGAAGAAACTGTGACAAGTTTTACTTAAATGTACTGTACATTCTTCTAATTAATATATCACATCTCCTCATGTATACAGTACTCATCTTCTGTAACTAATGAAGTATAAAACTATACAACACAGGAAGTTTAGTCACCATTGTCAATATTTTGTTTTTCTGAGTTACAGAGGAAGTTTAGTCACCATTGTCAATATTTTGTTTTTCTGAGTTCTGGCAATGCTATCTCTCATTGTGATGATATGAAGTAGTTGACCTGCTTCGTGGTGCAAATCTGCAATCAAGGCATTTTCCCTTCCCCAATATATGATACTATACTGTTCTTCCTACAACAAAAAGCTGCTGGAGGAAGTGGGATGGCATCACTTGTAGTTGTAAGAAATGAAATTCCTTTTTCTGCATTTACTGTAATCTTCCCGGACTGTGCAGAAATCTTACCCCCAAAAAGCAAATTTAGTATGGGGCTACAATGTACAGTATTCTGCTCCTGAGGTTTTACACAGTAAAATGAAAAGGGGGCATTTCTTTCTTGTCTTTTCGTTTTTCCTGTCTGGAATACAAAACAAATAGCGACCATTTACTAAATACTTACTGTTAGTATATTGACAAAAATAATAATCGTAACCTTTTAGGATCATACTGGTCCTAAGTAGAAGTATGTTTAAGACGGAAGCAGGCTACTTCACAGATGTAGACATCACAAAACAAAATCCCATTTGTATTATACTATAGTGTATAGGGTTTTCTTTCTAAAGTTTTATTTATTATTTATTTATTTTACAGAATTTTTTTAGCCGCCCCACTATCAAATGGTCTCTGGGCAGCAACTAAGTTCCTTAGTCGACTTCACAAATCCAGTCCTGTTTTTAGATTTACCAGTCTTTAGTACACTTGACCATTGGCAACCATCAGACAGAGATTCTTCTCATGAACTGAACCCAGCTTGAGACACTAAACAGAATTTGAATGTGACATGAGGGCTAGTAATGTGCAGCCCTTGAGATATTGCCGGACTGCAACTTCTAGCCAGAATAGCTAACCGTGAGGTAGCCTAGGAGTTGCAGTCCAGCTGCAGCTGGAAGTCTGAACTTTGCTACTTCTGATCTGGAAGAACAGTTGGATTTTATACTGCTTCTGTGGCTTCCTTCTGTTTCAGGCTCAAGCAAGTCTCTCAGGACACGCATGCAAAAGCATTAGCTTGCAGAATGCTTCACACAACGTTGCCTTGTTGTCTTGTTTGTTCTTCCTCAAGGTGTGGAAGCCTTGCAGCCACCCCCATGAGTTCAACATAATTCTTGGAATTGCTTCTCTACCTGTGGCTAAGAAAACAGAGAGAATGTCATGCACTTACCAGGCCAAGATCCAGGGCTGGCAAGTTCTTTTCTACAAAGTTTATAAGGCTCAAGTAATTTTTTCATCTGAGGTGGCACTGCATTGTAGCACAGCTCAGCACACTTCTTTTTATACAATAGAAAGTGGGGTTATGTACCACATTTACTACTTTTTTTACTGTTCCATTACATTTTCTTGCAATGCATGCTGTACTAAATGTAGTCACTGGCAATAGTTTCTGCCATAGCTTGATGTAATGGAGCCATTCAGATATGTACTTGTGCAATGGCAGGTTGAAGTTAAAAGTACCAGCAAAATTATACAGTGGTACCTTGTATAAAGGAATTAATTCATTCCAAATGAAATTATGTTAAGCAAATTTTCCTTTATACAAATTTCCCATAGGAATGCATTGAAAACAGAGTAATTCCTAATCGCAACCATTTTTATGTTGTACAAATTTGCCCCATCGAGGATTCTGTTAAGCAATTTTCCCCTATCTCCGGAATTTTTTAAGTTGTACAGATTTTATGTTATACAAACTGTTTGTTATACAAGGGTACACTGTACCACTATTGAGCACATATTTCAGCTCATAAGTACTTTGCACAAACAAGGCAAACAGAGGACATTCATTATCATATCCAGCCACCCCCCAGTACAATTCTATGTATGCTTCCTCAGCTCATGGAGAATACAATTCTGGAAACTGTGCACGTGAACACAACCTTAATAATATCTCTATAAAGGGCCAAACACAATGGCATGCATGAAGCCAAAACTGCAGTTCTCGTCAATTAAGGCACAAAGCACAAACATTTCAAGGTGAGTAGAACAATGATGAAAGGAAACACAAGAAAGAAAGTTAAATTGTAGTAAGACCAGAAAAAACATGCTGGCTTTAATTAATTATTAAGTTGTCTGTAAACCACTCAGGAAAAAAACACATAATCAGGCTCAGGGTATAATTTGTGATTTCCAAATTGCAGTAGCAATTACATTCAAAAGCATTTATCAAACTCCCATGCTGCAGTGCTGCAATGTTCCTCATCAAGGGAACATGGGCAGCTCGTGAGTGTGCATGTAAAACCACAAATTATGATAGTAGTAAGAACTGAGAAAAAGAGAGACCACCAGCCCCCAAATAAAGGGTCAACTGAATGTTGGACTGAGTGAAGAGGAAATCCTAAACAGTGCTACCATGGCCATCAGAAAAGAACAGAGTAGCCTTAAGATTATAGCTGTGTCTCTTTCCACATGCTTCCTTGCTCCTGGGGGAAGTTATCGTATCACTATCTTTCCATGTGTCTGCAGTAGAGATTGAGAAGCTCCCCCCTCCTTCAGTTCCACATTTCTCTGGGAATAATCTGCCAGGGCAGTGGTTCCCAACCTTGAGGAACTCGCGTGCTCTTGGACTGCAACTTTCAGAAACCCTGGCAAGCACAGCTTCTGGTGAAGGCTTCTGGGAACTGCAGTCCAAGAATATCTGGGTGACTCAAAGTTAGGCAACACCGTGATTGGGTTCGCACTCCTTCTTTTCTCGCTTTTCCCAGAACACCTCCACTCTCACTTTCTGGATGTTTTTATCTTAGCCCAATTCCATCACAAATCCGTTTTCTTGTTCTCTGTGTTCCTTTTAGTGCAGTTACAGGATTTCATAGGCAGAAAGAGCAAGTATTACCACTTCAAAAAGTGTCCCAAAAGAGGCATCAGATGAAGAATATCGAGCAAATACATACAAGCAGCTATGTCTGCTCCATTCCCTTTCCATTCATAGAATCATAAAAGCATAATTTTGGAAAGGTCTATGAGATCATCCCCTTGCTTAATGGAGGAATCCAATTTAAAATATATCTGACAGATGCCTGGCTAGCTTTTTCATGAATGCCTCCAGCATTGGAGCTCTCTCACCAATTCCCAAGATAATTGTTTGCATTGCTGTATTGCTCTAATATAGAGATGGGCAAAAAATGAAAAACGGCACACAGTTTCGTCATGAGGTAAGGCAATAAAACAGCAGACAGTGTTTCATTACGAAACAAAATGAATAGCCATTTCCCCCTCTAGAACGAAATGATTAGTTCTAGAGGAAATGGCAGGGGAGCTTCCTCAAGCTCTTCTCAGTAAGCTCCCAAAATCTGGAGAGGTCTGGGGGGTCAGGGAGCTGAGTTATAAAGCTCCAAAGGGGGTGTCCCTAGAAAAAAAATCTTTCTATTGGAATCGGAAACTGATCAGGCGGGCAACAGCACCGCTGCCGCTTCCCATTGATTCCAATTAAAAAGATTTTTTTCCTAGGGGCACCCCGTCTGGAGCTTCATAAGTCAGCTCCCTGATCCCCAAACCTTTCCAAATTTCAGGGGGTTACCTAAAACTGTTTGAGGAAGCTCCCCTGCCATTTTGGTCCTTTAGGACCCAGGGGAGCATAGTGTTTTGTTTCGTTTCATTTTGTTTCATAATGAAACTACTTTAAAAATTTGATACAAATGAAACAAAATGAAACTACTACAGAAGTGATGGAATGAAACTATTTTTCCCGTTTCATGCCCATCTCTACTTTAATAGTTCGGAATTCCCCCCATTATATAGTCACAATCTGGCTTCCTGCTCCTTGGGCCTAGTGTTACCTGCACTGTATTCAGCCATGATTAAGAACATTATTCTGTCCTTCTAAGACACCAGCAAGCAGAAAGAGAAAAGGAACTAATCAGGATGGAGTGCAAGACCAGGATAATGGAGGACAGAGAGAATGAAAGTTTGAGACAGTAAAGCAGTGGTTCTCAACCTGTGGGTCCCCAGATGTTCCTGGACTGCAACTCCCAGATAACCCTTCCAGCATAGCAAGTGAGGCAGGCTTCTGGGAGTTGCAGTCCAGGAACATCTGGGGACCCACAGGTTGAGAAGCACTACAGTAGGGGGTAGAGAAAGAGAGACATCAAGTGAAAAAAGGGCTTTATTTATTTATTTGATTTTTATACCACTCTTCTAGAAACTAGAACAAAATGCAAAGAATATCTGTTATAAAATCAATTATAGAAAAACACTAAAATAATAATAAATAGCTGGATCAGCAATGAAGAAAACAAAACAAAATATAACCATTTCCCTCATTTGGCATCCTTCTTCTTTCCTCCTGTGTGCCATTAACTGAGGAGGAAATCCCCAAAGATTTCCCTAAAAAACTCCATTTAAAGGAGCTTCATAAAGGTATGGAGGGAGGGCACCTGGCATATTTCCTGCAGGAGGGCTTTCTATACAGAAGACACCACTGTTGAAAAGGGCTGATTTCTGGCTGATGTTTACAGGCTTACTTCATTACAAGTGGAAAAAAATGAGCTCTGGCTACAAGCAAACAAGCAATGGTGTCCTGAGAAACCTCTTGTGAGAGAAAGAAAAACTCTGGATAGGAAACGAAGCAGAAGTGGGTAGTTTCAAGGACTCTCATTTTTATCCCCCACCCCACAATTCCAACACTCCTCATCCTCGAATTACTTCTGAGGGTTAAAACCCACACACAAAACAAGGCATTCTGGCGAGAACGTTTCTCCACAAGCAGCAGGCCATTATATAATACTTGCCAAGTAAGATCAAGCAGCTCATTTGCTTGGCACAGCACAGAAGAGGTGGGAAGCTATCACATGCTGGATACAACCTTGAGGGTGGTGGTTTTTGACCCCCTGTTTAGAGCTTTAGAAGGTTGCTCTGTGGAGGCTCATAGTCCATACATGGGACTGTAGAGATAAAGAACAACAGACGCCTGTTCTCAAAGCCAACAAAATAATTAATCCTATCTGTAAAATTCCTTTTATCTGTTACAGCTATTTTCTTCCAGGACAGTTAACATTATTAGCAATATTGCCCACCTACAGCAAATTTCCCAAAGGAGCGTAGAGCATTGTATGTTGTTAGCTTATCTTTAATTTCAAGGGAAACTCTATGACTATCTAGCCTGTGATTGAATTTGCAGAGAAGAAAACAGATGAAAAGTGAGACAAAATGCACTGAACTAGCAAAGGGATGTGATGATCTTAGTATGTTCTATTATATTCATGTACTAATAAAACCCTTGGTAAACAAACATCTCTTTCCTCTGATCATGCCAAATGTCTGAGACAGACTATCTGTATTCCAAAATCTCCAAAAGTTGTTTTTCCAGCTGTTTCAAGGAAACAGGAAAAGAGCCAGTGGGGAAAACAACTCATCTGAATTTTGCATCAGGTCAAGGAACTTCTCTGTCTCCTCTTTGCTCACATCTCTTCTACAATGTAGGGGTTTAATCCAATGGTCCAGTAGAAAAGCACAGAGGAAAAACAATTGCTCAGTTAGAAAGCCCTGGGAGAGTTGCCATAAATTAGAATTGACTTGACAGTGCATAATTACTGATACTACTAGAGAAAGTGGTAAAAATCTCTTGGGTTCAATTTGGCAGAAATATCTTGAAGTCTTCTTATGCACATACAAGGGAAATATTTTCAAAACATCACAGGCAGAGAATGCCTGTACAGCAAAACAGTTAATCTTCTTATAATCCAACTCCTACTACCAGACATTTTATATGCTGCCTAAAATCCACAAAGTCTGTAACCCAGGACATCTTATTGCTTCAGCTAATAACACAGCTACCGAGAGGATCTCTCTGTCTATTGACCTACACTTACAAAATATGGTAGGAAATCAACCATCCTGTATCAAAAACACCAGTGATTTCTCCTTCAGAACTGAATCTTTAAATAAGCAACATCTGACAATGATACTATACAGTATTTAATAAACTGGACATAACGCTTATTTATACCAAGAGCACATCAAGTTGTAAAGGTTTATTTATTGACAAGAATCCCAGAGATCCCTCCCACGGAGAGAGCTACCTGTTACCAGGATTAGTTGTCACTTGTGGTGATTTTATATTTAATGGACAGCAGTACTTACCATGGAAAGGTGAAGCAATGAGCACTCACATGGTGCTTTGCTATGCAAATGTGTTTATGGGCAAACAAAAAAACTATGAAAGTGAAGAACTCCTTGTATGATGTCAACACATTAATGATATCTTTCTGGTCTGGAATGCCTAGAGAGATTTAAATCATGCATTAACTCTGTTAATCGCACGCTCAAATTTATATCTAGTAACACCAGAGGAAATCACTCGCCCTTTCCCTGATGTCCTTTCCATTAAAAACAACATAACTGTCACTGACCTTTATAACAAACAAGGCCATTGATGTCCACAAGTATCATGACAAGAAATCTTTCCACCTTGGAGATAATTGTGTGCTGTTAAGTCAGTTCTGACTCATGGCAACTCATGGCATAGTTTTCTAGGTACAGAGTACAATACTCAGAACTAGTTTGCCATTCCTTTTGTCTGGAGGCATCCTGAGGCTGGGCAGCGTGCCCAAGACTAAACAGGCTGGCTATTTTCGTGGGAGACACAGCAGAGAAATTGAACCTCCAACCCCTGCCTCTGGAGTCAGATACTGTACGTCACTCCCTGAGCAATCTAGCCAATTGTTCATATAAAGAACAATATCATATACAGCTTGGCTCTTCAAACCAGATGCATTTCTAGCACAGAACAAAATTATTTTTAAAAGCACATGAACACAAGAAACACCTGTTTTACTATCATCTGGTTAATGCTGGCAACATCAAAAAGCTACTATCTGATCAAGGGGAAATTGTTTCCATCAGAATTATGAATGTCACAAAGAATGGTGCATTCCTTTTGTTTTCCACCCAGCATCTACATATTACAGCAAGGCAATTAGAGAAAGCAAACCTCCTGAGATAGCTTTCTGCCAGCTGCCAAATCTACAATGCTTGCTTGTAGCTGTTGTCTTCAAACCACTAATTGGCAACCTTGGATCACACCCTTGTGAGTCCAAATGCTGCATAACGTATCACAAGTGTGATTCTTGAGGAAACAGTCACTTTTACTAGAATGGTGATTGAAAGAACCTCTATATTAGACAAAACATCACCCATGGGCTGCTCAGTGTAATTTATCTCATTGAGTTTATTTATTTGTTTGTTTGTTTGTTTAAATACCACCCATCTGGTGATGAGGCCACTCAGGACGGTTTACTACAATTCAGCATAAAATACCAAATACAATATATAATAAAATTTAGCAAAGTAAAAATAATAAAACTTAATCGTACATACTAAGACACAATTAAATCAATAATATGAGGCAACCAGGATGCTGTCTGCAGTAAGGAACCTCATGGCACAGTGGTTAAACTGCTGGAGTACAATGGCTTGTTTTAGGTTGCTGTTTTTTGACAGTACCTTGCTTTGCAGCTGCTGAATTATTTATTTATTTTCCTCTGACACCCGTGAATAACTGAATCAGTGGATAATGAATCAGTGGATACAGGGGCCCTACTGTATATAAGGAGCATTTTTTTGGGGGGGGAGTATATAATCAGAGCAACAGGGCTATGTACTAGAGATGGGCACGGAACGAACATTTTTTCATTTCCATTACCGTTTGTCGCTTCCGTTACGTAACGAAACGACAAACGAAAATTGTGATGAAAATGCAACGAAACGAACAGAACCACGAAAATTGTGGTTGTTACGTTTCGTTTCCGTTAATGGCGACGCGCAATGAAATGAGCTGTTTTAAATGTTAAAAAACGCCCTGGACATCCGTAAAAACACAGTGATAATTATTTATATTGTCTGATAATACCTACCAGGGGGGTTGGGGTCCTTAAAATGTTTGTTTTTGTCTTCTCCCATCGTGATGTATTTTTCTTTTCCCTTTAAAATGGGTGTCACCACCAGCCACAAAATGGAGGCAAGCCATGTGATGGGATCATGTTCAACCAATAGCATGCCCAGGTTGCAGACTGGGCGGGCAGGTGGCAGCCACAGAGGGCATAAAAAGCTCTGGCAGCCCCCATCCTCCTTGCAGTCTCTGGTGGGAGTTAGGGTGGGATTGCTGTCTCTGCGACTCTAGCTTCAGTCCTGCAGCCTCCCTGTGTGCATGCTTGCTGTGTACCTCTCGGTGAGTACCCTCCCCTGCCCCGCAGTGCAGTCACTCTGCGGCTGCCTTGCACCCTGGGCAACACCCGCCGCTGCCTTTGCAGCCTCCCTGCATACCTAGTCTATACTGTGTCTCTGCCAGCATCCATTTTTTTTAGTGTTTTCCCTCTGGTCTGGGGCGTTGGAGGATGCCTGCGCATGGAAATGCTTTAAAAATCGCGCAAAAAGCGGGTAGAAACGACAAACAAAAAAACGAAAAACGGTAACGAAATTTTTCAAAAAATTCCTGACAAATGGAAACGAACCGAAACAGACCTCTCAACGACAAACGAAAAACCGAAACACCATTTTTCTGTTTCATGCCCATCTCTACTATGTACTGTTGTTTGTGCTATGCACTTATGATTAGAACTCATAAGCCTGCCATCTTGACTCAGAAGCTTCTAGACTCTCTAACTCTGAACATTATAGCCTGTTTAACTTGTATTTGGCTGGAACAGAAATACCATCAAATCCAAAAACATTACAAATGAACGGGACTTCTGAATTTACAGGCTACTTTAACTCCTCAGGACTTGAAACTAGAAGACAGCACATGAGATCATTCATTCACATTAAAATATCTTGTCCTCTCATTCTGTACCTGCCACCTGGGAAGCACCACACTTCTACCAGAGACCTTTGGGTAGTGGGCGGCATACAAGCTAAATAAATAAATAAATAAATAAATAAATAAATAAATAAATAAATAAACTGAAGAAGCTAGAAACTAAAATATTTTGCTTACATTTTTCTTTCATTAACCACTGTTCAATGTTTTCTCTACACTGCACGCAGAAACACCCACACAGTGCTGGATCAGTCACGCACAGCTGAGCCAGTGTTGCTGCCTATTTGCTTCCAGTTGCAGCCAGAACCCCATGAGTGGGGAATGGGGCTCCTGCCAAGCAATAGTGGAAGTTAGAGGGAACATGTCATTGGTACATTTGTTTATGATTAACTGTGTCCTTCCAGGATCCAGAAGAATCTTGATTGATATGTTGTTTAATTTTTATAATGATTGCTGCACAAGAATGTAGCATTGATTTTGTGCTGTCAGAGCAAATCAACATTCTATAACATAATTCTAAAAATACAATTTTTTTAACTTTTAAACAAAGCTTTAAATCAGCACCAACTTTGACACAGCTGAAGTAGACAATTGTCTCTTATTCTTAGTATAATACAGGCAAGTTTAGGCTAAAGAGATTCAAGTTATGAGCTTTTAAATGAAAATCTGTTTCCTTTCATTCAGAAATAGATGACCGTAAACACACCCAGGTTTAAGATGGCTCATATAAACAGAAAAGACCAATCTTGCTTATCTTGAAAGAGAATGATTTGTCACGTCTACCTTTTTATTTGAAAAAATCCAGACTGCAGGGACTAAAATACTGATCCCCAAAAAGACCTTTCAAAAAGGAAGAACAGTTGTTTTGGTACATAATTAAGCATACATAGTATAGACTTGCCTGCAGGAGCTTCGCAAAATGAAACATTGAATGCATTCATAAGGTGGTGGAGGGAGATACAGTGGTACCTTGTATAAAGGAATTAATTTGTTCCAAATGAAATTCTGTTAAGCAAATTTTCCTTTATACAAATTTCCCATAGGAATGCATTGAAAACGGAGTCCTAATTGTGAGCATTTTTATGTTGTACGCATTCACCCCAAAGGTGATTCTGTTAAGCAAATTTCCCCTATCTCTGGAATTTTTTATGTTGTACAGATTCTATGTTATACAACCCGTTTGTTATACGAGGGTCCAATGTATTTCAATAAAGATTCTCTCATGATTTCTGAGACGAAACAGTCTTCTCACTTAAGTGTTCAAAGGAGAAATCAATTCAAGGTCTGTAGCACTCGGAACATCTGACCCTATCTATCAATCAGAAGTAATTAGCAGCCAGGATGACACACATGACTGGTCAAAATGTTCTACAGTATATCTTTTTGTAGTTACTACCATTCACTGATCGCCACAGAATTGATGCTTTTGAGCTGTGGTGCTGGAGGAGAGTCTTGAGAGTCCCCTGGACTGCAAGGAGATCAAACCTATCCATCCTGAAAGAAATAAACCCTGAATGTTCACTGGAAGGACAGATTTTGAAGCTGAGGCTCCAGTACTTTGGCCACCTCATGAGGAGAGAGGACTCCTTGGAAAAGTCCCTGATGTTGGGAAAGATTGAAGGCAAAAGGAAAAGAGAACGGCAGAGAATGAGATGGTTGGACGGTGTGATCGATGCAACCAATATGGATTTGGCAAAACTCCGGCAGTGGAGGATAGGAAGGCCTGGCGAGCTCTGGTCCATGGGGTCACGAAGAGTCGGACACGACTGAACGACTGAACAACAACAACCATTCACTATGAGATACCAAAAAGCTGGAAATCCCCAAATCCAACTCCTTTTTTCAGCAGTTTACCACTTCTAGTCCAAACACAATATACTTGCCAGACCATCTTGACTGCTGACATAGGAGCCATTAACATTCAGGTTGCCTTTTCTATTTAAATTTGTCATTATTTTCCTTACCAGCAACACAGGAAAAATACTGTGAAGCAATACAGTATTAGGCCATTTCCTGGTGTTCTGAATCATAGATATAGAAACATGGTTACCTCACATTCATAAACGAGGTTTTTAAAGAATTTGATCCATTTATATACAAGGTAAATCTTGATATGAATCAATAATCAGGATTCTGGACTCAACCAATGAGGTGGGAGACTAGTAGAGGCATGGTAGGATCCTTCTGACCCATCACAGTTTATTCTATTAGGCCCCATGAAAATGTTGCCAGAAAGGCAAGAGGAATTTATCTTCAGCAAGTTCATCAACAAGGATTAAGGATTTTTCATCAGCTAGTTTAAAAAAGGTGATTGGGAAATACCATCCAAGTCAAATGAATTTGTTCAGTTTTCTTTCTGTGGAACGAACACTCGGGCTGTAATATAAATAAATGTAAATTACATAAAATTGAAGGCATACCAGCAGACACAGATGGAATTACTGCTATGGACTTGTTAATATACTGTGAAAAATGTCTGTTCTCCAGGACTCTTCATTGCTGAATACCAACTCAGAGTTTGTCTCCAAACAAGAAAATCCACACACGTTGTGTGTGCTTCAGTGGAAAAACTCAGACCTCCAAAGAGCAGTAAGTTTGAGAGGGATTTTAATTAAAACCAGGTTAATGGGTCACAATTCAATAAAACTCTTTATAGAACAGTCTAAATGCAACATACCTCCCCCTTACCATGAGAAAATCCTGTCCAACGGAAGCTGCTTAGAAAGGGATTTCCTCTCTGCTCTTTTATAGAACAGCAGCAATGGCTGCTTGGGGCACTTTATGAGAAGTGGGCCATAAATCCAGTCCAATTAGTGAAGACAGTACACAGGCAGCATTTGTGCTGAGCACATATCCCACACAAGAACACTTCAGGAGGCAGGGATCAGAAAGAGCACAAGCCAAGACAAACCAACATAACGCTCTGAAGTGGCCCCTTCTCTAGAAATCCATGACTACACTTTCTTGCCATGTTTCCTTGCCCTCACTTTTAAAACTTAGATTACATGAAAAAGTGTTTTTGCCTAATGCTTTTTGCTGAGATAATGGCTGAAGTCATGTTATACAGGTCCACCTGTGCAATGGGAATGACATCATTAGAATTCCCCTGATGCCTCGGAAACACTTCTTGCAATTTTAGGGTGTGCACCATTTACACACAACGCACCAAAATTGCAATCACCCCAAAATCATAAAAGGAAAGTACCAACAATGTTTTTCTCTTTGTGCAGGTAGACCCCACCCCAAAAGGCTTTTGGCCATTACTTCCTGGATTCTCAAACTTAGCAAGAAATCAGAGTACTCCCTGTGTTTAATATAGTGATTATAAAAATTTCTACACAAGTTAATGAAAAGGGCATGTTCTGTTGTTTAACCTGTTTTCCAAGACCATTATTCTGACGATCCACAATTGGGGATTTTGTTGGTGCATTTTGCTTCTAGAAAAAGTGTATTTCTTGACCTAAAGTGCAAATCAAATAAGGCATCTAATAATTATTTAAGAAATAGATTCAACTGTATTCTCCCTAGAGATATATTTATTTATATATTTAAATTATTTATATGCCACTGTTCTCGCCATAGGGAGAACCAATGTCTGTCTAAAAATGGTATCAGCTTTCCACTTCCCATAATAAAAAGTCTCTAGCCAAGAACATATATATATTTGAAACATATATATATATTCTGCTTATTATTATAAATAACAAGACAGGAAAAAAGAAACATTAGATGGATAACGCTATATCTGCAGCCATATATAAACTCTCTCAGAACGTTGTTTTATATATATATATATATATATATATATATATATATATATATATATATATATATATATATATATATATATATATATATATATATATATATATATATATATATATATATATCCCCATCTATGTTTCTTTTTTCCTGTCTTGTTGAAGTTTTGTCAACTCATGCTTGGCATTTCTAGATTTAATTTTACTGGAAGACAATAAATGTACACAAGGGAATCAACATCTCCATTCCTAGCTTGTAATCTCTAACCAACCATCCTCTGGTGCCTCTTCACAAGCTGTAAAAGTAGTGGGAGTTACTCATGTGTTGATAGGTTGACAGCTAGGCTGATAAACATGAAAGACATCTTAACAGGGTCTCGCCCACTCATTCCTTTATGAGGGGAAGCGGGCACTCTCTCATACACAAACATACAGTACATACATATCTTACCTAAACTAATCACAGTGTGTGAAACTAGAAAGTCCCCAACTCCAGCCAAGAAAATATGGGGCTTAGCCAAGCTCTAGACCACAGCGTGAATATTTTCTCCCACAGCCCTGGCTGCATAATGATTTTAACAGAGAACAAGATGTTTTCCAACCATTACTGCCTTCCTTATTTCTTAATTTTCATAAATAAATACATATAGGAACATTAGAGAACGCACATTATTGGGATCAAATGGAATGTGCTTTAGGTCCCACCAGGCATGAAAAAGGAGAAAAATAAATAGCTGAAATGAGGCCTGAAGTAAAAACTTGACACTGAGCTTCCAGAACCACAAAGGAAAATGAAATCAGAGGTTCTCTGAACCAAAATAATACAACAGCAAGAAAATTATCAGGTTTCAGATTTGTCCATGCAGTATTTATGCCATCCACTGATTTAAGTGCTGCTTACAATCACAGCATAGAACTACACTGAATAATAACTTTATAGGTGTTTTTTCTTCCTTTTAACCACAAAATCCTTGTGGGGTACAACTGAAAGAGGAAGATAATTTTATAATCCATAATAAATCAAATACTCTGTTTTAGTGCAAAATGATTAAGAGGGTGCTGTTCTCGAAACACCAGGAAGTCTTAGATGAAACTTATTTAATTGGTTCTGGTAAATCTGAATCATAGATTTAGATCTGTGATTTCTAATCTAGCCGCAGGCTAAAAACAGCACTGGCAACAACCCTTCTGATCTTGGATCTTTCAGCTGCCTTTGATGCCGTACGTGTTATATGTTCAGATTGTCTTATTGTGCTGGGCTTAGAAAATGATTATGTGCTTCTTTAAAAGCTGCAGAAGCTGCCCAAAAGCATCACATGCCATTTGGTTTATAGTGTGCCACAAAAGAAAAGGTGCAGAAGAGAGTGACTAAAATGATTACTGGGCTGGGGCACCTCCCTTAGGAGGAAAGGCTACAGCATTTGGGGCTCTTTGGTCTGGAAAAAAGGTGCCTGAGGGGGGATATGATCGAGATGTACAAAATTATGCAGGGCAGGAGCAAAGTCGATAGAGGTACACTCTTCTCCCTCTCACAAAATACCAGAACTCGGGTACGTCCACTCAAATTGAGGGTTGGGTGAGTGAGAACAGACAAAAGAAAATACTTCTTTACCCAGTGTGTTGTTAATCTGTGGAACTCCCTGCCACAGGATGTGGTGATGGCATCTGGCCTGGATGCCTTCAAAAAGGGATTGGACAGATTCTTGGAGGAAAAGTCCATTACAATTCAATGTCAGGAATAAATCCCAAATGATTTTACCAAGAACTAGGGAAATCTTATCCTTGTTCTTATAACATGACATCCACATCCACACCAAGTAGTAAACAGCTAATCCATAGTACATGTAACAGCAATAATCTGGTTCATGAAGCAGCAAAACATATAATGAGATGGCATGTTTAGGCTCCACTCTTAAGGAGTTACCATCCAGTCCCTCTTGTGAAGACAGTGGATTTCGGAGCAAATTCCAGGCACTACTGTACTTATATCTGTTTTGGCTCTCTGTAGGATTTAAAACACTGGATGCTAAGGGTTCAAAATCAGACAGAGAGCCTTCGAAGAGAGAAGAAAGGCTCACTACTGCCATAGTTACCACTTGACATTTCAGGAGTTAGGCCTTGCAGATTGGGTCTAACATATGACCTTTGTGCCCCAGAAATGCCAGAACATGGATTATATTTTTTGCTTTGTGGCCAAGTGCTGCAGAAAGGAAAACATAGGATTGTTAAGGCATTTGGATTTTTTTGAGGATCCATACAAGTTTTGTGTGTGTATGAACATGGCAGGACCCCCCCCCCCATTATAAAATACATATAAACTGACAAATACCCATTACAGTTCAATTCAGAAATCTATTTTCCTTCCACCACCCTT
This sequence comes from Phrynocephalus guinanensis, assembly GCA_037367245.1. Taxonomy (NCBI): domain Eukaryota; kingdom Metazoa; phylum Chordata; class Lepidosauria; order Squamata; family Agamidae; genus Phrynocephalus; species Phrynocephalus guinanensis. The sequence continues at coordinate 138,668,984 of CM074732.1, read as the reverse complement.
CTTGTAAGTGTTCTTCAAGTTTCAAAAAGGAACCAGCATTTATTTATTTAAGCATTGCATTTTGAAGGCATCCTTAACATAAGAACGTAAGAAGAGCCATGCTGGATCAGGCCAAAGGCCCATCTATTCCAGCATCCTGTATCTCACAGTGGCCCCACCAGATGCGTCTGGGAGCACATAAGGCAGCTGGATATCTGTCTCCTGATACCACTCCCCTGCATCTGGCCCTTGAAGTACCCAGGTATTAAGCCTGAAGATTACAAATCTCCATCATGGTTTGTAACCTGTGATGGATGTAAGATCCTTACATCTTCCTAACTGCAAAAATCCAAACCATGCAACACAACCGTATTTTAAAATACTGTACTATGATTTTCCCCTTTTTATAATTAACCATACATTTAAAGAGCTTGAGGTGAAGTGTGTACTGTTGAGTGATAAAGTGATTTCAGCTACATGGGTTGGAAGTACATAAAAAACGTGCTTGCATTTCTATCATCTCACAGCTCCTCCCGCCCCCCAAAAACACTTCCCCTACAAACTCCTGACTATCTAGTGAAATACCTTCAAATATACCACTTGACTGTGTATGATCTGTCTTTACATTGGTGGGCGTATTTTAATTCCTGAGAAATGTTTATTACGGGAAGGAAAGGAAAGCTGTGTTAGCAGATTCGGATGAGAAAACCCTATTCACAAATAGCTACAGAAAGATAAACATGTATTTCTTAAAATGTAAAGTGGGCACTTTATGTAAAATTACAGAGGAGGAACACAAAAAGATAAAGTTGGACCTGCTAAATATTTATCTTTGTAACCATCATAACAAAGCAACGGGTGAAATCCATTTGGATCATGTTATGGACAGAATAGCATATTGTATTTGGAAGAGGCTTCTTAATTCACACCTTCCAAATACATTTTGCTGAATTTGGCAGATTCTGCAGGTATATGAGAGAATCTGAAGTGATAAAAAGTTGGGGAAATCCTCTCTCATAACACTGGATTTACAAGAGTTGCAAATGAAGAGTCTAAATCCTAAGAAACTAAAAGAAACTAAATACCAAGAAGCTAAAATGGCAGTTGCCACAGAGACGTACTAGACATAGAAGAACCTAACTTGATATGTGCTGAAGTTGTATAAATGCATTACAGTGACCCCCCCCCCACCTATTGGGGGCTCTTGTATTTAACCCCATCCTGGCGCTACCCCAAACGGGCCTGCGAGGGCCTCCCTGTGAACTGGAAGTCACTTCCAGGTTGCTGAAAATCACTTCTGAGGCCTCCAACAGGCCTAGAAAGGCCCTCAGAGGCCTCAGAAATTATTTCCGGCGTCCCGGATGTGACTTCCGGGTCACAGGGAAGCCCTCACAGACCCCTTCGGGGCAGCACCAGTCCTGAAGTAAGTACGGGAGGCCTGAAACAGGCCTTTCCTCCCTTACCCTAGTGGGCCTTTTTTCATATACTGCGGTCCCGCGATATAGCGGCACTGCAGTATATGAACCGCGAATGGGCAGGGGACCACTGAACAATAGAAAGATAATTTGAAGTTATTTTTTTAAAAGGGAATCAAGTTCTCTCCCAGACATAAATGCACCTGTTACTTTTCCTATTTTCCAGCCATTACACTTATCCCCCATCTTCTTATGACAGAAGTATCTGCAGGTAATATCTGAAAGAGCATACAAGCAGCATAGACAAGACGACAAGAGGGAGTGCCTACCAACGACAGGGAGAAATAACAGGAGATCGTAATTGTGAGAGAAGAGAGGAGTCGCCGTCGACAGACACCAGTATGCAAACCCTGGAAAAGAAAGACGAAGTGCCTGTTGTAGCTGACTTGATAGAATGGGTGGACCCGCCTAAGCCAGAAGGGAGAGATGACAGCGGGAGGGATCAGACAGTGCCAAAAGGGCCAATAGCAGAGAGTTACTGGATTATAGACATAAGCCCAGGCAAATGGGAGAAAAGATGTCAGAAGGGAGAAGGGAAAAGAGACAGGCAGCCAGAGAGAGGGAAACAGTCTGAGGTAAAGACAAGAGACGAGAGGACGCAGACGGATCCCAAGATAACGGGACGTCAGCGGGACCAGGCGTTGGAAACAGTGAGGAATGAACAGCCTGAGGCGATCCTCCCTCTACCTGATCCGCCTGGCCCCACAGGGGTGTTAGGCCGTGGCACTGGAGCTGTCACTGTGGCCCGTGGCGGGGGTGCAGTCTCGGTATGGATCCCAGGATGGGGATGGGAGACACGCCACAGCGGGGTCAAGCATCATTGCTGTGGGACTCCTTGTTATGGTCCCATTATCCCGAAGGGGCGTCTGGACCTTCATTGAGTACCAACCCCTTCTTGAGAGGAGAGGAGGCTTCCCCAAAGTTTATCCCTGAGGGATTGTTACAGAGTTCACCGTTTATCCAAGTTGGAACTGTTGATGTTGTTCAAGATAATGTGCCTGTCTATGACATGAATAAAAGTTTATTTCGTTGGAAACAAAGTGAAGAGCCTCCTGATCCTTGCGCAGCTATCTCACATCCCTTACCAGCAGAACCCTCACAATAATGACCTCCACATCCTCTCACCCACCAATGTACATTAAGGCACCATGCTCCACTAGCCTAACTGACAGAGAAAAGAATATAAGTGATAGCTCTCATTTACTGTAACATGGAGACAATCACTAGGGCAGTGGTGGCGAACCTATGGCACGGGTGCCAAAGGTGGCACTTGGAGCCCTTTCTGTGGGCACTCGACATCGCCCCTTCATAGCCACCTGTACACAGGTTCAATTACTGTATTGGCACTTTGCAAAAAAAAAAAAAGTGGGTTTTGAATTGCAGTTTGGGCACTCGGTCTCTAAAAGGTTCGCCATCACTGCACTAGGGGATGAAAGCAGGTTGGATGGGTCATTTGCAGCCAAAATATTCACTGGCATGGGATTTTGCACACAGATTCCAATTGGCAGTCTCCAATGATATTTCTAGGAATTAAGGAAAATGGCAGAAACCGAGGAACAGTCACTTCCCTTCACCAATGCTGTTTCGTAACCCAGTTCCATCCCACAATTATTGTTTTGCCCCCAAATGTACACCAGACCCTTCTTTTCCTGACATAGTCCTTGTAAGAATGAGGAGGAACTGATTTCTGAGGACAACCCTGATAGTGATGGACTCAATGAAGGAACAGAAAGCAGAGCAAAAAATGATCCTCTTTCACCTTTAATTCTTCCTCCCACAGAAGTCCATCTTGTATCTACTAATAACATGGCAATGTAAATTATAAATATAGAGTTTTGAGCAGTATCAGGACTGTACCAGAATCAAGGACACGTGACAGTGGGAATAACAAGTCTCCCCTGGTTCCTTACCTGTCTTCTTTGTGAATCCAGATATTGCAAAATAAATCTTGTATTCACACTATGACTCCAAGTATTACCCAGTGCTGTAGTCACATAACCAGATTCTCCATCTCCCTTTCTAGAAGATCCTAGAATAGAATTGACAGAAGCATTACTCTTATGGCTTTGTAAATGGAGTAAGAGCCAAGTTTAATCTTTGTTGAAAACTGCCCATCTGTGTTATTAAAATAAATAAATACATTTATACTTTGAATAAATTTATTCTCCAAGATAACGTGGCAAAGATAAACCAACCAGACTATGAGATAATGTAGTTATGTGACCCTAAACATGCTTAATATGAATAGCTGCTTATGTAAGGATGTTTAAAACAACAATAACTGCTTTTCTCTTCTCTATGCCATATTAGACAAAATGAATTTATAACAGGATGTTCCATCAAAGATCTGTAATGTGCATCAAAACAAGTCTGAAAATTTTTATTACCGTGCCAAGAAATAGGGTGGGGAAAAAACTAGTCCATAGTTCTAAAAAAGAGTGGTTTGTCTTCCCACACAAATGTTTCAGTTTCTCAAAAGTCACGTATAATGTTATTGGTGTACACAAAAGTAAATTACTTTTTCCACTTAGAATAACACTAACTCTCTTCTGTTAAGTAGAAAACCCTTTCGTGTAGGAAGCTAGTAATTTCTCAAAGTGATCTTGAAATGGAAACAAAGCAGCTTCCAACTCATTATAACCAGACCTTGGAAGATAGCAAAAATTGGTTCCAAACTCTATATCCATACCACCTGAGTTTGGGATGGCTTCAACCATATCATTCTATTTATGCACCTTAAAACCAACTTTTCATACCCCCAAGTTTCCAATAAGAAAAGGCTCACAATCATATAAAGTTAGGATCCCCTGCCTTTACAGACCTTGTATAAAGGAATTAATTCGTTCTCAATGAAATTATGTTAAGCAAATTTTTCTTTATACAAATTCCCATAGGAATGCATTGAAAATGGAGTAATCCTATTTTTATGTTGTATGGATTTTCCCCATAGGCAATTATGTTATGCAAATTTCCCCTATCTCCAGAATTTTTATGTTGTACAGATTTTGTGTTATACAAGCTGTTTGTTATACAAGGGTCCACTGTATTTGTGCTATAGACTTTCCTCTGCAGCATTAAATGAGGTATAAAAAAACCCACAGCATATGTAAGTCATGTCTGCTTCCAGAAAATCAATGGGTTTTTGTTCTAGTTCATATTCAAATTTCCCAGTCCTTATTTTTGCAGCAGCTCACTTTCAAGAAAATTCAGTTCAGAGCTCAAAATGGCCGACAAATGGTTAATCCACACAAAGGAAATGGAGAGATATATCCTTGCATTTTGACTGCATAGCACATTCCTCTCCACAATCAGGAATCCCACTTATGCCAGGAGATATCCTGAATGAAGAGGGGAGGCGTGTTCAGGGGCAAAGTGATTAGTAAAAGAAGTAGACAAATAAATGAGTTTGCCCTTATTTCTGGTACCAGGTTATAGCAGCACCTGCCTTGACAACTGCCCGTAGTGCTTTTCGTGTGATGCACTTATAGATAAGCTCTCTCCAAAGAAGAGAAGGCAAGGGGGGAGGGGGAAATGCTGAATACCTGACAGCCCTTTCCTTTGATGGGTTGGGAGAGAATTTCCAGCCAAGGGCCATAAGGGGCGGAATTTGTGTTTGCACCCTGCATTTTGAAAGCTGCTTTTAAGAAACAGACCTGCCATGGCCAGCTGCTGTGACTTTTGAGATTTTTAATTGCTCCCGCCGGCACCAGAACTAACCACAGTATATAGGTGCACAGCCAGATGAATACCAGTATCGGCTGAAAGCGAGTTTTTGTTTTTAAGTGTAGAGATGTCAGCTGGCTGGATAGTTCAGTGGTTAAGATATCTGGCTATAGAGCCAGGGGTTGGGAGTTTGATTTTCCCACTGTGAGCTTGTGTGCTTTGGACAAGCTGCAAAATCCCAGGATGCCCCCAGAAGAAGGGGATGGTAAACCACTTCAGGGTGTTTTCTACTTTGAAAACCCTGGAAAAGGTCACCATACGTTGGAATTGACTTGACAGCTCACAATACATACATAGCAGAGAAATTGCTTGCCCTTGGTTTTGTATTGTGTAAGGTACACATGGCTTTGTTTTCTTCCTCTCCGTCACTACGCTGTAGAGCAGCAGAATTCTTTCAGTAGAAAAAAAACCTTCATTTTAAAGGTTCTTTGAAACGTTAACTTACTCAAAGAGCAACGTCTTGCAAATACGAGTACTGGGTCACCACCCTCTACGAAGTGGTCTCTGCTGCTACAGCTGCAATCACTGCCTCCTCCGTGGGGCCTCATACTGCCGCTGCCGCTGTCACCCCCCTCCTCTGCAGGGCCTCTCAACACTGCTGCGGGTGCATTGGTTGGGGTTACCACAGCGGCAGGAGGGGAGTGGTCCAGGCACTGATGGCTGGCCATTGCAGGGAACTCTCCTTCGTTCTGGCCACAGCCCCTGCCCTCCCCTAAAAGGGCCATGGGGGTTGACAGAGAGAGAGATGTGGGTGGCTGCAGCTGCCAGCAAGCCAACGAGGGGAGTGGCATGGAAGGTGGGTGTTCTTTCCCACCACCCTCGCCATTGTCTCTCCTTGGGAGGGGGGCCTGCAGCAACAGGAGGAGGAGGAGGAGGCAGTGGATGAGGCTACTGAGAGCAGTTGCCATCACCCCTCCTCTGTGGGGCCTCTTGCTGCCGCTACCCTCCAAAGTAGCTTTGGAAAGGGGGGTGAAGGCGGCGGTGAGAAGTCACACAGAGGAAGGGGTGATAGCAGCTGCGTTGGTGGTGAGAGGTCCCGCTTTTCACCTCTGGTGGGGTGTGGTGCTCTTTGGAGCTTGACTCCTGCTCAGCTCACCATCCCTGGAGGTGCTTTTTCGTGAAGCGAGCTAGCAGGTTGGAGGGCTGGGAGTGGCTCACCTTCTTCCACTCCCTGGTCTCCCAGGAGGCACACGGTGGAATCCAACTCCCAACCTCTGATTCCGCAACCAGGTACCTAAACCATGGTGTGGACATGAACTTCTAGCCAAATTCTGTTGGAAATATTGTGATGGGGTTCTGCATGGCAGGGGGTTGGACTAGATGGCCCTTGAGGTCTCTTCCAACTCTATGAATCTATGATTCTTTTGTGAGTTTTGGCATTTTGTGTGTATAGTCTATGGGGCTCCAGAACAAATCATCTGAGTTTCCATTATTTCTTAGGGGGAAATTTGCTTTGATATACTAGTGCTTGGTTTACAAGCATGTTTCCGGAACGGATTGTGCTCATACAAAACCAAGGTATTACTGTATTCAAAAGAGAAATACAAGAAGTATTTTGCAGTCTTCCCATGCTGTAAAAAACTGAGGAGAGTAAACCAGAAAGCAGCAATGTGAGCCATGGAGGAAACTAATAAACTCCCTGGGAGAGTTCAGTAGCTGTTGACAACCAGACTCTTTGCTGCTGTTACAGGCACTGAAATCCAGAAGACCACGCATGTCTCTGGACAGGAAATCTGAAATGGCAGGAAAAGAGATAGGAGCTCACAAGTTCTCCTTAAAAATAATTCCATTGTTTTCACTGTGAAATGAATTTTAATAAGGCCATGGAAGAAGTTAAACAGAGATTGCTTTGAACCAACACACACCCCTTTCCCCACTCCCTGTCTTCAGCTTTTCTGGCAGGATTTCTTATTTGGAGACAAATGCCGTCTTACCCTAGGTAATGATCACTCTTTCAGTCCTCTTTAAAAAAACACAGTGCAAGGAAATTATAACAAATTAAAACTTCAACAAAAGACAATATTCCCATATAAATCCATACAAAATTGACATTTATATGCTGCATATTCAGAAAAGGTTATGAGATGCTATATCCTTTGAGTAGCAGAAGGCCACCATTTTATCTTTCCCATGCTGTAATATAAGTATTTTAGCTGCAGACAGATCATGGAGAATCATTTCTGCTGAGCATGTTTTTTTCCATGTGTGTGTGTGTGTGTGTGTGTGTGTGTGTGTGTGTGTGTGTGTGTGTGTGTGTGTGTTTTGAGTCGTTACAGTCGTGACCGACTCTTCGTGACTCCATGTCCATGGAGTTTTCTTGGCAGGAATACTGGAGTGATTTGCCAGTTCGTACTCATTAGTAATTAAAAGCACCCATGAAGCTATAGAGTTCCTCCCAAATGAAATTAATTTTCTGAGTAATCTTAAATCAAAAGGGAACTCAAACAAATAATGCATTAAGAGTTTTGTGGGAGGAGTCCCAATAGCCAAGGTCTGAAACCAAGATAGTAGTGGATCTACATAGTCTGTTTCATCCAGAGTACTGCATGTTGATCAAGGAAAGAAATACTTCCACATTGTTTTATTACACTTATTTGTATACCTTTGATAAGAATTTATGAGAAAAGTCAAAATTATTATAAGCATTATGCTATTAAAATATTAACAGATCCCAACTGTGACTATTAGATGCACTTCTCTGAGAAAACAGGAAATCTCATTGAGCCATCTTCTCTGCGGCTAAGGGTCGATATGATCAGGAAGATGAGTTGAGAGGGTGTCAGTTTGCTGACAGCAACATTTGGCGGGCAGCCAGAAATGAGGAACCAACTTGAACTATCAAACAAACTGGGTAATAAGGTCAGGTCATTCTGGCTTTTGACAGCCAACTGGGTATGAGCTAATAAAATGTGCAAGAAGCAGGCACGTGTAGGGGCGTACAAGATACGCAAGTCTGAGATCATAGAGAAGGAAGGGTATATAACAATCATGGGAAGCCATTTGGTCTCTGTCCGGGACAGCAGGGCAGATCGAACAGACTGGCCTGTGTTTGTTTTGGAACCTTAAGGGACCCTTAGACTTTTACGCTAAGATGTTTACTAACCTACTTTCTGTACTATACTGTTCTGTGTTGTATCTCTATCTGGCTTTAATAAACCTTTTACTATTTGACTACCTCTGAGCGTGGCATTGGCACCAAGAACAAGATGATGATGCAGAGAGTAATTTCAAACAAATCTCAACTTACCACCTTCATAAACAAACACATGAAAAACTGAGAAGTTGGATCTTTTGTTTTAGATACAGAGCAGCTTCCTCTGTATCAAAAACAAAAAGAAGATTATGAATGAGTCTAATATTAAATAAATTCAAAATTAAATTCAACAGCATTACTAAAGAGGCACAGTGAATGAAAATAATACAATGGAAATTCCTTGTTTTCAGGCTCCAAGTTCTCTACTCCCAACCAAGGTTCCCTCTAAGAAGTGTGCATGCATGCATTTGTGTGCCTCTGCCCCTTTCTGAGCAGGGATTTCCTTCCCCACGTACCATTTTTGTTTGGGTTGTGATGGAACTCATGCGGGGGGGGGGGAGTTGCATACACGTGCACATGGGTCAGAGCCCCACTCAGAGGGGACAAAAATTAGAGAGGACATTGTACGGGGGAAGTACTAAAGTGTTCTGCTTATATACCGTCCCATACCACTTCAAGTTGTCTCTGAGCAGTTTACACTTTAATTACATCATGCAGGCTACACATTGCCCCTCCCCCCAGCAAGCTGGGTACTCATTTAACCGACCTCAGAAGGATGGAAGGCTGAGGCAACCATGAGACGGCTACCTGGGATTGAACCCCAGGTCTTGAGCACAGTGTTACCTGAAGTACAGGCATTTGGTTGAAACTATGATAGCATATTATAGTGTTTTTTGTAAATAAATAAATATAGACACCAAAACTATGCTAACATTGAATAAGACCATCCCAAACTATAAAGCAAAATAGAGTAATTTCACAGTTTAAATGAGTGAGCTTCTCAGCATTTGTACTCTTTAAAAAATATATTTTAAAATATTTTTTACAACCAGACACAGAATCTCTTTGCCAGTATGACTGTCTGTTTCACAAAGAAGGAAGTCAGCTAAGTGGGTACAAATTGATAGGGTCAGAAGTTCAAATTTATCCATTAAAGACTTGTGTCAGGAGCCTGGTTTCAGAAATCTTGAGACAATGTTTATTGAAAGCACTCAGAACTGTATTATTTATTAATTAATTTATTAAATTTATATACTGCTCCATCTACCTACATAGCTACTCTGGGCAGTTTACAAACTGAACAGAAATCAAACCATAAACAGTAAAATACAATATAACAGATAAGTATAAATAAAAACACTATAACTAGTAAACAATATATAACAAAAGCATAAAACAGGAGCAAGATGGGCTACAGATAACAGCAAATAAATATATATATATAAGCAATCATTGTTAAACCGCAATCATTATCAAACAGATTAATACCCAGGGAAAGCCTTTTTAAATAGCCACATCTTAAGATGCTTCTTAAAGACTGGGAGGGAAGGTGCTAGAGAGATCTCAGGAGGAAGTTGGTTCCAGAGCCGAGGGGCTGCCACTGAGAAAGCCCGATTTCTCATTAAAGATTTACAGGCCTCCTTCAGAGATTGCACCCTCAAATGTCCTGCCTGAGATAATCGGGTGTTATGGGCAGTACTTTGTGGCAGGAGCCGTTCTGCCAGATAGCGAGGTCCTAAACCGTTTAGGGCTTTATATGTCATCATTAAAACCTTGAAATCAATACGGAAGCGAATCGGCAGCCAGTGCAGCGTGGCCAGTGTGGGGGTGATATGTTGATGTTTTCTTAACCCCGTAACTAATCTAGCCGCATAATTCTGCACTAGCTGGAGCCTCCACACTAATCTACAAGGCAGCCCCATGTAGAGAGCATTGCTGTAGTCTAATCTTGAGACTACGAGTGCCTGGACCAGAGTAATGAGAGCGCCAGGGTCCAGGAAGGCACGCAGCTGAGCGATCCGCCTTAGATGGAAATGAGTGGCACAGACACTGATGCTACCTGGGCCTCCATGGAAAGCATAGGGTCCAATATTACGCCCAGGCTGCACACCTCATCCTGCGCAGAGAGAGTCACCCCCCCCCCAAAAAAAAAACTGAGGGGGCTTCCCAAACCGCCAACCACTGGCGCCTCCACCCAAAGGACCTCCATCTTGTCCAGGTTCAACCTCAGTCTGTTCACCCTCATCCATTTCAGTACAGTGTCCAAACAGGCATCAAGGGATGAAATGGCATCCACTGCAGAAGGAAAAAATGAGATATATAGCTGCGTGTCATCAGCATATTGATGACACAAGACTGCTCAACTGCTCTGAGTAATACTGAAATACAACATAACTGCTCTGAGTAATATTGAAATACTGAAATTGACTGTTACTTATAAAATTGCATGCTAATTTCCGGAAGATACATAACAAAATGTTCCTTTTCTAGAGGACTGTCACTCCATTGCGTAATTTAAAGTAAGCCTTTTATAACCTTTACAAAGAAAATCTGTTTTACTGATTTGACCTTTCAATGTCCACGAAACACTGCCCTTCCCATTTCATGGGACCAGTTCAACAACAATGGAACCAATTACCTTAAGAGGTGGTGAGTGTTCCCACACTGGGAGCATTCAAGAGAAATCTAGACCTAGCAGCTATACTTTGATTTATATTCCTACATAGAACGGGGTGGTGTTGGGTGTGGACTTGATGGCCTCATGGGTTCTTTCAAACTTCACTTTTCCATGATTCTATGATTTATGAAGCTGCAATATTGTATCTACTTCAGAACATTCTTCCTGCTAAGCTTGTGACGTGCATGCTCAGTTTAAAAGAAAGTCACTGTTTTACCTTTGAGAAGCCCCTTTTAGAAGGACCAATATTTCAGCCCCTGCAGCCAGTATACCTTTTAAATTTAAAAAGCAGATGAACCATTCTCTTTCAAGATAAGCAAAGTTCATCTTTCTTTTATTAAATCTGTTTTAAATATAAGTACGGTACTGAATGTCTAAAGGTCATTTGTTTCTGCATGAGGGGTAAAAACAGTTTTACTTTAAAAATATAAAGCAAAAGCCCTTTGTCTGAACTTCCCAAACTTTGGCGCAGAGCAAGAACAATCTGTCTGCTATATCAATGCCAAATGTATGGCTGATCCAAAGTCCAGTTTCAAAGTTATAATTGTTTGTTTGTTTGACTTAGTACTGTAAGCCATCTTAGTACTGTAGCCAAGGCTACTCTGGCTGGTGCATAGCATATCACAGTGGAAAAATATAAACATTCAGGTGAATAAAAATATATATCAGGTAAACAAATATATATTAAAGCTGAACACACATTTAGAATTGCCTTTAAGAATGTTGATTTGTTCTGCCAGCACAATAACATCACTGCATTCTTTTGCACTGTAATTTTGTGATCCTCTTACGTCTCTTATTTCACTAGTATATCCATATACACTGTGTACATAAATATGTGGACTCGATACTGTACTGCCGCAGCCAGTGGGCTATAGTTCCTAAAAGCTTATACTGAAACCAATCTGTTCATTTTTAAAGGTGCCCTAATTTATTTTTGTGTTCCTTTGCACACTGTTAAGCAGTGGAACAGAATAACAATGAAGAGAGCACTCCAAAAGTACATCAATTAATCTTCTGTACAAATTGGGTAGTTTGGTTCTAGACTCATGTTTCTGTCTCAAATGAATAGAATGTTGACATAAGAGCCTATATTCAATGTTACCATTACTTTTAAAAGTACATTAAATGACATGATTTTTAAGACCCGACGAAAGCATGCCTACATAAAGACCTTCTTTTTGCCTCCCACACTTCAGCTCATTTCCAGCTCATAACCACTGTATATTTTTGATCAAGACGCAAACCTGACAGACTTGATATCCAAAGGGATGAGATCATTCCCTGGATAGGCTAGCCAAGGTGCATTCCATATTCATAGCACAGCCCCCATTGCTGGCCCATGGGTAACTAATAAACAAATGGCTGAGACATATTCAATCACAAATGACAATATTTTGTAAAATGATATATAAGTAGCCATTTTGCACTGCACTGTCTTGTGAAAAATAAATTCCCGTTTGGAGTGGGGGAACTAGATGATGACACAAACATGCATGTGTTGTTCAGATAAATCAGAGCTGCAGAGAACTCCTGTTTTGACGTCACCTATTCTGTGGACAATTCACTGCTATAATGAACAGAAAACTCAATAATTTATTCTTCTAATTCAAGGCTTCGTCAATCCTATATAGAGAAGTATAAAATAGGTTTATTATAATTCTTAGATATGCAATTCAGAGCTGTACTACTCATATAAGCAAACTTTTCTCTGAGACAATTGTCACCAAACTAAACAACATCAAAGTGTCAATCTCTAAGAAAGTACCACAGTTATGCCCCATCTGGAACATTAGCATAAAGTCCAACAAAAATAATTCATTCATAGAATCATGGAAGAAACCTCAAGGGCCATCCAAGTCCAACCCCCTGCCATGCAGGAACCTTCATCACAGTACTCCCGACAGATGGTCATCCAGCCTCTGGTTAAAAACCTCCAAAGAAGGAGACTCCACCACCCTCCGTGGCAGCATATTCCACTGCTGGACAGCTCCAACGTTCGGGTAGTTCTTCCTAATGTTCAGAGTGAACCTCTTTTCCTGCAGTTTGAAACCATTTCCCCGAGTCCTAGTCTCTGAAACCAATGAAAACAAACCAGTCCCCTCTTCAATATGACATCCTTTCAAATAGTTAAACATGGCTATCATATCCCCTCTCAGACTTCTTTTTGTAAGGCTAAACATTACAGCTCCCTAATCCGTTTCTCGTAATACATATGTTCCAGACCTTTAACCATCCTGGTCGCCCTCTTCTGGATACGTTCAAGGTTGTCAACATCCATTTTAAATTGAGGTGCACAGAACTGGACACAGCACTCCAGGTGGGGTCTGACCAGAACAGAATAGAGTGGTACTATCACTTCCCTTTCTGTAGAAACTATGGGTCTGTTGATGCAACTGAGAATCTCATTGGCTTTCTTGGCTGACGCATCACACTGCTGACTCATGTTCAATTTGTTATCCACCCAAACTCCCAGATCCCTTTCACATGTACTTATTATCCAGCCAGGTGTCTCCCATCCTGTATCTGTGCAAATCATTTTTTTAACCTAAATGCCGCACCCTACATTTTTCTCTGTTAAAACCCATTCCGTTAGCTTTGGCCCAGGACTCTAGTTTGTCAAGGTCACTTTGGATTTTCGTCCTATCCTCTAGGGAATTAGCCACCCCTCCCAATTTGGTATCATCTGCAAATTTAATCAGCATATTCTCGATTCCTTCCTCCAAGTCATTAATAAAGATATTGAATAGCACCGGACCCAGAACAGAACCCTGGGGCACCCCACTGGTCACGTCTCTCCAATCAGAAGAGAAGCCATTTATGATCACCCTTTGGGTGCGATCAGACAACCAATTACAAATCCACCTAATAGTAGCACTATCTATCCCACATTCTACTAACTTCTTGGCAAGTATACCATGGGGAACCTTATCAAATTCCTTTTTCTTTCCTAGCTTCTTCCAGCTGCCAACCTCACAGGTTCTTTCAGGGGCCAAACCCCACAAAAAGGTTAAACCCAGACAGCACATATTGAAGAAAAAATTATCCACACTAGATCACAATTTGAAAGATAAAATTTGCCAAACTGGATGGCTAGAAAGGAAATTAAGGGTCATCAGTTGAATGTCCTGCTGATAAAGCAAATCCATAGCCAGTTAGCCACATTTGGACAAATAAGCTGAGATTCTGATTTAGTATTAAGAACAGTAGCAAGCAGCCCAGTAAGGTCCATTAGGTTATATTTTCCTTTTGCTCTTAGGATCCTTGGAAGGATTCGGACCTTAATTGTCATCAATATGCTTTGCACTTAGAGAATCTCAGTTGCTGGCATCAGCGAGGTTCATGCTGATTCCATGTTGTTTTTAAAAATATTCAGTGAAAGACACCCTAAGCCCATTCTTTAGCTCTTGTCTACTAAAGGAAAAAGTATGAAATTATCCAGCTGTTTTGAATTTTGTACAGATGATCCACAAGATGCATAAATAAAATGATTCGGTTTCATAGACACTGGAGATGGGAAGGCAGCTGGTTGTTTTATTGTAGCAGATGACATGATGATATAAGGCCCTGAAGAAAACCACAAACTGAAGGCATTGATGAAAATGTCTCCCTCCATAGAAAACATACTATTATCTGAATCTACAGTGATAAATATTTACATTTTCAATACTGCAGACACCTTTCCTTTCTGGGAAAGATTGTATTTTGCTTTTGCAGCAGAGTCAAGGCAATACCCCGTTATCTGCTGTCATCAAGAAGTCCAATGGTCATGACCAAAAAATTCATTTTCCATAGCCTTTCAGTGATATATGCTGAAAAATGATCTCTTCTGACCATAATTTGCAAAGCTGTGTCAGTAAATATATTTTATCTGCCATTGCTTGATATTTCCTTTGCATTGCTGGGATCTTGGGTCTATTATTAAAGTGTGATTCAAAATATCGGCCTTTCAACCTTATGTATAACAAAATATTTCACATTGAAGCAAAACAAGTTCCGGAGCCATGTAGCCATCACAAAAATTAAATACAAAAATAGAAAAAACCCATGGACAATATGATATTTACATTGAGCCTTAAATAGAGGGAATTATTTTCTTTTCTATGGACAAGAATGGATGTGAGTCACAGAAGTTTGAAACTGTACTTGCCCAAATAACATTGGGACGCACAACAAAATGTTGCAGAGTAGAATTCTTCCTCTGAGATTTCAGATAGAAGAAATGTCCATGTTGTATTTATTAACAATCTATTGCACTCCTCTCTCTAGATTTCATTTTTGTCCTCTTCCCTCCCACCAACATTTTGTATCTACTAAACATGATTGGATTTCAGTCCCTTCTGCCAACTTCCAAGTTTATTACATCAACTAATACAGTACCTCCTTCTTGTTAGTGAATGGCACTACTTTGGAGTAGCACTCAAAGAGATGGGTATTTCTAGGAGAGTGTTAACATCTAAAAATTATATTATTAGGAAACAATAAAATGGCACAAATGATACCATATGTGGTGTCTGTGAGGGGCTGGAGTGGTGGAATGCTCAAACAACCTGTCTTTGTGTTCCATAAGACCTAAGGAAAAACAAAGGATATTTGAAACTGACAGTGCCAATCCAAGCTGCTCTGCATACTCTCCTCAAAATCTCAGGGTAAAGCATTTCATTTTCTCACGCCAGTCCCTCTCAGCTGTTATACTTTGTCATTCTTTGCTTCTGTTCACCCATCATCTGGATTCCACCCCCCTTTTCTAAATTCCATGTTAAAAAGTAGGGTTTGGGTCAGAGAGCACTACCTTGAGAGAGGAAAAACTAAATGTTTGCTGTGGAGGCCATTGCTATTTGGAATCAGCGGGGTTTTAGAGCCTCCCACCTGGCCAAAGCAATTCATATTATTTAGAAGTGCCTCAATGCACACAGCCAACATGAAAAGATAACAGGAAGAGTTCCAAGATAACAGGAAGAGTTGAACTTTGCGTTTTCTCTGTGTATAGGAGTGGGAGGAGAACACACCAATATTCAGAATTTTAATTCTTTCTGATCTTAAATTATAACAAGCCATTGGGCGCTTTTACATGACCTCTAAAATCCGCTAGCAACTTAAATTCGGACCAGAGATCGCGGGGGGTTTGTTTTGCTTCCTGTGTTCCCACCCTTCCGCACTCCATTGCTGCTGTCTGCGTGAGGGGAGGGAGAAAAAAAAGGGAGAAAAGAATGCAGGCTCACCTCCGCCTGCCATCGAAACAGCCCCGTAGGGATTCCAGGCTGTTAAAGGGGCGGCGGGGACAAAAAAACAAACAGAAGGTGAGGAGAGCCGGCATCCACAGCTTTATAATTCGCATCGGAAATTTTTTTACCTCCGGAGACCAGGTACTTGTAAAATGCGCTGGGGCGCGCTTAAGTGGGTGTGGTTGTACTTAATTTTTTTTAAGTCTGCAGCTGGTGGGAAAACAATTTTAAGCTCCACATCTGGGAGACCTTTGCCTCGGATTTTAGGGTTCGTGTAAAAGCAGTCAATGTTTTGAATTAAGGACTCAAAAGGTAAGGGGCCTGGAGCTTAAGTTAGAATCATCACAAAGAAAAGATGTGAACAACAAAAACACTGAGTTTCAATATGAGAATTAGTCAAGGAGTGGGAATCCACACTTGAGACTCTACCTTAGAAGAATGTAAAATGGTAG
This sequence comes from Phrynocephalus guinanensis, assembly GCA_037367245.1. Lineage (NCBI taxonomy): Eukaryota > Metazoa > Chordata > Lepidosauria > Squamata > Agamidae > Phrynocephalus > Phrynocephalus guinanensis. The sequence goes on along the minus strand of CM074732.1, from coordinate 138,652,419 downwards.
AATAGAGGAAAACAGAGTAGAGGGGGCGTCATCTCTTTCAATGCCACAAGCCACCAAATATGTCACACCGTTCATGCCTCAGACAACACTGCCCTCAGCTCTATTTTGGTGTGACTTAACAATTGGCACAGACTATAGAATGGGTTAATTATAAATGCTCTAAATTGCAACAAAAACTATAGCTGTAATAAAAAGGAGCAGAACATCTCTAGAATGGGGTGGCATGAAGTGCTCTAAGTCAAAACATGTGTGGACACCATAATTTGATTCAAACTAAACAGCATCAAAAGTCATCAAAACAATAAGAAATGTGCCCATCTAGACGCATCCTTTATCTTAACTGCTCAAACTGTTCAAGTATTCCAGCTAAAGGGAAAGGTTGAAGATACTCTCAGGATAACCTCCAATCTTTATTAGTATGATGATCAATCCTACAGAGATAAAAGAGAGAGAGAATATGGTAGGTTCTTATGAAAGAGAAGCATACAGGCTTCTCTAGGCCACTTCCAATCTTCCCTTAGTGATGGAGCTATAAAGAATCACAGAATGAGTGTGTAACATTTTACTTGTACCAAGGAGAGCCAAATTAAAGTCCCCACCAAGCCATGGAAGTCATAGAGCGATCACACACTCTGCCTGATTTATCTCACAAATGAGGAGTTTCCCCATGCTCTTTCTTTTAATAGTGTGTGGGTTTTTTTGTTTTTTGTTTTTGCACCGGTGCGGATACAGTGTGGAGAAATAAACCTATGTACATCACCATGGGATAGTTTAAGAAAAGGCAAGAGAGGTGTGTATTTTGCTCGTTCTGATTATATGCTCTAAATCAGGCATGTCCAAAGTCTGGCCCAGGGGCCAAGTGTGGCCCATTTTTATATTTCGAGTGGCCCACAGCCTCGCCTCCCTACCGACTCAGCCTGTCACACATCCATGCCAGCTGCCCCCTTTCCATGCTGGATGGAGATGTCAGGTTGCAGTTTTATGGTGTGCCTGCCCTCCCTTCCTCCATTTGTCACCCCAGCTACCCACCCAGCCTACCTGCCCCTGGCTCTGTTGCTGCAGCGTCCTCCCCGACTCCTTGCATGTCCTAGAGGTTTGTCCAAAATCTAGCTCGGGGGCCAAATGCAGCTGAATGGTTGGCCCCCACATAATTTCACCTCGCCAAATCTGGTCCTCCTTGCAAAAAGTTTGGACACCCCTGCTCTAAATTAATTCAATCAACCCTGAGCAGAGACAGATTATTTGTTTTCTTAAAACATTTCCAATGTTTTACCAAATCAGGTTCAAGTGCAATGTATAACAATAAAAATATATTAAACTTGCAATAGCAAGAAGCAATTCAGTAATTTTGGAACTGTACGAATTAAAAAGCTTGAGTGCATATTCCTACTATGTGCTTTAAAAAAGGTTTAGGACAGGCATTCCATATCGGAGGCTTCACTATCAGAAAGACCCCACTTGTGACAAGAAAGGCACTTGAAGCTGGGTATCAGAATTTAAAAGAGACGGAGGCTGCTATGGGATGCCTGATGTAGAGTTTGAACCTCATGCTATGTAAAGCTTTAATGAAAAATGTTACAATTTCAAACTAGACTTGAAAGCAATTACAGTTCTCTGGAGACACGACTGATGCAGACCAATCGTGCTATGCCACTTACAATCACAGCAACAGAAATCTTGACTAACCAAAGCTTCTTAACTGTCTTCTAGGACAGCCTCATAGATAATTCATTTGACTAATTCAGCCTGAAGATTAACCAGACTATGAAATCATAGTTGTCAGGCTCTCATTGCCTAGGGATGGAGGAAACCGATCCAGGCTAGTAAACAGGACTCTGTACCAAGGAGACCATCAGGATTCATAGGGCTGAAGCTATAAGAAGATAAGGAGCATCCACAGATAGTAAATAAAGGAACTAGAAACTCAGTTTAAAAGTGCCTTTTTTGTTGGAGGTGGAGATTAAACACAACTTCCCTATACCATGTAACAATGATAAATGTAGGTTTAAATTGCGAGTTTATATGACAACTACTACATATTATGGGTTGAGCTACATTCTTGTGAATTCTCTTTTTCATCATCATCATCATCATCATCATCATCATCATCATCATCATCATCTGAGGACTACAGAGATGAAAGGGACCCTCTGGATCATTGAATCCAGCCCCTGTCAAGGGGACACAGTCGGGAATTGAACTCCCAGCCTCTGGTTCCATAGCCAGAAATATAAGTTGAACACTGCCACCACAAGAGGCACATAATTTTTAAAAATTAAAATAAATTTAGTTGAATGTGTCATGGTTCCTGTCCATTCCTTGGTGAGTGTAGCAATGTGTTTCCACCACTGTTTTAATGAAATTCTGCCTTTCCTGGTGAACTGGGACGTCTTTACTAGTACAGCATTATCCTCTTCATCCTGACAGCTAACACTGAGTATGTTAAAAAAAAAGTTAAAACCTACGATCATAGAACTATATGAACAAGACATCTGGTCTACCTTTCCTAAGCTACAGTTTACTCTAATCTATTGTCCTGACATGTGTTCAAGACAGGGACGTTTCCCTACTGGGAATGCTTGCAGTAAACAAAAAGCCCTAAAGCAGCTTCTAGACATTTTCATCTCTCTGTCTGTGCAATCCCGCTGTCATCTCTGCCATTACCAATAATATAAACCCGTGGGTGTTGTTTTATGTTTTATACGCAATTTCTGTTAAGCACAGTGAAGACGAAACCACATGAATATAAATTAATGGTAGCCATATAATATGCCAGCTTGTTATAAGGTTTTGCCTTATCTCTTATCACTTTGCAGTATGTACTATTAATACAAATTAAACGGACAAAGCAAAAGCAAAGCAAAGTGTTCTGCTTATATACCGTCCCATACAACTTCAAGTAGTCTCTGGGCGGTTTACAGTTTAATTACAGTATGCAGGCTACACAATGCCCCCCTATAAATAAAGTTAACCTCAGAGCAGACTGAAAAATATACCAAAGCCAGCCTATTGAAGAGCCTTGTGGCACAGTGGTTAAATGCCTGTACTGCAGCTATAACTGTGCTCACCACCTGGGGTTCAATCCCAGGTAGCAGGCTCATGGTTGACTCAGCCTTCCATCCTTCTGAGGTCAGTAAAATGAGTACCCAGCTCACTAGTAGGGGGATGTGTGGCCTGCATAAATAAATTTTAAACCACTCAGAGAGGGTGGTATATAAGTGGAACACTTTGCTTTGATTTTGCTTTATTATAAGGGTTACACCATTGAACTCCAAGATGGGGGATTCTGGTTTCAAATCCCCATGTGATGATGAAACTCACTTGGGCCAGTCACTTTCTTTTCAGTCAGCATTGTTTTGAGGATAGAATGGGGTGCAGGAGAGCCATGTACAACACTTTTCATTGGACAAAAGGGTTGGCATAAATGAAACATAATGAAACGATGCATGGTTATGAGGAAACACCCTTCAGCTATAATGCACACTGAACTTCCCATACAACCAAATATGATTATCAATTATCCAACAAAGCAGTCAACAGAAGTATTAAAAGTTAGACTGTGACCAGAATTATCACACAAATATGTATACATTACTACATTCTTTGGTGATGTGCCTCATTTAACAAGAACTCACTCTTCTGTGTAGCAGAGTAAGACCCTAAATAAAGTAGTTCCCACCCACCTATGTGGATTTTTTCTTTTAAAGGAATACTGGGCTACATTTGCCCTTGTTTGTTCTGTGAAATGTTAATCCTCACCCTGAGGAAAGGTTAAATGCTCACCCCACCCTGTCTCTGAAATGAGAAATTAAGAAAAAGCAGGTGGTCATTTCCAAAATTTCCAAAATGAGAGTTACATAAGTTATAGGCCATACAGTTTCGCAGAAAACTTGTGTTATTGTTTTTCACAGGAGGGCTGGGGATAGGAGGGGGGAGGCGGAGGGAAGATGGGAGGAAGAGAAGTTTCAAATAGCAACATTGTCCGAGAGGGTGAAAGGGAACAGATGGCCGTGGAGAATGCAGACTCAAAGCTCTGAAGAAAAGGCCTATATTGACAGATCTTGCTGTTTCCCATTCAAGCATGAAGGCTCTGGCATGGAGAGTTAAGACGATACAAGGAGCGACCTCTGTTCCCAGCAACCCGCTACGGGCAACTGGCCTCTGAAGCTTTCTGAGAAAAACAAGGAGACACAGACAGACAAACAGATATGGCAACAAGCCCAGCGCTCGGCTATGGGGGGGGGGATAGAAAGGCCAGAAACAGCTGCCTTTTCCTGGCTCCAGAGCTGAGCATTAGAAAAAGCATTTCCAGCCTTTCGCATCTTCCTTTACAGCACAAGCTTCTTCACGGGGTCGACCTCAAGCTGCTGGTCTTTGCCCTGAGCGGAGGTGAAAAAAAGGGCAGATCAGAACTTGTCTTGCTCATTGAAAGCTATTCCCTTTAATCATAAGAACTCCCTCCAGCAAACAAAAATATTTCAGACATAACCCCCTAATGATAATGCTTGAGGTTTTGTGTGTAAGAAGCCTGGGGGATTTAAACTTAAAGAATTTAAAGCTGCAGTTCCCACACTCAGGCTTAAGAGAGTCCATTCTCTGGTGTGTACAGCCGAGAGAGGCCCCCCATGCTGTGGGCCCCCAACACTCGGCTGGGAGAGTTAATTACATTCTGAGAACCACATTGCTAACAAGCATCTCATACATGTGTGTGTGTATCTGTCATTATGTCATCATAGTACACTTACAGTTCCTTCCCTGTTATATGACAATGGACACCTTTTGAAGCTTACGCCTGGATTCAAATAATTAGTGCCCCCCAAAAAAAAAATCAAATCACCTCTCAAAATCCTCCATTGTTTGGGTAATTTAACACTTGTCTCTACTGGCGTTTTGTTTTCAAGTGTACATTTTTAAGGACATTGCACAATTCCCCCTCCCCCTTTGCCCATGCCATTCTACACTGAGTGTGCAGGAATGGTTTGGACAAGGCCTATGTTTCTTGCCTCTGTGGTTTTTGCAAATAAATATCACTGTACTCTCTAATCTAGCGATAAGTATGCTTAAAGCAAAGCAAAGTGTTCTGCTTATATACCACCCCATACCACTACAAGTAGTCTCTGGGCGGTTTACAATTTTAATTACAGGGTGCAGGCTACACATTGCCCCCCCCCCCCAGCGAGCTGGGTACTCATTTTAGCGACCTCGGAAGGATGGAAGGCTGAGTGAACCTTGAGCCTGCTACCGGGGATTGAACCCAGGTCGTGAGCACAGTTTTACCTGCAGTACAGGCATTTAACCGCTGCGCCACGAGGCATACTCTCTTTCTCCACCAAATAATATGCAAAGCGAGGTAAGAGTACGCATGCATCTGGGATTCATGAGATACTGCAATCAACAATGGCAACCAGTGGTAGGAACAGTCATACCATGAAGTTGAATGAGGGTCTCCTCAGGTAGTGGGACACAGGGAGTAGTATATTCACTGCTCCTTGCTCCATCCTCTCTTGTCAATCCCCAGTGCTTTAACTACTCTGCCCAGCTCTCAAGAGCCCATGTCAGTGTCTGAAAGTGTCACTGCCTATGGCTGCTGGCCTCCAAGAAAAGAAGAAAGAGAAGGAAAAGTATGTGGCACTCCAATTCCTTCCATATTTAGAAAGCTGTTCCTACTGTACTGCACCATCTCCTTCCACATTTAGTTCAATGCTAAAGACCCAGTCAGGAGGGGCAATAAGACCCCCCATGTACTTTGAGTAGGTGACCTGGGGAATCAGCTGTGCCACACAGTATTGTGTGGGTGGTCCTTTACTTTATCCACAACTGGTAGGAAAGCTTGGTTTATCAATAAGTGCTTCTGTAGCCTGGTGAGCCACATCTTTCTCCTCCTCCTTTAACAAACAAGACACAAAGTTCATCCCACTATGGTTTCCAGGAATATATATCTGCAAAGGTTAAAGTGAGTTGGGGTAGGGAGGTGAAGGCGTCTCATAGGAAAATGGCAGGTGGGAAAGATGTAAGGCTCATGCCTCTTTGCTCCAGATTGTGCCTTGCTGGTAGCTGCTTTACCCTAGAAGGGGGTATTAGATTTTTCATAGTTCTGGGTGCATCATGTGATTCACTCCCTTAGCAGTGGTGGCTGGTATACTATGATGCTTCCCCAGGCTCAAGTTACACACAGCTCCTTCCTGCCTCCTTGCTTAAAAATAATAGTGGGAGTGAAGGGGAGATGTTAGCGGCCACCTTCTCAGTTTCTCAATCTTGTTTTAGAGGAATTAAGTCTGCAATCCCATACCCACAAATACTCACAGGCATTCAGCATTCTTTCTCCTTTGAAGTAGAAGTGAGTTTTTGTAGACAGCAGGACAGAAAGACGGACAAACCTGACTAATGAATCCTCATGGAATTCACCGGCCAACCGGGTGCTCTGGGCAATGAGCTATCAAGTCAATGCTCTTCTAGGTGGGTGGACAGTTTAGCTTAGGTTGACTTCTGGTTTGCTGCTGCTTGGAACAGTTCTCTTTCTGTTACATGCAAACTGGAACAGGGGAAGAAGCATGTGCTTTGTTTTATCTTGCTCTGGATTTCAGGGATGCAGACAGAGGGGAACCTGCCTTGAGGAGAAAATCCTAATTTACATTCTTTGGGAAAACCACAGCACTTTAAATAATGGGGGCAGAGGGGGAATTTGTTTGTTTTTCTTGAGAGACACTCTTCTTAAGTTTGTATAGTAAATATGCAAGAGAGCTGGGAGGGGGACAGTGTTTAATTTTCAGAAAGAAAACTACACAAGTAGGGGAACTGGAGTCCTGTTATCTATCATATAAAGCAAAGACCAACATTTTCTCCACACGTTGTGCAAGCAGCTGGACTTATTCTAAGCACGGAAGTATCCACTGCCTTTGTGAGCAAGGATAACTGAGGCAATATCCAGGTTGCATAATGCAAAACCGGAGACTACAGTGACTGTACCCTGGTATCCTGATCTCCAAGAGGACCTCCCTTGTCTTCCATACTGGATGTAGGATGTAGGTGTTCAGTAGGTGTAACACTGAGAGAGACAAAGTGGTGACAATTACTAAAACTGTCTATTGAACCTAGAAGGGGATCTCCAAGACTATTCCTAGTTGCATAAGAGCAGCAGGCCTCCGAAACAAATCTCCAGCTTCCAGGTCTTGAATTGTAGTTTTGAAGGAATAAGATGTATCTACAGTGTGGCCTATTCATTATAATCTAACATGCTGTAGTAGTCCCCACAGGAAGTGGATTTCCTATAAATAAAATGAAACAAGTTTGCATGCATACTTTAAAACACATTTAATTTCAGTTCCCCCTCCCCAGCAGAGTCGCCATTGACACAAACATGTAGTACCAATATGCCACACTGAGCTACAAAAAACAGATCATGAACAATGCACTTCAGTCCCAGGCTGAATCTTCTATCCGGGCATTAACACTGAATGGGCTAGTTCAAGAACTCAGACTTCCTTTTTTGAAAAAAGTTCTGTATCATTAAATCAGACTTTGACTGTGATCCTCTTTTTCTGAGGCTGCTCGGGGTCTTCCTTTCCCTTTGAGTACTGCTGAAAGGAAAATTAGCACAGAGGATTGATGGGCATCTATCTTATCTCTTGGAATGGAGAGTCCTTAAACTGAGGGTACCTTCAAATAGACTTGGCCTTCAAATAGAAGGATGTGGCAGAAAGAGTTGATGGAGCTTGCCCATTTCTTTCACCAGCTGAAGTATAACAACACAAGGGTCTACTGAATCTAAGTAAAATAATAATCTTGCATTCAGTTAGACATTAAGGAATTGCACCACAGTGTTCTTAGTGTGTTCAGAAGGAGGAAATGTATGACAAAGCCAGAATTATTAGACGTGGCCTACCACTATTTTTGCCCCACATACTAAGATCTGTGGGTACCACCTACCTCTGGTCCTTCAAGTTAAAACACAATAGAAACATATTTCCAATACTGACATTATTCATGCTATAATTTGGTACACTGACTGTAACAGGAAACAGTGGGAAGTTTTCAATGTCAGATATAAAAAAGGTGATTGCTGAAGTTAATATTTTCCATGTTGAAATTGTTCATGCTATAAACTGCTATACCAATTTTAACAGGAATGAAAGACAACTGTGCTGAGAAGAAAGTTAAAAATTAAGGTAAAAGCACATATTGAAAGAAGAAATTCATCTCACTATTACAGTTTGTTTGTTTGTTTATTAGGCTTGTATACCACACCATCTGACAACAAAGGCCACTCTGGGCAGTTTTCCATAGGATGCACATTAGTTGACAAAGTACCATTATAACCTCCACTTCAACAGAGAAAGAGAATGAATACATCAGCATGTAGGAAGCTGCCGTCATGTTGATGTATGTCTTTCAAATCTCAAGACAGGTGGCTCCCAACGTCTATTCGCATACATTCCATACACTATATCTGTTGTCTAATGCCATTGTACACTACTGTTAAAGCAGTGGGAGTTTTTCAATGTCAGATATAAAATTTACAACATTTATATACTTGAAACATCTATATACTTTACACATAAATACTCTTGTTAATTTCAAATGAAATTTATGTCATAAAAATGTTTAGCCCTGATTATATTGTACACTGGTGCCTCTGATAACAAATTTAATTCGTTCTCAGAGGCAATTTGTTATCCGAAAAATTTGTTATCCAAAACGTGGTTTCCCATTGAAATGAATAGGAAACTGATTAATCTGTTCCAACAGTCTGAGAAAAGGCAAAAAAGCTGGGGGCAGGGTTCCAGATCTCTTTATAAAGTGCACTTTAAAGGCCTGCAGTGCTGGAACACCCCCTCCAGAACACCTCCAGTGCATGCAAACATGGGCAAGAGAAACTAACAAGACTGACCCAGCCTATTCCTACCCAATGTGCAATGGGGGAAAATGCAAATGGAACAAACATAAACAGCAAGAGAAATCCAGCCTGTTCTTGCCTGCAGAGCAATGGAAAAGACTGAGAAAGCAGCAAGAGTACCCCAGCCTTTTCCTGCTAAAAATACAAAGAAAAGTAGTGCAAAGATTAATAAAAGCTAGCTCTCTACCTTTCCAGGTTTGAAAGGTCCAAATCCCTCAGCAAAACATGTCCAGAATGGCTCAAAAACCATAAAAAAACTCTAACTCCTCCCACCCCTCCACAAACTACAGGGGGTGCAATATATCCTGGGTACACTTTTTTGCAAGGCATTATAGACATTTGTTATCCGAAGCAGCCCATAGGGAAAATTTGTTATCCGAGGCAGCCCTATACCCAGAAATTTCCATTTGTTATCTGAAAAAATTGTTATCAGAGGCATTCTTTATCTGAGGTATTACTGTACCAAGCAATAATCAGACAGGTTGAGTTCACATTTCATACCATATTGCTTTATGTAGTGTTCACGTTTTGAACAAGCTGTTTATATATACTTAATTACCTGTTTGTGTATGCCTGTGTACAAAGCAGCACATTCAACACTGAGATTTTGATATGTCACTGTTGCCACTGAATGCTCAAGGTTTGTTAACTATACAGTTTCCCCCCTTTTCTAACACAGTTAAGAAGCTAATTATATAGTTTGTGTTGACAGTTAAAAACTCAACATAGTATTTATTTTAAATAAGTTACAATGGTTGTGACTTAATGGCTGAAATCTAGTAGTAAGTCACAACTAGACAACTGAACCAGGAGAACTTGCAAAGGTGGATCACCATGGCCTCATTCAATGGGCCTAATTAGCTGTGACTTACTACTGGTTTTCAGCCATTTATATTATTCCAATTATATTAAAATCCAAGGAAACTAAAGCTTTTTGCTTGATTATTCCCATTTTACTGTCTTTTATTTCCTTTTCCTCAAAGGAAAAGATATTACAGAAAATTAGGAAAGAGGTATGAAAAACAGTGGTATATAAAACAATGCTACCTGATGTGCTCTCAGACCATATGTATAAACACGTGAACATATTTAAAATATAAATCTACTAGAGAACTTGGAACCACAGCAGTAATGTATCTTAACACAGACTGAGTTTACTAAATCAAATTCACTCAGAACTATTTAACATTGGAATTTTATTAGACAAACAAGAACCACAACATACATGATGACGGCATTCGGAAATAGCAAGGATTACAGTAGAATTACATAAATGCCAACCTATAAGCAAGTGACTAGACAACAGAAAACATTTGCTTCGGAAAAATATTATGGAGAACTAAGCAAGTACTGTAGTTCCTACTGGACATGTCATAGAGATTTCTGCCTTCTGACATGTTTTGGGCATTATAACAGCTAGGTGAAAGTGCTTTATAAACATATGTAGGTATTCTGTAGGCATCTCTTTGCATCAGAAATATTCATGCTTAATATCTCACTGGTTATGATTCCTACACCTCAGGAGCAGAATGCACTGAATTTATTATTTGGACTCATTCCTGTCATTTTCTCAAGTCGCTGAGGCCCACTTGATGATCTGACAGGCAAAGCATTATTCTTCTAGTTAGGAGAGTTCATGGGTCCTGGGAGAACAGCTCAAGGAAAAAGGCTCTCTGAAGATAGCTTCAAGAGTGACAGAAATTATCTATACTTAGGGTCTTTTTACACGACCCCTAAACTCCGCCACAAATGGCTCCCAGCTCCGGAGCTTAAAATTGTTTCCCCACCAGCTCCGGAGTTTACTGAAAATTAAGTGCGACCACGCCCACCTAAGCGCGTCCCAGCGCACTTTTCATGTACCTGCTCTCCAAGGGTGAAAAATCTTGATGCGGATGTGCCGGGCTCTCCTCGCTTCTTTTTGCTGTTGTTTTTTGCCTCCCGCCCCTTTAAGAGAAGGAATCACGATGACGGGGCGGCGTCCACCGGCACCGGAGGTAAGCCTGCATTCTTTTGTCCCTTTTTTCTCCCTCCCCTCACGCAGCCAGCAGCCAGGAAGTGTGGAGGGGTGGGGACGCACGAAGAGCGACAAACCCCTAATATCTCTGGTCCAAATTTAAGTGACCAGCGGATCTTAGGGGTCGTGTAAAAGCGCCCTTAGTCTCATTAGACTCTTTTGAAGAGACAGTGCGGAATGTTGTAATTCATGCCAACTATGACACTACAGTACCTTGATGACAGCAAAGCATCAGCAGTTAATGTTTTGGTAAACCCTGGCCAGATTAGTATGTTGTTCATCAGGCTGCCTTTGAAGAAACTGGTAGTTTCAGCTATTAAAAATATAGTAGCCAGAGTATCAACTGGAACCAGACACTATGGTTACTTTATGTTATGGCAATGTTACTTTATGGTCATTGGCTTCCAGGATCATATAAACTATGAAACCCTTCATGACTGGAGGCCATAATATCTGGAAGGGCTTTATAGATCCTCCCATATGTTCCTGACTGTGCCCTGAAATCATGATCCAAGATCCCTCCTAGTTCATGCTGAGATTCAGGAATGGGAGTCTTCTGTGGTGGCCTCTAAGCAGGGTAGAGCAATGTTTCTGGTATCATCAATATTGAATTTCTGATACTAAGAAAATAGCGTTTTGTTGCTGCCTTATAAATAAATTTGAAGAAATCCTTTATAACTGCTTTTCAAAATGCTGTTCTGATATTTAATATTTTTCATATGCTATTTTTACTGTCATTTTAAATTTCACCCAAGTGGTGTTTCAACTTTATTATTGGTCCTATGATGGTACTTTATTCTACATGTCGATCTCTCAAAGGATTGGCTGTAGGCAACTTGTAAATAAATAAATAAACTTGTACTTTGTAAGGTTTTGTCTTCCAACGATGCAACCAGAACAGATAAAAATCAGTGGCTGGGCGCATTAGGAAGATATTCATGAACCATCAAAATTTCTTTCTCTCCATGATGCTGCATAACTGAATCATTAACAAAACCTAAGCTTGTCTCAGTAAATTCTTTACATATATTTGGATCTCCTTCAGTCATCCTTCAAACCAGCACACCTCTGAAGTAGTCAATAATATTATTTAAGAAGAACAACATGTGGATGCTGCTTGAGGAAACAATCAACCTTTGTTTAGAGAAAAGCTGTACCTCAAGCTGAGAATACAATGCTCCCAGGGTGTTTGAATTACAGGACAGATGTTGCTGGATTTAAAGCAATAGCTATGCGGCTAATCAACTACATACACAGATTTTATAATATTTTAAAAGTCTTTTTTTTGTCTTTTTTCCTCAGTTTGTCACAGAACCCAAGTGAATATGGCAACTTGTTCTTTTTTTGTTGACTTTTAAAGTACTCTCAAAAATACTTGAGACAGAGAGGGCAAGAGTGGGGTGTAGGAATATTTGCAGTCTTGTATGTCAGATATTTGGCTGCACAGAGAAATAAATGTAGTATTTATTCACAAGGCCAGATGTGGTGGAGGCAGCTCTGATGGAAACTTCCTTTGCACTCTTTGCCAAGGATTTCAACCCTGACCCACAGAGACATTCTCTACGGGAGGTGAGAGGCAATTTACTTTCCAGGCTTAGATCAGCTGCTGGCTCTGCCAAATGCGACAAATTGAACATAGTGTTTTAAAAGTTTCAGACTTCGTGTCAAAAAGGAAATTCTGACTTATTATAAATGCCTGTTTTTGAGAATATACAGAGGGCAGCCTATTCAGCCGAATGGCTTAATTTAGATGAGATGCACAGGACTATCCACTGTGAGGTAAAAGCATGACAGACATTTCCTTTAGGGGAGGGAGGAGGTAAGTTTAAAGGAGAGGCCATTTAGTTTGTACTGATTTACAGAAAAGGGGCCAAAAATAATTCGATGAATGACACCTTGCATTTCAAAATTAATCTGCAATACCTTAAAATGTTGAGTCTGTGTAGGATTTTTCAGATTTAAAGATCAATTATTCAGCTGAGGGAAAGCAGGCAGTCATATAAACCATGGACAGGACTAAAAACGTTAAGACCTATTGCCACCAGCAACCCATCACAGAATGATTGTCCCTCAAGTATAATAGTCTAGACAGGGAGTTTACAATAAAGATTGATATTTTTTTCTAATATCCCAAAGCACAAAGAGGGATGTCATTCATGCACAAACATTCTTAGCACCTGAAGGACATCTTAGTACATAGTAAGTTGAAGACACCTTTGGTGATGCAGTTGAACACCAGTGCAGAGAAGACATGTTAAGAAATTCTCTTGTGAATTTTGCAGAATTTTAGGGTAAACATTTTAAATTGCTCATTAGTAATTTATACAATTCTAATACTGTAGGTGTAATTTATGATATACATTATGTCTGTAGTTTGTTATGGTAATATGGCTACTACTGCTGGTAGTGAACAGTGGGAACAAAGGAAATCTTTGCATCATCCATGAGAATGGGGAGAGGGGAGAGAGGGGACCAAGTTCCACTGTAATGAAATATTTTTCAGGCTTTGGTTGCAGTCTTATGTCGTGAGAGTCAAAATGTTTGTTTGGGCTTGCAATTAAGTTTACGTGGTAGTTGTCTTTGGTGAGTTTGGTTCTGGAAGGGACGTCGTTGGTAAGACTGTGAGGTGTATTGAGGTTTGGGTCTATCCGGTTGTCTGTATGGTTGGGATTGATATGTATGCCTCCAAGGTTGTGTGCAGGGTTGAAAGCAGGCCTGTGAGGAGTAACATTGAGAGCAATAAGAATGTACTGTCTGTCTTTCTCATTTTGAAGATATTATCCAAGGCTTCATCAGTGGTAGAGGCAAATAAGCCTTCTCCATCAAAGGGGGAGTCTTCAATCCTATTGCAGGCATCATCTGGTATGATTGTGAATCTAAGCTAGGCATGTCTGCAGAGATGGATAGCTGATGCTATTTGTTTAGAAGCCACATCAGCAACATATCATGTGGCAATTATCTCATAGTTAACCAGGGGCATGGCTTCATTGTGGTATGACAGAGCCTTAGCTTTTAAGTCATCCGGTAAAGAGTTGAGAAAAGGGAGGATTTTAGTTCATAGGTGGCACTGATAGGCTTCCATAGCTGTTAAGTAAATAGATGTTCTGAGGGGAAAAGAAGCTAAGCAGTAGTATCTTCTTCTGATGATGTCAAGTTTGTGTCCCTCTTTGTTACTTGGAGTTCTTGCTGACCGATGTTTGGCATCTATTATGACAGAATTTGGCAATGGATGTTTGGAGAGGAATGTCATTTCTTCTCCATGTGTTTTATAAAGATTATCCACCCTCCTTGTCATTAGAGGTGTAGAGGAAGGTTTACTCCAAGAACCTTTTACTCTTTTGAGTAGTGAAAGGATGAATCTAAGGCATAAAGGAGGAGCCTGGTTTTTATTCAGGTCACCGGAGATTTTGCATGACTCTTCAGTTTCAGGGTGTATGACCTGTGCAACCATTATCTTGGCTATTTTAGCCAAGAAGTTGAGAATAAAAGCAAAAATCCTCTGACAGAGAAAGTCGTTGGTTATCCGCCACATCAGAATCCGGGGTGGGCAAGTTAAATGGAGAAGAGGGTTGAGATCCCTGTGACTCTAAGTCCAAGTATTTGGACTGAGGAGATTTATCCATGGATACCAGAGAGTCGCCTCTATGTGGTGGAAGCATTGTACATTCATCAGTATGGAGATCCCTAGTGACTGATGGAAGAGTATCATGTTGATCAGTATCGAGAACGAAGATTTCCTCGAAACCATAGCTTGAGTCAGGCTTGATATCAATGCTGAAGGATGTTGGCAGCATTTCTTTGGCAGTGGCTGGGAAACACTAGGAGGAGGTAGGTGTTCCTGTTGACTCTGAGTAATGAGGGGTAGAGAGTTGTCATCTCATGAGCAGGATATGACTTGAATATATTTATGGCATTGGCACCTGGTGTTGTATTCTTGATGTCAAGGTGGAGATGAAGAAGGAGAAGGGTTGTAGTAATATGATTGATCCCCAAGGTCTCAGTATCAGCGTCGAGATGGGCGTGCTGGTGCCAGAGATGGTGAAAGGTCTCTGTAATCCGCATATTCATAATGAACTCTTTTTCATTGTTTAGGTGCATATTGAGGGGGAGGAAAGTTGTCATCATCCTTGAGGTCATCAGCCCTTGAAGTGCCACGTCCCTTAGATAGTAGTAGTCATACAATGTTGAGAAGGATCAAGCACAGTCGGGTCAGAAATATGGTGATAAGCCTGGGGTGGAACCAGGACTCTGAATAGGCACTTGCACAATGGTAGGTGCATCATTAAAACAGTCTCCTCAGGTAGATGAACGGCTGGAGGTAGGAGACTATGCCCTTGGTTGCCAAGATGGAAGTGATTGATTGACAGCTGGTCTAGACTCGTCCGAGGCTAGAGTTCTCTCAAGAGTGGTAGGAGACAAGATCCGTCTCATATCAGGTGTCGTCATCAGGGCTGAGGTTTTTTCTTTTTTCTTTTCTCTGAGGTTGGGCCCGAAGTTGGTGCTGGTGTCGATGTCTTGGCCTTTGAGTGTTTTTTAGTTGGTGGAGACATCAAAGGCACATGGTGTGTTTTCGGTAGGAGGTTGGGGTTCCACTGGTTTTAGAGGCGTTTTGCAAAGATTAAGCAGTGCTTAAGTGCGGGATTGGTAAGTTTTTTGCAAGCTGAGCACTGGGCTGGTTGGTGGCTTTCCCCCAGGCAAAAGAGGCACTTGTTGTGTCCATCTCTAAGGGGGATTTTATGAAAGCACAAAGTGCATTTATTGAAGGGGCCCAAAGAGGCCATAAAATGGCAGGTGGGCCACAGGGGGAGAAAACAAAACTATAAAATAAACTCACCAACAGGCTCAGATCAGAGAAAAAAAATACAGTGGTACCTTGTATAAAGGAATTAATTCATTCCCAATGAAATTGTGTTAAGCAAATTTTCCTTTATACAAATTTCCCATAGGAATGCATTGAAAATGGAGTGATCCCATTTTTATGTTGTACAGATTCGCCCCATAGGCGATTATGTTAAGCAAATTTTCCCTATCTCCAGAATTTGTTATGTTGTACAAATGTTATGTTATACAAACCGTTTGTTATACAAAGGTCCACTGTACTGTAAAGAGGTTTGGAGAGAAGTAGTAGTAATACAATAAAGAAAACATTTAAAGAAGTAATAAGAAGTATTCCTTTTGTTTTTTCAGGAGCAGTGGAGACAAGTCTGCAGTGGCGGTAAAAAGGAACTGAGCCTCGCAAGTGCGGGAATGGAGAAGCATGCACGGTGAGGAAGAGGAGGTCCTTCCAAATGCAGATTTTAGCCTGGAAGAGACCAGCTTGTTCTGCGCAGGTGCAAAACCCCAATTGTATGCACTCACAGATGCCACAAAGAACTGTTTTTTCTATCACTGAGCCAGATCTGAAATGAAGGTATAACCAGCTTTTGTTCTTATTATGTGTTATCAAATCACATCTGACGTACAGTGACACTTATAAGATTTTCAAGGTAAATGAGACATTAAGGATGGTCTTACTTCTACTGAGTTTCCACGTCCAAGCAGGGACACAAACCCAGATCTTCTCTGCCCTAAAGTGTTCTGCTTATATACTGCCCTATAGTACTTCAAGAGCTCTCTGGGCAGTTTACAATTTAATTATGCAGGCTACGCACTGCCCCTCCCCCTCCAGCAAATTAGGTAGTCATTTCACCGACCTTGGAAGGCTGGAAGGCTGAGCGAACCTTGAGCCGGCTACCTGGGATTGAACCCCAGGTCGTGAGCACAGTTTTAGCAGGAGGACAGGCATTTAACCACTGCACCACGAGGCTCTTCTAGTTCACCATTCCATCTACTATGCCACTCTGGATCTCTGGGTGAGGTTCTAAGCCCGCAGTGGCCACTGAATCTAAGACAATGATTCAGTTCTTAAACAAACCTCCAGTTTATGAATGTTTAAAAGAGGTTCTCAAGAATGTGGCATATTGTGATTTTGTAGTCACAATTTAAAAAATCCCCACATTGGATTTTTGGAAATAGCCCCATATTGCTGCACAGTTATAACTCACTGGTAGCAGGGAAAAAGGATGCCAAGCTTTAAATAGCAAAGGGCAGCCTGAATGCTGACAACACCAATGGCTGTGGCCAAGATAGTGGACAGAATCCCCTCTTGGGCTCAGTACCATTTCCAGAGGAACATCACGTTGGGGAAAATCTTAGTACAGTCTTAAATAAATCAGTAAAATGCTGGGACAAGTCCAGCCTCCCTGGATGTGGAGTTCTGTAGTTTGAGAAATCCTTCTCCCACAAGCTTGACTAAACGTGTCTCTGAGGGTGATGGAACAGAGAGAGGGACTTCCTTTGAAGATCTCAATACCTACAGAGGATCCTGCAGGAGAAAACAGATGGTTGGACCTAAGTCATACAGAGCTTCGTAAGTTATAAGCGCCACTTTGAACTGTGGTCAGAAACAGACTGGTAGCCAATGAAGCTGTTTTAACAAGATATTAAATTGTCCCTCTATCTTGGTCCCTGTCAAGAATCTGTCGATGGTGTTTTGGACCAGTTTTTGAATGACTTTCAAAGGCAGCCCCATGTAGAGAACACCACAAGGACCGTGGCACGCTATTGTGAAAACTCATTTAATCACTGAAGACCATAGCCTCTCAAGCTACTTTACAGTATAGCACAGGTAAATACGATACAATATAACTATAAAGTTAATTAAGTCACACATCAATTTTAAACAAATTTATGAATGCACCCATTAAACCAACGAAACCTTTCATTTAAAATCAGAAGCATCCAGGTTTTTAAAAACCTTTCAAAACCAATAATGTATGCCCAGGATACCCTTGGAAGGGAATTCCAAAGGTCAGGAGCCACTGTTGAAAAGGCATTGTGTTTATTGCCTATCAAGCTTAGAAATCTGAATAGAAGGCGAGTGAGCAGGGCCTCCAGCAATGATCTTCAAACATCAACCGATTTGCAAGAGTGGAGGCTGTCCTCCCCCCACCCAACTTCAACTCAACACATTTTGGGCTCTAATGGTGAAAAACAGCATTCATTGGGTCTAGAAAGGCATGGGGAACCAGTGTGGCTAGTGTAGAACTGATATAATACACTCTAGCCCTGCCAAGCCCAGGAATTCATATCTTGCACCAGCTAAAGTACACAATTAGTTTTCAAAGACAAATCCACATACATTGTAACACAGAAGTCTAAATTTGGATCTAATTATTGCATGCCTGAGGATAAGGGATGGGATCAAAGATGGGATCAGAGATGATGTACCGAACAAGACGTACTCCTGGCTTCTTCTATCACCTCTACTTCTGCAACCAGCATTGAATCCAGAAGTACTTCTAAATTATGATCTTAATGATGAGTGCACTTCCATTAATACCAGTTAGCTACCCTATCAATTTCAGTACAGCAGGTTTCTCTACATGCATTGGAGTGCTCCACAACAGTACATTCAGTATGTTCATCCCCTCCATCCAGCAAAACATTTCACCTCTTAAGTAATTCTGCAGCCTTCCTATTAGTAGGTGGGGGGGGGGAAACAAAACAAAACCAAAGCTTGGAGATCTCCTTCACATTAGTGAAACTGCATATCTCCATAAGAATTTGCATTAGGAGTGTGGCTTGTACAATGATGGGGAGTTAGGGTTGAATGGTGAGACATTCACATTTGCTGATGATAAGAAATTACTTTGGAGTAGTTAATACAAAACCAGCCACCAAACAGCTCCAGAAAAATCCCTGCAAACTGGAGATATGGGCATGAAAACTGGAGAAGTTTTTCAGTGTAACCACAGCAAAATAGATTATTTCAATCTGAGCTGGTAGTGACTAATCAGCCGATGAATCTTGCAATTCTGGTGGACCGTGTGATGAAAGTTTCAGTTCCATGTGCAGCGTGGATCATTCTGTGTTGGAGATTACTAGGAACGGAACTGAAAATACAACTAGCAATACCATGATCTAAAATAAATGAATGGGCAAATCATGAAAATTCAGGATGATTCATGAATACTCCATTCCATGTAAGTTTGCTTATGTTGAGCCTCAAACAACTGATTTTATGTAGCACTGAAATCAATATCTAGGTTCAACATTCTAACTGCAATGGTCATAACTAGAGCCGAGACTTCACATAAAGACCCAGTATACATTTTCATTATGTTTTCCTGCTGAGGCAAATATTAAAAAATCTTGTGAGATGGAGCTTATTCTGGAAAATAAAAATAAACAAAAGTCATATATTTTAATGTATAAACCTAAAGGGACTGAATAAGTACTACATTTCAGCAGAAGCATTGCATTTTTTTTCACAAACAACTAAAGCAATGTATTTATTCACTCAGGGGGCTGGCTGTTTCTGAACTCCACGCCCTTAACTTTTATTCTTGAATCTTTGATCTGCACTAAATACTTGGATGCTATATTGATTTCTCCTATCACATTTGGGATGTCATCAAGCTTATTCTGCTCATGGACAAAAACCTGTAGGAAAAAAAACTTATCTAGAAATACCCAACAATCTCACACTCTACACCAGAGCACAGAGAGAATTTCTAGCTCCCTGTGCTCCTGCCCTGTAAAGACACCAGCCACAGGGACTGGCAAAACACTAGGAAGAAAAACCTCCAGAACATGGCCAAACAGCCCAAAAAAACCACAATAACCATTATTCAAGCTTTCTGCATTTTATGTGTATTTATTCATTTTATGTGATTTCTTGGCATTTGTTTATTCAGTCTTATCTTTCTTTATTAGTCACCCTCTTATCTGAGAAATTCTTAACATTTCAGAATGCTTCTATCTTTTTTCATATTAATCATCTTTATGAGGCCGCTTAGAGGACTCATAAGGAATTTTGGAGGTTTGTGTCCCCAGTATGCTGACAACACGCAGCTCTGTCTCTCCTTTCTACCTTCTACAGTGGATGCCCTCCCATCCGTTGAGTGCTACTTGGATGCTGTATTGGGATGGATGAGGACGAGCAGGCTGAGGCTGAACCCAGGCAAGACAGAAGTCATGCGTGCGGGGGCTTCCAATGTCAGCAGGTTGGAGAGATGCCTCTCTTTGGGGGTGTGACTCTTCCTGCTCAGATTGATGTTCACAGCTTGAGTGTTCTCTTGGAGGTGACACTATGGAAACCCAGGTAGCATCACTCATCCGATCCGCCCACTTCCATCTGTGGCAGATCACCCACCTGCATCCCTATCTCGACACTGGCGCTCTCACTATGGTGGTCCATGCATTAGTAGGCTCAAGACTGAACTACTGTAAAGCTCTCTATGTGGGGCTGCCCTTGAGGGTGACGCAGAGGCTCCAACTAGTCCAGAACACGGGAGCCAGGTTAGGAACGGAGACTAAAAAACATATTCTTCACAAATGTGTGACCATTTCCAGATCTTTGCTTGCCATTTAAATCAAGTGAGCAGTTAGTCAGATGTATCACATTGATTTTATTACTGAATCCTCCTCCTTTATTCTTGAGCTGAATCTTCACTGTCACTTCCTTGCTTCCATTTCCATAGTAGTTAGACTGCTTAAATTTCTGGTCCTACCCTGCAGGCCACATTTTCCACAGAACCAGCTTTGTATATATTCAAAAGTTTAAGCCAGTTTCAAAAAGTTTTTATTTTGCGACCTCTTTGAACTACAGGATCTTATGCAACAGTTATTAATTTTAAACCACTTTAGCAAGGATTTGCAGTATTTCCACTGTCATTACATCTTCCAGATAATATTTTGCAGAGGTTATAAATGGAAATGGGGCAGGCTTAAGGGAGCAACAAAATCTGAAGGCTGTGTATGACATAATCCAAAATACATTTAAGCCAAGGAGAACTAAATTTCACTATCTGGCGTGATACTGTTGTTAAGTTTTAGTCAGTGTAACAATTGCTTTATTTAACGATAATATTTAAGAACTTAATAGGACAGCTGGGTAACACCAAATGCCTATCTAGTCCAACATGCCATTTCCTACAACAGCCAACCAGATGAATGGCATGCCTGAAGGCAGAACAGGAGCCCTTCTGTGGTTCCCTGTGACTGATAGCAGAGTCAGTTCAATACATTTTGTAGTATGGGGCAGGAGAATAAATACTTCCCTCTCTCACTCCTCATTGAAGTGTACACAAACTAACCATCACTGTAGAGGGGAGAAGGTAAGGGAGGGCAGTGAGTGGACAGAAGTCAAGAAAGAGGAGGGGAGTTGATAACCAGACAGGAGGAGCAAATTGTTGAGGGATGCTCCAGGTTTCCCCTTAGGTACCAAAACACCAGTAGGGCTGCCCTTCTTCCTTTAAACACTCTACTCTCCTTTTTGGTGACATCTTTCTCTTCTAAACACATTTGCCTCTTTCAGATATGAAGGACACTACTTTCCCATCTCCTCAAACATATTGTTTTTCAAATGAGTGTATTAAAATGTAATCAGATAGATAGATAGATAGATAGATAGATAGATAGATAGATAGATAGATAGATAGATAGATAGATAGATAGATAGATAGATATTGTCATATTTGTTTCATATGTGTGTTTAGCATGAAAGCTACAACTTGCCCCCAAGGGAGGGCACACATCCTCTGAAATATTGCACAAAACAGCATGCCCCCAAAAAAAACGTACTGCATAGTGATTTTGACTCAACACAAGTATAAATGTGAATGTTGCCAGAAATTACACAAAACACATCTATCCAACAAATTAGCAAACATGAATTGCACATGACCATGCCCCAGTCCAGGTTAAGTACATTTAAATCCCCTTGAATGTAATGGGGAAAGAAGTTCAGCTCTTATTATTTTTCCAGTAAATATTATAATCCTCTGTTAGGTTTATTATAGGCTTGTTAGGTCAGGGTATTTCAGTGGGCAGCTAGACACATTTTTGTATTGCCCCTCTTCCAAAAATGAGGAAAAGCAATGAACCAAATAATGATAAAAATATAGTCAAAGCCCCCACAATATGACTAGTATATGGGGAGCTTCTTCCAGCCTACCACTCATAACTTCTTTTCTATTTCTTGAGTCCAACTATAGCACTCAGCAGTAGGAAGTGAAAATAATCCAAGAAGGAAAGGTGGAAGGAGGTAAAAATCCCCAAGAAATTCATATATGTGTGGGTGTGAAAAATAATTACAAGGAGGCATTCTAACACCACAGGCAGGTTGCCTAGTATAAGCAACAAACATAATCCTATAGAGGGAGAATCCCCTTCAAGAATCAGGGAAAAAAGATAAAAGGACTCAAGGGCACGGATGGATAGCATACTCAAGATGGAGGGCATCATAGAGCTCA
Source organism: Phrynocephalus guinanensis (assembly GCA_037367245.1). Lineage (NCBI taxonomy): Eukaryota > Metazoa > Chordata > Lepidosauria > Squamata > Agamidae > Phrynocephalus > Phrynocephalus guinanensis. The sequence continues at coordinate 138,630,215 of CM074732.1, read as the reverse complement.
GCAGCACACAAATCTCTACCACAAGGAAGGAGTGAAACAAAGAATATTTTGTGGGTTATTCAATAACTCAAAATTCTTGGATGCTTCTGGCTGGCTGCTGGTAGTAGTTGTCAAAAAATCTATTTGATTAAACTTTTCCCAGGTAGCTTGTCAGAAAGAGGTAAAGGAAAGGTCAAATGAAACGGGAGGACAAAGAACCCAAAGCTTGTGTGTCTCTCTCTTTCAGTAAAAGGAAACATTCAGGTTTAAGAAGTTGTCTTTCAGGAATCTACAAAGTAGATACAAAAGATCCTTTTTCATGTCCCCCCTGCCATTCATGTTAACCTACAAATCTCTAAAACACATCTTCCCCCACCTCACATCTTAAACATGGGACCAATGATATTTGTAATAGGATAGTTATTGTACAGTTTCTTAGATAAAGTAGGAATCACATAAAATAAATTACAATTAACAATAACTCTTTGCTGCTTCTTTTTACAAAGCAATCAAGCTTTTCTTATACTGTATGTTCACCTCTCACCTCTACCCTCTGTCCATCTGTTGCAAAACCAGAAACTCCCTGGACAATGAGACTGGTCACTTCCTTCTTTAAAAAAAAACAGCAACAGCAGAACTTAATAACAATATTCTGCTGAGGTAATTTTCTATCTCCTTGATTACTCTGGAGTTTTAGAGGAATTAAAACAAATGGCATCGCGTGTCTGATGAGCCAGTTCTTTCTTTTTCCGTACATCCTCCACAGATTATTGTTTAAAAGAAGGTCCGGGGAATAAATTTTCTTGATGAGGTCCAGATCTTTCCAGTGACCCACGCCCTCAATACTAAAATAAACACTGGGCTGGAAACATTTCGGAACGGCAGGCAGTTGTCACTGTGAAGCACAGAATGGAGTACCAAGGACTATAAAATGTTCTACCAAAGCATCTCCACCGAAATGCACTGATGAAGATATGCACATGCACACTATATACAAGAGCTGCACCTAAATCTTTACCCCCAACAATAGCAGGTGCACCTTCAAGTTCAAAGGAATTTGGTAGGAAAGGATGATGGAGAGAAATCTGTCCCCTATATGATCTCCTGCAAAATCGGCAGCTTGACCCATTAGTGATATCTTAACAGGACCAATCCAGATTGGTATTCAGAAGAGTTAATTATTAACCCAGAGATTATATGCAGTCCTTACAAAAATGCTGCCAACAGATTTATTGACAGATGCCTAGTGACCAATCTAAGGGGCATCATCAGTGGCAGCTTGTCCATTAAGGAAAATAGGGTCCTGCTGCAGTTGGGGGGTCAGCCTTCTTGTCAACCATCCCACTCCCTGCTTCTTTAACAGTTAACCTATTTCCATCAGTTCTGAAATCTTCATGCTTTGTGCTACAGTGGTTCAGCTGCAGTACTGGAGCCAAAACTCGGCTCACATCTCAGGTTCAAACCCAGGTAGCTGGCTCAAGGTTCACTCAGCCTTCCATCCCTCTAAGGTTAGTAAAAGCAGTACTCAGTTTGTGGGGGGGGGTGAGTAGCTTGCATAATTAAACTGTAAACGGTCCAGAAAGTGCTTCAAGCATTACGGGACAGTATATAAGCAGCACACTTTGCAGTGTGCAAGAGAGAAACAGCAGAATAAATCACCAACGGATGTCATATCTAAAATGGTCCTATGTAAAATCTGGACAAAACGCAGCAAACCAGGTAATATGGCAACCCTAAGTTTGACAAATAATTTAATTACCATGCAGATGACATTTGTGCAGTACAGCCGACATGCTTAAGAATATAAATTGTGAAACAGGGAGTTTCCAGTTCAAGTGTCACCTTAGACATAAATGTGTGTATGGCTACAGACAAGCCAATAACCTCTTTTTCACCCTAACTATACAGGCACTGTAAATATTACTAAAAGATGAAAATGAAGCACTTCCAGCAGTCAGAACGTACTGCTGGAATGCTGAGTATAATTACTTTTCAGTTGACTTATGGCTGCTTCCAAATCATTTGAAATTAATCTTAACCAACAATTTAAAAGACCATAAATTCCAGGTTATATTCATATAGAATCATAGAGTTGGAAGAGACCTCAAGGGCCATCCAGTTCAACCCTCTGCCACGCAGGAACCCCATCACAATATTTCCGACAGATGGCCATCCAGCCTCTGCTTAAATACCTCCACAGAAGGAGACTCCACCACCCTCCATGGCAGCATATTCCACTGTCGAACAGCTCTAACTGTCATGAAGTTCTTCCTAATGTTCAAATGGAATCTCTTTTCTTGTAGTTTCAAACCATTGCCCTGAGTCCTAGTCCTGTTACCTCTTCAATATGACATCCTTTCAAATATTTAAACATAAGTTATCATGTCTCCCCCCAGTCTTCTTTTTGAAAGGCTAAACATACCCAGTTCCCTAAGCTGTTCCTCATAAGACATTTCCTCCAGACCTTCAACCATCCTGGTCGCCCTCCTGTGCACCCGCTCAAGGTTGTCAACATCCGTTTTAAATTGAGGCGCACAGAACTGGATGGACACAGTACTCCAGGTGGGGTCTGACCAGAGCAGAATAGACCAGATCTAGACACTATGCTTCTGTTGATGCAACCAAGAATCGCATTGGCTTTCCTGGCTGGTCAGTACAGGTCAGTACAAACTGTCTACATGTAAGACACTGGTTGCTTTGAACCAGAAATTCAAAATGATGATCCCTTCACATGTGTTCAAAAACCAGGAGTCCACAGTTCTGCTTATCCCTCCTTAGTGGGAGAGATTTCAACAACCTCTGACAAGGGTGATGAGAGAGAGTAGGCCCATCCTACTTCTCTAGCTTGAACTTGGGGAAATGGTTGGATTGTCCCTACAGTTACACTGTGCTTGGGTTTGAATGTTGGGCTCAGCTCCAACCAAACTGAGTCCAGGGAGGAGGGTAGGAATGTAGAGGGTTGGTGCTTGGGCCACTGCTCTCTTCCCCACTTTCAGGAAAGTAGGGTGCAGTACAACGACCACTTATCTAGAATAATAACATGCACACTAGGAGTATGTCTGAACACAACAGTACTTATTTCTGGTCAACCTCAAGGTCCTAGCAATTTCAATTTTGAAATTCTGCTGCCAGAATAAACATATACAGATCTATCTGCTAGATATAACAAATTTGGAATATCTATAACAATGCAGCTTTCTACTTCATTGCATTTCACAAAGAGAGAAATAGGAATAGGTTCCTTTACAAGTGTTGCCTTTGTATAACGAATTGTAACTTACTTATAATTAAATTAAGCATTTAATGCACTTACTATCATATATATAAAACACAATTCACATTACTGTGCCAGTTTCCAAAAGGAGTTTATACTATTTAATTATTTATTTATTCAATTCATAAGCCACTCTGGGTGGTTTACAACATAAAACAAAATGATTAAAAATACAGATACAAAAATATAATAAAAAACAAAAGTATTAAAAATGAAAACATAACTAAAACATTTTCTACCAACCCACACATCACAAAATCTACATGGAATGCTTCGGCCCAAAGCTCCATGTACCCAAAACAACTGGAAAAGGAAATGGTACAACAAGCTGCTTGTTGGTACTCTGGACAATGAGCCTCAAGGCAGTAAGAATAGTTTCTCAGTTACCCATTTCAGACAGGCGACTTTTTCCTCAAAATGAGATGTGTGCAATTCTGTTCTACCAATAGCTTTTTATTTCATTCAAAGAAAGTTAACTGGGATTCTATTATGCATCTAGAACTAATTTACATTTCGAACCCTAGAGTGAGACAGCAAGTCCTAAAATTTCACTAGTGTTGATAATGTTTCATTATTTGAAAGATGCTTAATGCACTGCAATATTACTTTTTACCAGCAGTGGAGAAAACAAGACTAAGAGGCCAATGCTTTTAAGCATGGAAAAATTCCATATTTTATTAGAAACCTTTGGATGCCTGCAGTCTGACTCTAATTTACAGTGGACCCTCCATTAACAAACAGTTTGTATAACCTAAAATCTGTACAACATAAAAAGTTCCAGAGATAGGAGAAATTTGCTTAACAGAATTGCCTATGGGGCGAATCCGTACAACATAAAAATGGTCACAATTAGGGATTAATCTGTTTTCAATGCATTCCTATGGGAAATTTGTATAAAGGAAATTTTGCTTAACAGAATTTCATTTGGAACGAATTAATTCCTTTATACAAGGTACCACTGTAAATGGGTCCTCAAAGTTAAAGATACGATGCACTGTAGTTAGTAAAATAAAATATACTTTTTATTTTCCTCTACATTTTAAAATGGAACCTGCCTCTGTTTACAAAAAAAAAATTACAATTATAGCATCACAGCCTCCCACCTACTCAGACAGAACATAATGTGCATAATTTTTCCCGGTCTATGTTCTGTGGAGGAATTGGCCTACTGACTGACAGTTAACCTTTCTAATGGAACAGAATTACACTACTCTCTCTCTCTCTCTCTCTCTCTCTCTCTCTCTCTCTCTCTCTCTCTCTCTCTCTCTCTGAAATGTCTGTTGAGACAAGTCTAATTTTTCTAATACATTAAGCCTTCTATGTGGGAATTAGAATTCTCCTACTTAGGAAAGTCCTTAATACCAAATACTCACACATGCTTCCTTCTTTGGTACATAGAAGGAGATTAAAATATAGTGAGAAATATCTGTGCTGGAAAAGTAGTTTGCCTCAAGGCCTGCTATTTTGCTAGGTTTCATGATGTTACATCTGGTGCCCTGTGGATTCTAGACTCCTTTCTTACATCTGGTGCCCTGTGGATTCTAGACTCCTTTCTTACATCTGGTGCCCTGTGGATTCTAGACTCCTTTCAACTGGGACATCCTTTTTAGCATGGGAACACTGTTTCTGTAAAAGTTAAAGTTTTTGCCAAAGCAGAAACATCAAATAAAAGGGAAATAGGACATTAAAATAAAAATAGAACTACAACCAGATGTATTAGAGTAGAGAGTACCCTGAGAACTGAAGACTCAAATATCTAATAGAATCTGCTATCATCTTTGCTGTGGAGCCAAGTTCAACAGTAAAATACATGCAAGCATGTGAAAAGTTGAAAGGTTCACAGGTTGGTACTAGTAATGTGGTGGTGGTGGGGACTTTTCCCTGAGATCATAAGGAGGGAGTGGGGTGAAGTGGTTGCTAATTATATCATATAGATCTGGAAGGCCCAATAACATCATTGGGTCCTTTTCAGGAAAAAAGCAGGGTCTAAAGTCAGTTACTCAATCAACCGCCCAATAGAAAGTGACTGAGATATTCATATGTCTCACAGAGGTCGTGGTGGAATTATATTTTGTGAGATCTACAAATCAGTCCCAATTTTAATTATTTCTAATCACTGAAGAAAGGAACCTTTTATGAGGATGAATTAACAGTTCTCTTCTCATGCTTGGTGGTGCTTTCCTGCATTCCCTCACCCAGCAAGTTTTAGCTTATTTTTCTCTAGCTGGTTCCTAGACAGAAGGCAAGCACTGCATTACATAAAGCAGAATATTTGCACACACAGCACACACGTCTACACACTCACACACAGAGCAACCACCAATACATGAACACACACACACACACACACACACACACACACACACACACACACACAAGCTTTTGCATTACTAGTGAAGGAACTTATTTTAGATGAATGAGCCCCTTGTGAAAGATAATTATTCCCCTGCCTGCCGCAGTGTCCTGAAAAGCTGTGGGAAACAAATGACCTCCAAGCCACAGTACCATGTATAACTCTGGAAGATGAGGAGAGAGAAGGGGAGGGGAGGGGAGGGGAGAGGAGGCAGGCAGGCAGTTTTACAGGGAGAGCAGGTTCTATGTTGCACTGTTTTCATATGGTAGGCTTACTGTACAATCCTCCAAATCCACTCTTTTGATTCTTAGTAACAAATCATATGTGCCACAAACACAAAGCTGTGTGATGTTTAGATACCGTATACAGTGGTACCTTGTATAAAGGAATCAATTCGTTCCAAATGAAACTATGTTAAGCAAACTTTGCTTTATACAAATTTCCCATAGGAATGCATTGAAAATGAAGTAATCCCTAGTCGCGACCATTTTATGTTGTACAGATTCGCCCCATAGGCGATTCTGTTAAGCAAATTTCCCCTATCTCTGGAATTTTTACGTTGTACAAATTTTATGTTATACAAGCCATTTGTTATACGAGGTCCCACTGTATACAGTACTCAAACATAAGTCAAGTATTTCAACCCTTATTTTGGGCTGAGAGAAAAAACACCTTCGGCTTATATTCAGGTGAAGATGGTAGTCAGCTGGGGAGGGCGGCAGAGGGCTAGTCCTGCCCGTTCCACTGCCTCGGAAGCCCCCTCCATGGGGGTTCGTCGGTGGCTGCAGCGGCACCGTGCTCAATGGAGGGGAGAAGCGGTGGGTTTTTTAAACTTATTTTTTTCTCCCAAAGCAAGCGCCAATGTCCGCCATCAGTGCTTGCTTCGGGAGAGAAAAAAAGTTTTAAAAACCCACCACTCCCCCCCCCCATCGGGCGCATAGAGGGAGAAGCAGTGGGTTTTTTAAACTTGGAAGCCCTCTCCGCTAGGTTTTGTTGGTGGTTGTGGTGGCTCCTTCCGCCTCCTCCTGAGCTCTCAGCTGGGAGGCTCAGGCCGCCTCGGGCCCACTGGAGGTCGCTTTGGTGGTGAGGTGAGTACAGCCCATGACCCCAGCCCACCCGCTGGGTCACTGACCTCAGAACCCTGGTGTCATGCGAGGAATATAAGACGACCCGAATATAACCCCTCGACTTATACTGGAATCAATAATTTTTACCAGTTTTTTGTGGTAAAAAAACCTCCCTCAACTTATATTTGGGTCGACTTACACTCAAGTATATATTGTACATATTTTTGTTCATCTCCTCAGGGAATATATAAACAGCTAAAGAGGATGAATTAGTGATCCAGTCTATGGAGCCATGGATCACAAGGACCTGGAATGGTCTACTTAGCAAGGACCACACTGCCACTCTATTGTCTGGAGTTCTTAAGTCTCCTCCCGGTTTAGCTTGCTTCAGCATAATGGTTGGGAGGAATAAACAAACTGATTTGAGGTAAGTAAATTTGCTGTTTGGTCATTAATGGAGTTATGGTTAGGGATCAAAGACAAATGATTTTATCTGCACTTGTGATATGCTTTGATCAAGCAGCTTGAATATTTTGCCCCTCTGGGAGGGGCTTGATATCATGTATTGAAGTGAGGATCGGCACCTTTTATTTTATCACTACATCAGGTAAGAGGGAAGTAGCACAGCTTGTACTGGGGCCTCAGAAAATCTGGCATCCATTGTAGGCAGGATCAGGACCCAAGGTGAAAATATCTTGACAATAGATAATCAGAACCAAAACATAGTAGGAATTATGAAAATTTAAAGAAATACAGTGAAAAATGGGAGCCATCAGCTGCAGCGGCCAGGACCCGGTGGCTGGGACACACAATGAGGGCCGTAGGCCTGGTGCGGGCCCACCAGGTGGCCCATAGGCCACTTCTGGTCTGCGCTGGGCCCACTGCAGCCCCATCAGGTGGCCCAGAGGCTCATTCCAGGCATTGTAGCCCACCCGACAGACTGATTTTATTTTTTTTATCTGGTAACCTCCCTGGTAGACTGGAAATACTGTATATATAATATACTGTATATTGAAGTCATCCAAGCCTATTACAAAGTGCTCCCTGATTAGCAAGCCAACTAGGTATCAGCAGGATACCACAACTGTCACATTGATACAATTGGTTAGAGATGTGTCCTCAGTGAGTGCTCATCAACAGCTCCTATTCACACTGGGAGCAGGTAACAACTGGGTACCACAAGACTCTGTCCTGGGCCCAGTGGTCTTCCACATTTTTATAAATGACTTGGATTAAGGGGTTCAGAGGTGGGCAACAAGGATGATCAGGGGACTGGAAACTGAGATCAAAGAGGAAAGACTGAGAGAATGGGGCATGTTAAGCTTTGGGAAAAGATGACAGAGGGCAACTGGGAGTTGAGTCATGGCTACTGGACTTCTTTTTTGAGAGATAGAAACGTTTCGCTGTTCATCCAAACAGCTTCATCGGTCTGAATACAGCTAGTGCAAGAGACCTTCTTATAGTCAGCTTGACTATAAGGTCTCTTGCACTAGCTGTATTCAGACCGATGAAGCTGTTTGGATGAACAGCAAAACGTTTCTATCTCTCAAAAAAGAAGTCCAGTAGCCATGACTCAACTCCAAGTTAAACGAACCTGGATGACTGAGAATCTTCACAGACGTATGACAGAGGGCAGATATGATAGCAAGTACTTGCAAGCCTGTCATGTAGAGGAGGGACATAGTACCTGTTCTCAATCAGTCATGGGCTTCCTGAACTGAGCAATAGCCTTAAAGCTCCCTTCCAACAATATTATTCTAGGATCTTATTATTCTATGAGCTGGTTCACACAGCTGATTTACTTGTCTCTAAAACCAAAAGGATGGCAAGGAAACAGTCAATTTTCCATCTTATCCCCCTTCATGTGAGGGGAAAAAGTCATCATGAAATGGTTCACAGGCTTCAAAGCTAGTGATGACAAGCCAGAACCTAAATCAATCCAGTATATCCTTTCAGGAATTTCATTTTAACCAGCATATGATAATCCCTAGATATCAAGCTACAATATGGTATTTTTAGAAAATAAAGCTGTTTTCTGAAGCAATTCCCAAGTGATTTGAGTGGAGAGGGGGGAAATAACTACTGTAGTGGGACAAACAATAATTACACATAAGCTAAAAAAGAAACAGTCAGCCCACAAACTAAATAGGAAAGTGGGAAATGCTTAAAATTCAGACAGTATAACAATACTGTAGCTGTATACAGTATTTCCTTTTTAAGGAAATAAGTATATCTGTGTGCTACAGAATTTGAGAGTACAAATTCAATTCTTAATACCTGTATATACTCAAGTATAAGCCGACCCAAGTATAAGCCAAAGGCCTAATTTTACCCCCATAATCTGGGAAAATTTATTGACTTGAGTATAAGCCGAGGGCGGCTTTTTTTCATTATATTCGAGTATATACAATATACCAGCCAAGCTCTAAAGGAAGTAGGGGTAGTAATTGGCAATGTGTGCTGGGAGTGGGTGGTAATTAGGGAGTTAATAACATAGAGAAAACTCCCTGATTGCCTCCACAGTCCCTGCACAGTTGCCAATACTACCTCCAGCCCCTTTAGAGCATCATAACTAAGTCCCCTTACCCCTAAAACTTTCCAGATTTCAGAGGGTTCCCTAAAATTGCTTTGGGAAGGCACCCCTGCTACTTTGGAGTCCCAAGGTCAGTAAATTTTGATTGCGTACAGTCATCCCTCGCCATTTTGCGGTTTATATACTGCGGTCCCATTATATCGCGGAACCGCAGAATATTAATTGCAAGGCTCCCTGTCGTAAGCTGCTTGGGCCTGTTTGAGGCATCCTGCATTTACCACAGGCCTGGCACTGCCCCAAATGGGCCTTGGGTGGGCTTCCTGGACTTGTCAGAGGCCCCAGAATTAGTTTCTGGCGAACCAGAAGTGATTTCCAGATCGCCGGAAACCACTTCTGGGGCCTCTGACAGGCCCGGGAAACCCCTTGTATGCCCATTTGGGGCAGCTCCAGGCCTCAGTTAAGCGTAGGAGGCCCCATATAGGCCCGCCAGTCCCCACCCAACACAGCATCTGCATATCGTGGATTTTCCATAATCGCAGGTCAGGTCGGGTTCCTAACCCCTGCGATAGGTAGGGGATTACTGTATTTTTAAAATAATTTATGAGTGCATATTTTTTAAAAACATGCACTCAAAAATTACTTACTTTTGGGGCACCAAAGTAGCAGGGGTACCTTAGGAAAGCAATTTTAGTGATCCCCCTGAAATTTGGAAACATTTGGGGGCAAGGGGGCTTATTTATTTATTTATTTATTTATTTATTTATTTATTTATTTATTTATTTATTTGTTGGGCTTGTATCCCGCCCATCTTCCCAAAGGGAACTCTGGGCGGCTAACACTGATAAAACCAGAAACCAATAAAAACCAAGAAAACAAAACATAAAACAGCAGAAAGAGCAAAAAGCAAGATGGCGGCGGGCCCAGGCGAGAAGGAAGGGGGGAAAAAGCTCCAAAGGGGGTGAAGCTCCAAAGGGGGTGCCCCTAGGAAAAAAAAACCTTCTAATTGGAAACATATGGGAAGCAACAGCAGCCTTATCTCCTGTCCGATCAGCTTCAGAGTGGAAGGTTTTTTTCCTATGGGCACCCCCTTTGGAGCTTCATAACTCACCCCCCTTATCCTCAAATGTTTCCAAATTTCAGGGGGTTTCCTAAAATCGTTTTGGGGAAGGTACCCCTGCTACTTTGGAGTCCCAAGGTCAGTAAATTTTGATTGCATATTTTTAAAATAATGTTTGAGTGTGTATTTTTTAAAAATATGCAATCAAAATTACTTACCTTGGGGGCACCAAGTAATAGAGACCACCTGGTAGTGGGATGGCTAAAAAAATCTTGTAAATAAATAAATAAATAATCTCATTTCCCACAAATATTTGAAAGTTATGGAAAATAAGATCAAACCCTTTTTACCAGACAAGTTGTTCAAGCACATCTTCTGAGGTCAATCTTACAGGAAGAACCACAGAAACACAATACCTACTACCCCAAGATTTGTGGGGGACTCAGAATGAAAGAGTGGTTGGTGACTATAAAAAAAGACTGAAAAGTCCCAAGGAATCAACATGGCCATACTTCCCTAACACATGTTCTGGCTCAGATCATGATCACTGTGAACTGTGAAAGTACTTCAGACATCACTTGTAAGTTGGAGATGGTACATTAAATTGGTTCAGCCTGACAACTATATATAGCTTGGCCTTACATGAACAAGTCCTAGGGTCAAGGGTTCACTTCTCTCCTACTCTCATCCTTCCTGAATTCCCTTCTTGTAGCAATTTAGAGTTTACCACTAGATCCAAATTGGGGGAGGGCATGATTTGGTGCAAACTGAAACTGAAAAAATTAATTTGCAGAGTTTAGATACAATGAGAATCTGTGACAGGAACAAGAGAATGTCAGCATGGATAACAGGAGGGGAAGAAAGTGGAAGGAGGGAAGGCAAGAGCCCAAGGCTTACTCATGTAACTTCAAGGAACCATTTAGCATCTATCTAATAGAATACTGTAGCACTTTTCCTTTGAACTATATTTCACAACTACAATATCAACAAAACAGTTTCTATGAGATGGATATGTGGAATCACATGACATTTTTAGCTTTTTCAGTATCCTGCTTGTGCCTAGGTAATACTGGATCCTAGACATAATGGTCTTACAGGGGATGGCCCTTTAGACATTTAAGTGTTATTATTTCAGTTGTGAACTATAAATGTAAAATTCTTCCCCTCTACTGCACCCCATGGTTTGCAACAACTTCTACATACTGATACTTTTCTGAGAGAAAGAATCAGCATAATAATATTTTATGCAGTTGCCCTTTTTAAATTCACTTGAATTCAAGAATCTTCATAGCTATAAAGCAAAGCAAAAGTGAGGTATTCTGCTTATATACCAACCCATAGCACTTCAACCATGATCTGGGTGGTTTACAATTTAATTTTGCAGGCTACGCATTGCTCCCTCTCCCCCAGCAAGCTGGGTACTCATTTTACTGACCTCGGAAGGAAGGAAGGCTGAGTCAACCATGAGCCTGCCACCGGGGATTGAACCCCAAGTCTTGAGCACAGATTTACCTGCAGTACAGGCATTTAACCACTGTGCCATGGGGCTTCTAAATAAAGAATAAAATGGTCTTCTGATACTGAACAGCTTTACTTGGGAATACACATAATTTTGTTTTAGAGAAGGATAAAATCATTTTAATGTAAAAATAATCAATTGTACATCCGTAAACATGTACAGCCCAGATGTTTTAAGTAAGTCAAAAGCCATTCCAGCCCTGGCAGGTTCCATATCTTTATATTTATCTTGGGGGATAAATGTTGGGTGTGTCTGCCACTGCCCCCACCCCATCCTTCCCAGAGCTTTGTGTGTGTGTGTGTGTGTGTGTGTGTGTGTGTGTGTGTGTGTGTGTGTGTGTGTGTGTGTGTGTGTGTGTGTGTGTGTGTGTGTGTGTGTGGCAACCTTAAAATTAGAATAAGACATGTAAAAGTGTTGCCTGTGTACATCTCTTACTTGTTATTTTTTTATTTGACACATAGTTTATTGACTCCAGTGGAAAAAGTGGAATCAGGGAAGTAATTTGCTATATTGCTTTATGAATGCTAGAATTAAAGGCAACAAAATGATACAGTATTCATCCCTAAACTGCAGAGAAAAGAGAAGAAATGGAATCAGAAAAGGCAAGTTTTTTTATTTTATATAGAATCTAATAATCCCTCTGTGAATTGTCCAAGTTCAACAGAGTGACAGCCTGTTATACAGACTAAGTGAGGTATTTGATGCAGCTTACTGTAATAGCAATTTGGTACATAATACGCACTCTGTTGCTGAGGTCAGCACAAATTGATTTTAAAAGAGACAGGATAAGCCTGTCTGATCCAACATTCCTACCTCACTCAAATCTCTTTGCTGAAGTTCAGAAATATATAAGTAGGAGAACAGATTCAGCCTTGGCTTATACTGATGCCTGTGAAATGGCAAATTAATGATTCTGTATCCTATATTCATACTGAAGGATAATACAGACTTTGGAAAAACAATGTGAGACATATTTATTACTTCAGTGACATCTGGAGCAAGGAAGAAAACGTTTGTCATTTTATCAATGAGCTATCTATTATAAACCTGTTCCCAACAGAAATATAAACTGAGACCTAAAATTACAGGCAGGATCTGGGAAATATAGAATATAAACGGAACTTTACAACTGCCAGAATGTTTTTGGAAAAAAACAACACTCTTTTAAAATATCCAGAATATAGTTTGGGTGTGATTTATATCTCATCAAAACAGTTTTTTTTAAATACAGTATTCTTTAATTCCCCCTCTGTTCTAAATCACATATAGTAGAAATATCTGGAATTACCATCACTAAGAGATTCAACAGAACAGATTAATGTGAGTGTCAATACCTAAGCAAGAAATTTTCTTGAAAAAAAGGTGTGTACATAACAGGAGCAAATATTATATATCTATATCTTATGGTAATATTTATCACTTTTTCAGTCCATCAGGATCCCTCAAAGTGACATACAACCAAGAGAAAAAAATAATAAAAAGAGATAAAAACTCCATTTAAAATAAGTTTTAAAACCCGGTATTTTTTAAACACAAATCAAGAAATCTCTGAGTTCAGTTTTAGACATAGGGAACTAGCTACCAAGTGTTACTTTCTAAGGTATATGTCCGACTAAAAATATTAGTCCACTGCTTTATACTCAGGAAAAAACATGGGAAGAACTATTAATTTGCATTCAGGGGATGGGTGTGAAAAAATTCAGCACTGCATCTTTTCCGCTCAGCAGATTTTTAACCATGAAGAAAGTAGGATTAGGAGGGAAGAAACCCTTACTATCAATTCAAGTTGCAATGCCTCCTGGGCAGCCTCATACTGATCATGTCAGAATGCCATTTTCAATGAATTCTACAATCCACAGTGGAAGACAGTTCTAAGTCTTGAGTTTATCCAGCACTAACGAGCCCTAATAGTCTAGTTCAACTCAGACATAACAAACGGAAATGTCTTTAAATTATCCTCCCCCTGAGACATGATTTCATAAGAGAACAAACTCTATATGTGTACGGAGAAATATCCAGTATAAACATGTGGTGGACTCAAAAGGCTGCAGTCAGGTTTAGGATATGGATATGCCAAATGCAGAGTCCAAGATAAAATTTCAAAGTGACTGATTTCATTCTAATTCACAGCGTGTACTTGGAAGTCTGAAGAACACATGGGAGACACTTTCTAGCCAGGACGTAGTCTGCTCTGTTTCATTTTTGTCTACAAAAATGGCTGAGCTACAGAAGCCGCCAATCAAACAGTTTGATCATCAGCAGTCTCAGAGGTTTTGTTCTCTCAACACCTTACAATTGTGCTTTGAAACTAAGTACAAAATTGTTCTTGGGGAAATTTGATTACAAATGTCTAGTTTCAGCAGAATTCATGCTCTTGGCAGGATGTAGGGAATGGCAGTGCGCATAGCATTCTTTTATTGACAAAGGCCCAGCCTCCACATTTGGTGTTTTAGGATTATGATTGGAAACAAGGCAGACTGTGAGGGGAATTTCTCTGAAGGTGGGAGAGGGACCCCTGCACAACATGAAGCGGAAAGGGATGAATGGCTGGAAAAGCAGAAGAGAAGGGAGAAATCCAGAGCTGCACCCACCATGGAAGCTGGGGAGAGGGAAATGTTGTGGAAAGGGTTTAAAGACTCTTTAAAGATTCTGGAAGAGGAGAAAGGGGAAGGCAAAGGCAAAAACCCTGTTATGGCAGAAAAGGGGGTTGAGGAAATGGCGGGAAGGTCCCACCAATCAGAGGTGGTGGAGGTGGGGTTTGGAGACTGCAAAAAGGAGAAACCACGTGTGCTCCCGCCAGACTGGGAGTGGGTGTGGATGGAGGATCCATGGACTGGACGATGGGAAAGGATGATGATACCCAAAAAGGAGGCTGAAAGTTATAGACGCCGGGTACACAAACAAGGCTGCTCTTATTGGGGAGAGTGGGAGGCTCGAGAGTATAATCGAAAGAGGAAGGAGATAAGACAACAGTTGGCATTGGAGCAATGGCTGGCCAAGGTACAGGAGGAAGCGAAAGCCGGGAAACTGAACGCCACGATGGACTTGACCCAGAGAGAAGACTATCCCTTTCGTTCCCACCATTAGAAACGCCGTGGACACAAGCTCACCTCAGAGGTTGGGGTACAGGTGGGGGAACCGCGCCTATCAGAGAGGGAGGGGGAGATCAGTGGTGGAACCAACTCTCCCCAGGTGGAGGTGGAGGACTTGATTTCTCTCTAAAGACTCCTAACCATGACTTTAAGAACAACCCCTTTGTCACCGAAGTTAAGGATGTTGAAAACGTTGTAAGGAAAAGAACCTCTGTTGTAGTAGAAGAACCTAATAAAAGTTCAGTTTATTCGTTTCAAGATATGCCTTCTTTGAAGTTGGAAGGGCGGGACACCTGGGCAAAAAATGAACCCTCACACAGACACCACTGAAAGTCCCATTCTATGATGTATGTCACAGATCACATTAACGAATACAAAACAAATATAAAGAAAAAGATGGATTTTATCTTTGAAAAAATTCCATATTGGCCTGCTATTCACAGAGGCTTGAAAGTCTTGCTTAAAGCTCTTTGAACATACAGCAATCACATTCAATGTACAAAGAGAAAAGATATTCTCACATTTAAATCTACATTATTCAGCAATTTTCTCCTGGGATGTAGTTTATCATAGAGTAGTTTTCCATCCCAAATCGCTAAGTGGGCAAACTCCCAAATGATCCTCTATACTTTATACTGGAGCTTTTTGTCAGGTTAGAAAATAGTAACACTAGGCAGCCTCACATGGGACTACCTTATGATACGCATTAAAATCTTTTCTTCCTCCTTCTCCCACAGAAAATAACCAAAGATGTAGCACTATGAAAAAAATATTCCAATTTTCCCTTATCTGCACAAGAAAAATCATAAAGATGAGCAAAAGAGAGCTTCAATTCAATGGGGGAAAAAAGATCCCATTATTCTATAAACTGGCATCCAGCCTAAAGGAAGCTGAAATGACTGCTCCACTGTGAGCTATTCTTCACAGAGGCAGTTAGTTCTGAAAGAACTTAAGTTGCCCTAGATAGTTTTGACAGATGACAGGAAACTAAATCCAAATGAGAGATGCCAGTTACAAAGAGATAAACACGAGAAGCACTGTTGGGCAATTTTGGACTCGCCATTCAGATGCAGCAAGATCCGAGGAGATGCAATTGGCCAAGAGGCATATTAAGGCAGCCGCATGTGCTGGGAAGGTCTCCCAGAGATCTGAAACCTGTTCTGAAAACTCTGGACTCCTGCCGACAAAAGCTCTTGCCCTACTGAGCTAGTTAGTCTTTAAGGTGCCAAGGAGTGCCTCATCCCAAGAAAGAAGGCCCTTGTATCCCTTCCTCTTGTCATAAAATGGCTTCAGTATCTCCTTCCTCCGTAGCATAAAACTTGAACTTCCTTTTATTCCATTAGACACAGCAGGAGTGGAACAGATTGACAGTGGGAATGTTTCACCCCATCATTTTGTACTTCATCATGTGCAGCTCGAAATTATGTTGGAAATTCATGAGCAGACTGCTACTGTTGTAGAAATCATTTCAGACTGGGGGGGCAACATCTACATGGGATACTATCCATAGGCAGCCACAAATTCAGTGCATAAATAGCCAAAGGAAATATAAAGAGTCTACTGTGCTACTGAACATCACCATAACTGTAACAAAAAAGGACAAGTGGCCTCAGTTCCTTCTCATTTTCTAAGAAAGACCCAGTGATCTCTCTCCACACCCCAACACACACACATACACAATTAAGGGTGAAGGATGAGATTCCGAACCTATAAATCATCTTGTTCAGCTTCCTGTTTCTCGGAGGCAGAGTTGCATCCCACATAGAACAATGTTTTTTAAAATCTCAAGAATATTGAGGGAAAGCAATTAAAATCTCAAGACTATTGAGGATAGCTGTACAATACAAAGCCAAACATCTCAGTGATACATGCTTAATATTTCATTGATAGTTGTTGTGAGTTTTTCGGGCTCTTTGCCCATGTTCTGGAAGTTCTGAAAACTTCCAGAACACGGCCAAACGGCTTGAAAAACTCATAACAAATTTCAGATCCTGGCCATGAAAGCCTTCGAGAATACATTGATCTTTAATTATTTAATTCATTTAAAATGTATTACTCATTCAATAGATGAAACTTCAAGAGAAAGACAGGAAAAATATAATACAAGGAAAGCAAGTATAAAACCCTTATTATGTTAAATAATGTAAAATCACATCAAAAAAGGAGAAATCAGTTAAAAGCACCAGAGGCTCAAAACGAACAGAAAACAGAAAAATAAAAGTTCCTGTGCCACAGATACAAAGGAATGAAAGACTTGAGAGAACAAAAAGATCTTTGCCTGGTGCCAGTCAGATAAAGTAGGTGCCAGGTGGACCTGTATAAGGTGTGTTCTCTGACTTGGAGGCTACTGTGAAAAGGTTTGTCCCTGAACAGCTACATGTTGTATATAAGCATTTAAGGTGGTTGGAGCAGGACAAACTCTGGACTGGTGAAGAAAGATGCAGGAATAAGCATTTTGCCTTCTCCTTGGTTGCACATTGATGCACACAGTTTTCCAAAGGGAGGGAAAATGTGGCTGGACAACCGAGGTCAGCTATCATTTGATGTCTGCTAGTGGAGTAATTCAGCTCCAATGGGTTCTACTTTTTGTCCGGATGTACCTAGAAGCACATCAAACTACATAGGCCAGGCCAAGCTGTAGGTTTCCCAGCATAATTCTCCATCAAGACGCATAAAAAAGTGACAACCCCATCCACTATTCAGCTGGACAGAGAGCAGCCTGTCTTCTGGTTGGTTAGGAACAGGGAATTAGTGGGAAGCAATTCTTAAAGAACCACTTTTCAGCTAAATTTTCAGTCATCACCTATTTTCCAGAAGGAATGATTCCCTGAACATGGAAAGAGAACCCACAAGCTGTATTTATAGTCATGAGCAATGGGCACCTGTGGCAAACAAAACAAAGGAAGCAAACAAAAATCCAATTGCTCACGCCTGGAATGTAGGCAGCTGACCTGGTAGGCTACCTCACAGTTTATTCAAACCCATATTCCTGGTCAACTAAAAATGAGAAAGAACAAGTTCAGAGCTTGGCAATGTAACCCTGAACAGGCCAAAGACATGTCTATGTTAGTCTCATCTGCAGTTTTACAGTGGCTGCAGCTGCATGACAAAGCAGCAGGTTGCGGTGGCATAGCTTCCAAATCCATTCTGGATTTTCACGGCTACCCTCTCCAAATCCATTCTGAACAGCTCCCCAACCAAATCTTCCCCTGCAACAGAACCAAAGATCCACACAATTTCTTTACTGATTGCCCACCCGCCCCGTCTCTTTTTATTTATTTATTTATTTATTTATTTATTTATTTATTTATTTATTTATTTATTCCACAATCTCTCAGATCTGATCTGACCTGGTTTCTGTCTCTTGAGGAATTTACTTCCCAGCCTTAAACATATAAACAGAGGCTGGCCTGAGCCATAAAACTATACAGCTCTGGCCTAATCTTTTCACCATTTCTACTAATTAACTCTCCCCCCTCTTCTTCCCCCCTCCTCCTTTCCCTCCCCTATTCATCCCCCCAACTCTGTATACTATAGCCAATGTATATCTGGACTACAGCCAATGAATATCTGGTATGAGATGTATATCCCATCTCATATTATATTTCACACCTCATTCTGCTGCTATATGTCTGAAGAGTGGATGTGTCCATGAAACGTTACATTAAAATATGAAAGTTAGTCTTTAAGGTGCCACATGTTTGTGTCTTTTGTTTTGTTTTTCTTTTGTTTTTCTTTGATTTTTGCCTGAAATTCTTGAAAAGACTAACACGGCTACCCTCTCTGAATTGGTGGTTCAATTGATTGATGGGTTGGGATCTCAAACAGAAAGCAAGTTACAGCTGTTCAAAATACACACAAGTTCCTATTCCAAAGGTGCGAAACATTTTGGCCTGAGGGCTACATGAGATGCTGGTAACACACAGATCCAGCAATCCATTTTTCCTCAATTAGAATGGCAAAATGTCCACCTACCTTTACCTAAGCTAGGGACTGGCAATGAAATCACATCTTGAATCAGGATATTTGAAGGGGAGAGAAAGAGCAAAAAGACACATTGTGTGCAATCGGAATGGAACTCCTGGGAATGCAACGTGGATGAATAAAGGGGTAAGATATTCCTGGTGTAGTCATCCTCACTGGGCAGTGGGTTGTGCACTCTTGTCCGACTGAAACCACTTGTACACTTGTGGAAAAAGTCAACACAATTCTGAATATCCATGCTGCCAATTTCTGGCTCTTGATGTGGGACTTTATGACATGCTGAAGCCCATTTGAAAGAAGAGCATTCCTTTTCTGTTCTAAAGCAATTTACCATTTTGAAAATGGCCTGAACTTAGTCATTTGTTCTAAGCTCATAAAATTGGCTAAACAGTATTTGCCAGCCTTCTGAGCCTCCAGCCTTTACAAATTTTTATAACATACTACTTTTTTAGTCTTATTGGCTGGGGAGCTTTTTAAACTCTGCTGCAGCTATTGTTTTTAATCTTGTTTCTTACTGTATTATATTGTATAGTATTTTTATAGCATTTTATAGGTATTGTGTTGTTTTTATATTGTATTGCTTTTATTGTACTTTTTTGAATTTCTTGTAAGCCGCCTTGGGTCCCTTTGGGGAGAAAGGCGGCATAAAAATAGAGTTGTTTATTATTATTATTATTATTATTATTATTATTATTATTATTATTATTATTATTATTATTATTATTATTATTATTATTATTATCAGTATCTTGAAAAATGCTACTGCTAAGTAAAGGATGCAGTTTGGGGTTTTTTACATTGTGTAAGATAATTTTGCCTTTATTGTAGTCTGCACTCTTTCTTTAACCCCTTATGCTTTTAAAACAACCTACTGGGCAAGTATCATCTGGAGATTAAAATCAAGGGGGAAGTGTGTGTGATAGTGAGATGGACTTGGATACACAAGAACAGTGGTGGTGAACCTCTGGCACTCCAGATGTTTTGGACCATCACTCCCACAGTCCTGGAATTCTGGGAGTTGCAGTCCAAAACATTTGAAGTGCCAAAGATTTGTCACCGCTGCACTAGAATGTTCTGTTTGGGAAAGGTGGGGAAACAGAGCTATCTGAATCTACTAACTATGTATAGCTCAAGGAGAACTCATATTTTGAGACAATATTCACATCAATTACAGCTAATGTGGGGGTGGGCATGAAAACAACATGATAGGCATCATCTTTCTCTCCCAAGTGAAATCTAGAACCAGAATTCTGGACTTCACAGGCCTTTACCTTATCTAGCAAGACAACTGTGTGTCTCAACTTCACCAAGCTAAGAATTTGAAATGCTAAAGAACTGGGAAACAGTTCAAATTCAGAGCCTAGCAAAACTCATGAGACACAAAATTTATCTCGTTAGGTCACTAGCTGGATGCAGAGCTAGACATCGGGAGTTCAATTATCCACTGTGCCACCTGCAAGAAGAGCCAGTCTGTGTGGTCTTGGGCAAACAGCAGAGTTCCAGGGCACCTCAGAAGGAAGAAGGAATGGTAAACCACTTCTGAGTATTATCTACAGTGGTAGCTTGTATAAAGGACTTAATTCATTCCAAATGAAATGATGTTAAACAAATTTTCCTTTATACAAATTTTCCCATAGGAATGCATTGAAAACGGAGTAATACCATTTTTATGTTGTACGGATTCTCCCCATAGGTAATTACGTTAAGCAAATTTCCCCTATATCCAGAATTTTTTATGTTGTACAGATTTTATGTTATACAAACTGTTTGTTATACAAGGGTTCACTGTACTTGGAAAACACTGAAAAGGGTTGATGTAGGTTAGAACTGAATTTCTATCACGTCCTCCTCCTCCTCATCATCATCATTAAATAACTGGTCAAAGAAGTGACACTGTCGAAAACACAGTTGCTAGCAGCACACTTCAGAAAAAACAGTATAAAATATATCTTTAAACATATCAGCTGGTGCCTCTTCTGTTGATTTTTAGATGACAAGCAAAGCCCAGCGCATATGTTTAAGCTTTTAATGGAGGATTATTTTTAATTTTATTGCCAATTTTGTTGCTTTTATTGCTGAATTTATACAGTATTCTAATAAATGGTTATTTTTGTTTTATTCTGAATTTCAATGTTTCATTGTATATTTTAAATGACACATTGGTTTTGTTATTGACATGTATTAAAATAGGGATAATGTGCTCTAAATAAATAATATTTAAACCAGGATGTATTAGGAACAAATTAGTGTAAAATGATAAAATTGAAGCTTAGATGTCTATGCAAAGCTGCATATACTTGTGAGTGTCTTTTCTAATGTAAGACCAGAGGTGACTGCTCACCTAGAATTATACGTCTGTACTAGTGAATAATGTAGATGGAGTAGCTGTGGTAACTGAACCCTTAGAGTTCAGCTAACCTTGTCCCTGAATGCACCTTGGCGGGTGGAGGTGGGGAGATGGAGTGTACAGTAGCAGGTTGTCTATTCTCCACCCATCATCGCACTACATCTCCTTCATGGAGCAGAGCCAGTCAGGACAACTGCTGGGAATCCTCACATGCCACATCAGTCAAGTTTCAGATCCTGCTAGCGTATGAGCGGTCCTAGTACATGAATAGCAGACAACAGCTTACCTCTTTGGTTCATCCCCTGCCCATAAAAGTCCCATACAATCAACCACAATTTTCTTACCAATCTTCTCTCAACATATAGGTCTCCTTTGCAAAGTTTCGGCTGGCTGCAAAAAAGAAACTATCTCCTTGACATTTGTAAATTTCTGGCATAAACTTTGCTATGTGTTGCGTCGTTACAGTCGTGACCGACTCTTCGTGACCCCATGCCCATGGAGTTTTCTTGGCAGGAATACTGGAGTGGTTTGCCAGTTCCTACTCCAGGCGTCTACAGCCCCTGGTATTCCCTGGTGGTCTCCCATCCAAGTACTAACCAGGGCCGACCCTGCTTAGCTTCTGAAATCAG
Organism: Phrynocephalus guinanensis; assembly: GCA_037367245.1. Classification (NCBI taxonomy): domain Eukaryota; kingdom Metazoa; phylum Chordata; class Lepidosauria; order Squamata; family Agamidae; genus Phrynocephalus; species Phrynocephalus guinanensis. The sequence continues at coordinate 138,608,381 of CM074732.1, read as the reverse complement.
GCGAGATCAGAAGTGCTTAGGCCATCTAGGGTACAAAACTTTGCTATAGGTGATGTTATTATCTTTCCTTTCCTTTCCTTTCCTTTTTTTGCAAGGGACTGAATCCAACAGAAACAGAGCTGTTATCAGAGGCGTAGCTAGAGTTTTCAGCACCAGGGGACAGAGTCAGTTTTTGCGCCCCTTCCTGTTAAGTGCCTTAACAATCCAGTGACAGCTCAATCCAGCATTGGGTCAGGCAACGCCAGCTGAGAAGCCTCTGATGGCAGGGCAGCTGCTGCTAAGGGGTGACATCAGCCCGCAATATCAGGTGGGGACACCTCCCCCCTCCACAGACATACACCTTGGACCAGCCCTGGTAGGGCATAGCTTCTCTTTGCCAAGGCAGGGGTCCCCTCCTCCTTCCCAGTACTGTTCCCCCAGCCCTCAAAGCTCAGCTGGAGCCGGACTCACGTCAGCTGCCTTCTTCTCGGCCAACTCGAGCCAGTGTATCTTAAATGAGGGTCTGTGTAAAAGGCGGATCATTGAAATCAAGAACAGATTCTCTTGACTGCATATGATTTTTGCATGGACTACTTCCTAAATCGCCAACAAATCGTCCATGTCATTAATGTCCAAACACTGCACATTAGTAATCATGGGTCCTCCAGCACATGGCCATGAAGTGGTGCAAAAACATGGATCCGCAGCACAGATGCACCTGATTTCATCTGATTTTTACATTGGATCATAATAAAACCACTGTCACATCATAGGCCCCATCTGTGCCTAGAGATCGCACCAAAACAAAATCATGGCTCCACAGTGGCACAAACATGGATCCACAGCACGGATCGTCCTGGATCTACCTGATTTTTATGCAGGATCACCCACAAACCACTCTCCTATCGTAGGCCACATCTCTACCCACAGATTGCACAGCTATAGATCTTTAATTTTTCCCATTCACAACATTCTTGTCTTCCCGTTCACATCCCCATTGTTAGCAATCTAGCAAAGGATTTGTGCTCACGTTTTGTTTTGTTTTGCTTGCCTTTTCACTTTGTCTATTTCTTTAAAAAAAAACACAGTCTGCAAGGTTTGGTTTCTTCCAAAGGAGGCCGCCTCTTCTGGTAAGATGCTTGCAGTCATATCACTGTTGGGGGGCACCTTCCCCCCTCCGCCCCCTAGTTACACCACTGGCTGTTATCTCTACATCTACTATTGTGGCTCCTCTTAAGAGCTCCTAAGGATCAAGGTGATCAGGAATATGTCTGGGTCATGGCTTCTCTCACTGCCAGGTGCCAGTGGCAACAGCAGCGGCAGTGGCGGTGGGTGGCGGTGGGGGTGACAGTGTTAAGAGTGGTGGTGGCGGCAGCAGCAGGGTGTGTGAATACAGGATATAGAGGGAAATTACTGTACTACTTATTTTATTTAAATAAAAAAAATTAAAAAAATAAAAATGTAAGTCACTGCAGCCTGTGGAATGATAGCGATGGGAAAAGTCAGGGAAGCAGGTTTTATCCACTTTATGTTTTGGTCCCAACAAGGCAGCACAGCCCCAGCAGAGCCCTGACTGAGGAGAAAAGTGAGGAAAAAGGGAATTATCTCCCTTTCATCTCCCCAACCATCATCCTAATAATGCCTTCCCCTCACACCGGTGCCACCACCCTGAGCTTGCCCTGCTGCCTCCATACTCACAAGTAAACCAGCCATCCACAGATGTGTGTGAAGCTTTCTCACATGAGGACAAACATCTACAGAGTGATTTGAAAGGATTGCTGAAGAGACAGAGAAAAGAGATTGCACCGGAGACCAGAACCTTTTAACTGTGAACCAGACCTCTCCAAAAACTTCCCTGTTTGGATAAGCACTCGGTATCTAGGCAAAAAAGCTCGACTGGCCCTCAGCCATGCTGTTTCCCCCTTCTCCCCCTCTTTATTTTGTTCACATCACTACAATCCATCCCTCTCATTTTTATTTCATTCACTGCAGGGAGATTGCCCTTTTCAATTCCCTGCTTTAATGGCAACAATAACCGAGTTAATCCCTACCATGCAGAGAACTCTCCAGGGCAGGGGCTGAAAGAAAGGAACTGAAGAAAAAGATGTGTTCTCCTCCGGTTTGAAGTACATCTCTAACCTCTAAAAGAAGGACACATACCAACACAGCAGGTCATTCCTGCTCCCTTCATGCAGATCCTGCAAAAACATACTGTAGAGCAGGTGGGTTCCCTTTTGCGAGACCATCAGAATAAGTCTGGTCTTGTGCTGGGCTCAAACTCTTTAGGGTGTACTTAGATCAAAGCCATGAGTTATGCACAGATCATAGCGTGCAGTGGGGTGTCGTGTGCACTCTGGATTTTGCACTCTCTACAATCCCCAAGCAGTTCTCAATGACAGTCTGAAAGACGATTCTGCTTTCAAGGCCAAGCATTTTATTTGTTTCAGTTTAGGAAGGAGGGAGGAGCGTTGCTTAGAGTCTCTTACAGTCTTTCTCAGAATGAGCTGCTGAGTTTCCTTGCACATAGTCAGAATATTCTCGGAAGTCACCCTTTATCCTCTCACACCCAGCTCATGTCACAGCCTGCAACTAACCGATATTACATAGCTTAGGTGCAGCCAAGCTTACATTGCTATCTCATTGACTTCACTCAAAGTATCATGTTGCTGACAACCAGATTTTTAAATTAGCAGGGAATGGGTGAGTTCTTTCCTCTCTAACCCAAAGCAGTATAATCTATGTCCAGAAATGTGTTACCACATATTTGCAGAATTCAAAAGCAGGAGAGGCAAACAATATTTTCTGGTGAGAGAGAAACCACATAGAAAAAAAAGCTGAGAGATGTAGTGGATGAAAGCACTTTAGAAGTAGGAAAAGGCATGTGCACTGTTGCTTTTATAAGATGCCATTTAGTCAATATTAAAAATCGCTTAATAGTGCATTAAGGAGAAGTGTTCACGTTTTGAAATGATACATGTTTATTTTTAAAAAAACATTATGAATAAAATTCAATCATCAGGAGTCATTTACTTATCATGTCAGCTTTTTGTTTAATTAAAAAAAAACACAGTGCACAACAGCCTGTGCCTCAGAACTGAGGAAGGAGAAACAAGGGAATATAACGTCATTGTACTTGGGAGCCTGATGGAAAGAATGTTTTCTTCAGTGTGTACATAAAGACCATGGTAATAGCTAACAATGGGAGAAACAAGCAGAAAAATATACGGCCATTACTTCGCGGTCTGGATAAATTTCAGTGTTCTGTAAAAGCTGCCTGAGTTTGGCAAAGCTCCTGCAACTCTGAATTTCAAAGCTCAGACAAGGCTCTTTGTTTACTGATGCTGTTTGGACGGTTTTTTTTCTTTCCTTTTCCCTTTTTTTGAAAGGCAGGTGTACAGAGAATATTCAGATTGAAACACAAGCACACTTACACTCGTCCTTATTTGCTCAGGTTTTTAGGCTGATTTATTGAAACATCGCTAGCAGCATCTCTTACTATATGCTGGTATTGTACAAACTCCTCCGCAATTAAAGGTTTTGCTCATCATTTATGTGGGTAATCATTAAAGAAAAAAGGAAATCAATCTTAATTGCAATTAACCTATTAGGAATAGGAATAGGAATAGGAATGCAATTTATTGTCATTGTATAAATACAACGAGATTAAAAGTGCCATCCAGTCAGTCATTCACACAACCCAGCATAAAAATCCAAGACGTAAAATCTACAATTTAAAAACAAACCATCCATACACATACTCCAACATTCACATGCCAAAACATCACTTACACTCATTTAAAACTGACATAAAAACCAAACACACCCACATCCCTACACTCTTTCACCTAGCAACATTCCTACACAATCCATAAAAACTACAATTTAAAAAACAACAACAGCCATACACCCATACGATATATATGTAACACATTCAACCCAATATTACCCGTCAACTTAATTTTTAACAGAATTTAGCATGGATAATGCTATTGGGTAAAAACTATTTTTTTGAATCTTTCCGTCCTTGTTCTAATAGATCTATACCTTCTGCCTGATGGTAGTGGTACAAACAGAGAGTGACCAGGATGAGAAATATCTCCTACAATATTCTGAGCTTTCTTAAGACAGCGGGATCTGTGTAATTCCTCCAATGTGAGGAGTGGGCATCCGATGATCTTCTGTGCCATATTGATAACCCGCTGGAGTGATTTCCTCTGAGCCACCGTGCAACTGGCATACCACACACATATGCAGTATGTCAGTACACTTTCTATTACACAATGATAAAAAGACACCAATAGTCTCTGAGTGATGTTATTCTTTCTGAGCACTCTCAGAAAGTACAGTCTCTGTTGGGCCTTTTTCAGCAGCTCAGAGGTGTTTACACTCCAGGTTAAATTCTCCTCAATATGGACTCCCAACAAACGGAAGTCGGTCACCCTTTCTACACAGTCCCCACTGATGAATAGTGGTTGAAGATCTGTTTTCTTCTTCCTGTAATCTATTATGAGCTCCCTAGTTTTTAATGTGTTCAGAAGCAAGTTATTCTCTCTGCACCACTCAATCAACCGCTCCACCTCATCCCTATAAGCAGACTCATCTCCTGCTGAGATAAGCCCCACTACTGTGGTGTCATCCGCAAACTTAACTATAATGTTGTTATCATAGGCGGGAATGCAATCGTAAGTATAAAGAGTAAAGAGCAGTGGACTCAGCACACAGCCCTGTGGAGAGCCAGTACTAAGACTCAGATCTGTAGATGTACATTGACCTACTCTAACCCTCTGACTACGTCCGGACAAAAAACTATTTATCCACATACATATAGAATGTGGAAATCCCAAATCCCCTAGTTTAACCACCAGTCTGTGAGGGAGGATGGTATTAAATGCTGAGCTGAAGTCCAAGAAAAGCAGTCTTGCATAGCTTCCCCGCTGTTCCAGATGTGACAGTGCAGCATGAAGGACTGTAGCTACAGCATCCTCTGCAGATTTATTTGTTCGATATGCAAACTGGTGGGGATCAAAACTCTGGGGGAGAAGTGATGTGATGTAATTCCGGACCAGTTTTTCAAAACATTTCATCACCACTGGAGTAAGTGCAACTGGTCGATAATCATTAAGACTGGAGATATAAGATTTTTTAGGTACAGGAACTATGGTGGAGGACTTCAAACAGGATGGAACCCTAGATTGAGCCAGAGACTGATTAAAGATCTTGGTAAAGACTCCAGCTAGTTGATCTGCACAGTCATTCAACACACATCCAGGGATTCCATCGGGTCCAGCAGCCTTCCTCGGGTTGATCGTCCGCAGCATACGCCTCACCTCATACTCCTCTACTTTAAGGATAAAGCTGCTGTGGACTGGGGACTGTAGTGCAGCTTCCTTTGGTGCTTCCACCTCAAAACGACCAAAAAAGATGTTTAACTCTTCTGCCAATGCTGCATCGCCCGCTACAACTCCGTTGTTTATCTTGTAGTTCGTAAGTTGCTGGACTCCTTGCCACACTTTCCTGTTGTTATTACTGTCCAGATGCCGCTCAATCCTGTTCTTGTAGTCCAGTTTGGCCTCTCTAATTCCTCTCTTCAGGTTCGCTCGGGCCATACTGTAAGAAGCCCTATCTCCAGACCTGAAGGCGATATCCCTTTCTTTCAATAGTCTCTGGACTTTCTGAGTCATCCAGGGCTTCCGATTTGGGTAGATATTAGTCCAGGATAGTTGTTCAGTACAGCAGAGCATATCTAATACACAATGTTCCTTGGGTAGTCCAATTACTATCTGCTGAAATGAATTCAACTGACTACAAATTCCATTATATGTAGATCAAATTCTGAAGAAGATCTACACTTTTCAGTCCAATCCATATATTCAATAGGGGTAAGCATTACAATATAATAGTGGCAGAGAGACATCTCATTTCCAGAGCTTAGAAAATTATTTTGCATAAATGTACTTTCAGTAACCATTCCAATTCCCCATTAATTAACTGTAACATTTTTACATTATAATTTTACTTTTTCTAATTGTTCCCATTATAATGCAACAACTCTGTGACAGTTATTCCAAGAAACATTTTTATTGTAAATAATCTCTGTTTTGCCATGATTTACTTCCAAACTCTGGTCTCTTCCATGGCAGTTGAAGCCTCCGTATTCATGGGAAATTCTGGAAAAGCCCCGTTTGTATCATTTCCCCAGCCCTGCATATTTAAAAGAGTTATACTAGCCTAAACCGATCCCGCCCACAGTGGCCCTGTTGTCAGATGGCAGTATAGAAATCCAATAAAATAAATAAATTTGTACAACTAGGCCTTTTCATGGAGACTTCAACTAATAATGAGGTTGTCTGCGTAGTGGAGGTGCTTGTATCCATCTTTGATCACAGTGGCTTGACACTAGACTCCAGTAAATGCATCAACTGAGGCTCTTCCATCATTTCCCAGAAATCTGTAATGGGAAATAACACCCTTTACAGTGGTTTTCAAGGCCTGTATCAATTAAACACAATTCTGGCACTTTCTTAGCAGCATACTTTCCCCTGAGTCAAAAACTGCTCCAGAACCTGAGGTCATTTGTTTAATATAAAAGCAAAAATTACAAAACAACAATTTCATATTTTCATCAGCCAAGCCTTTGTGACTTTCACCAACAACATAAAAATCCCAACCCAATAAATTTGCTACCTTTTGAACAAGATAAATTAATTATTCTGTCCCTGTTAAAATGGTATCAAATTTCAGCCAGGATTTTCTTCTGTTGCTCTTAAAAAAAAAAATTAAAAATCCTTCTCCGCTCATTAACTTTTCAACTTTCCTGTCTCACTTTGTAGCTTGCTGCTCTTGCCTACCAAACATCTGGAGTAGATTTTGTCAGCTGGGTTTAAAGGAAGAACTGTAAACGATGCTGTAATTTTAAAAATTAAATTTATTTATAGCAAAAGCCAGAATCATGTTTAAAATGGTTGGGGTTTCAGACTGGTGGGTCTCCAGTAATGTGTAGTGCATGGTCTCTGCTGCTGTTTTCTCAAGAATTCCCTGGGTGGGATTATGTAATGCTCAATCTCCTACAGGACCCCTTAGTTCTGCACGTCCTGTGCCTGAAGCAATTGCATTATACCAATTCGCAAAACATTTTCTGCCTTGTTTTTCTTGTAACACAAGTCAGGCAATACAATTTGCATGATTAACATAGTGACTGCATGGCTAATAATTAGACACAAAACTTTGCATTGGGATTCATGGATTTTACTCTGCTTTTACTTGTCGTAGTCTAGTCCTACTGATTAGTTGTCCCAGGACTCCTAAATGAGCTGCCATGAATGTCCTGGTGACACCTAACATTACCTTTCTGTTTTACCTGATGCCAGAACTTCTGCTGAAAGCTGAATCCGGCTTCACTAGCACTTGGATGGGAGACCACAGATTTCTCTACACTACACAGTTAAAGTTGTATAATTCCTCTTTAACTGCCATGGTTCCATTCTACAGAATGCTGAGATTTATGGTTTGGTGACAGATGTAGAAGTCAAAAGCCAGAGAGCTCTAGTTGACTGCACTGAGATATAGCATAGAAGTCTAAGTCAAACTAGAGCTCTCACCATTCCATAGGAAGAAACATCACAGCTACAATGGAATCTGCTGTAGTTGTGCAGTGTAGATACAATCCTAGGCATAGTATTAGTAACTGCAGAAATCATCTCTGAAACCCTGGAAAACTGCTGAGTCATTGCTGATACTCTTGGGCTAGACAGACTGATGTCCTGACTCAAGGCAAAGTAGCTTCCTATGTTCCTACACTTACCCAGCACCAATGTCTGTTTGCTCCCTTTATTACAAAACAGTTTATACCCCTCTAAGAGCTTGTGAGAAAGGAATTGGGGAAAACCCAATAAAGGTTGTTGGGTCGTCCGCTGTCAGAAGAGAAGACCCAATTAAATATAAGATGAATGAAGAAGAATTAAAGGTTGATAGAGAGGAGGGAGAAATGCCAGGAAAACTATTTTTTAGTAAACAGGAACAGGTAGACAGTGATCCCGTTAAGAAAATAGAGAAAGAAGAATTTAAGGACAAATTCAAGGAAGGTTACATGGCTATAGTAAGAGAGGTGAAATTATAGGAAGATATATATTCAGAACTACATGATATTAGTGTAGAGATAAAGAATACTGGGACACAGACTGAGGAGAAAGGGGAGAGAATGGCTGAGAGAAAAGGAGTGGGTATACAAGTGGGAAAAGGAATAAAAGACAGTAGATCCAATGCCACACAGACCGATAATATTAAGGGAAAAGAAGTCAAATCCCAAGGAATTCAGGTAGAGGAAATGAAACATAAACATGTGGTAGGGAAGGCATGGCACATCGGGATTCAAGTTAAGATGGACCAAGACAAAATAACTAAGGCAATTGGAATTCAAGTGGAAGACAGAAAGAAGAATCAGGTATTCATAGAGAAAGGAGTACAGACAGAAGAGCGCGAGGAGGAAGGGAAGAGGAGGGGGGAAGAACGAGAGGTAGCGCGAGGAAAAGGGACGGTTAAAGGAATAACGATTTTCCAGGAGCGGGGGAGTCAGACGGGAGGAGAGTTAAGTGATGAAGGAAGATCAAGCTTAATCTCCTCAATCCCTATAGAGATTACAGGGGTTAATTTAAGCGGAAATCAACCCTTTAGGGGACTTAGGGGAACTAGACTCGATCCAAATCCACCTGGATGGATTCCAGGTTGGGGATGGGAGCACCCCCTTCGAGCACCCCTTCCAACCCCAAGGAATATAGTTGGTGGCTTATGGAAGAAAACACCAACAAACAACTCAAAGTAAGCAAGAATCCCTTTTTCGAGAATGAAGAGAGTTTATCTAGAAGTTCCGATCCAAGTTTAAATATACCTGTTTTGACCCCGCACCACAGTTATGACAATGTACAAGAAAGAAACAAACAACTTTGTGAAACTTCTAATAAAAATTTATTTGATTTTCCGTTGGATCAAGCATCACAAAATCTTTCTGCGTCTGAACCATTAATTAATTTTAACGAACCCTTACAGAGCTTCAGTTACATATTTCCTTCTGATCTGAATTTTCACATTATGGACTTTACAACATGCTTGTCTTCTATGTGCAGATACGTGTTTCGTTTTTCTCTGTGAAAGAATATTCCACGCAGGCATATCAGTACTTATGCATGCAGTACTCCTGCTCCCTTATGTATGCCCATATAGGTCTTTTGTTAGTATAGTATTAACTTAAGATATTCTTTTCTCTCTACCCATTTTCAACTAATGTATGGGCATAAATTTGCACTAACATTAACGCCAGTTTGAAAGGGATGAGAAAAACAGATACAGGTGCCAACAAGGGCTGTAACAAAATGAAATCCAATACTTTATCAATTAGCAGAAACATACAGCTGCCAGTTGATACTACTAAAAATGGTAACGAAACCCAGATATTTAAAAACCACTTCTATGTATTTAGTCTAAGGAAGCTAATTCTAGCAGATTTGTGGCTACAAAGGATGCCTAATCACTTGTGATTTGTTAAAAATTATGAACCGTTCTGTTTTGAAGCATACCTGACTGACGCACAGAATCAAACAACGGCTGCCATCAAAAGGAACTTGCACAAACAAGCTTGCAATATATGTAAAGAGTTTGCAGCTGTAACACTGAAGTGAGCAACCCAATGTGTGTCAACTGTTATCCCCTCAAGCGTTTTTTTCAGTTTCTAACGTGCTTAAACACTTTATACTTCAGATACTTGTTAAAAGAACCGCTCACAACCAAGCACATTTTGAGAGTCCCTTGAGCTAGGTTCTGTCTCGAGAATTAGCAAATGTTACTGAAGTTCAGCAATGCACAACTGGGCTTAATCCAAGTCCTTCTGAGGGCCATTTTCATGTAATGCACAGAACTTGTGTCTATACTTTAAATTATTTTCTCAGTCACTGTTACAGCATACTTTTCTCTCTCTCTCTTTATTGCTCTCTCTTCTTTTCTTTCTCCACCCTATAAAACATGCAGGCCCTCACTCATGTTCTGTACAGTGGTCCCCCACCATTTAGCTGTTCATATACTGTGGTCCCGATATATTGCGGGACCATGCTATATGAAAGGCAAGGCCCCCTGGGGTAAGTTGCTTGGGCCTGTTTGAGGCCTCCTGCTCTTAACCCAGACCTGGCGCTGTCCTGAAATGCCCTGCAATAGGCCTGGGAAGCCCACTGGAGGTCCATTTGAGGCAGTGCCAGGCCTCAGGTAAGTGTAGGAGGCGCCAGAGAGGCCTCCCAGTCTTGACCTGACCCAGCACCCATATATCGCAAATTTTCAATTATGGTGGGTCAGTTCAGGTTCCTAACCTCCACGATAGGCGGGGGATTACCATATACATAAAACGAAACAAAGGCAAAAAAAAACCCATAGTGAAGCCTTAAAGACTTTTAACTGCTATATATTAATGTAAGCTTTCATTGAACAAGCCAATCTATGAACAAATCTAAGACAGCAGTCCAACCAAGATATTTGAAGAGTTAGCAGCCATTTATAAGGGGCCCGGCTTACTTGATAAATGTGTGTGCTGCCCTTGCACAGAACTGAATAGGGAGGTAAAATGGTGCGCCCTTCCCAAAGTGCATCTAAGTTCCCTTCTCTTAACAACATTGCTTGAAGGGGAGCATATACAGCCCCTGATTGATTACCCTGACCAAGGGAGAAGTTGCAGTTGTTGGTTGGGCACAGCTTGGAGTATTTTTGTTATTTTTTTTGGTGCTATAGCATTGTGGGTAAGTTTGCTAAGTAGATGCCTGAATTTGGCAGCCAGTACCTGGACGCTTCCTAGCCTCCCCCCCCACCCCACCCCCATTCTGCCAAGGTCCAGAGGATCTGGGCGGGTAGCGGTGAACACATACTCTTGTTTTCCCTTTTTTCATCTGCTGTTCCCCATTTTTGGAGTGGATTGAGTCTCTGCTGCCTTGCCTCTTCCTTTTTGGAGCTGTTTTAAAGAATGCATTGGGGCTTTTAGATAGCCAGAAAACGCAAACAAGAAAACACATATTGAATAACCGTAAAAAGGCTTTCCCTTTTGATTAAAACAAAAGAACCAGTACAAACAGAAAAACATAAAAGGAAGTACCTCCCAAATGAACTCAAAAATAAAAGAAACGTGAATGTTTTCACTGTGCAAATCCCTATTTTCAAGTAGTTTTCTACAATCCAGTTCCCGATCAATGCTACGATGTTCATTGCTTGAATGAATGTATCATGGTTACAAACTTGGGTTCAAAAACTGTTTAATTCTTCCTCCTACAAATTCACTCTGCCCCATCTCTACGAAACACATGGTGTAAGGGTAAGTTATCTAAAGCACTTAGATAATAAAGCATTGGATATTTTAAGTATAGAGGCATATGGCGAGATGGAAGATATTGTTCCAATTGCATCATCTCCATATCTTTATCAGATGAACGTTTTTAACAATATCATGCTGTGTTACATCATACACAAGTTTCAACAGCATAATACAGCATTCAGATCTGTACTTTGTTACATTATATTTGAACAAAAAAGAGGGTCCCAGATGCACAAGTGAACATTTGTTCCTTCTCAAAGAGAATCAAGCTGTTTCCCTTTCATTTAGCTGCCAATTACCGTCAATACTTGGTTTCACCATATCAGATCAGCAAAAAGATCAAGCTGGTCCCTCAAATATTTTGCCCTCTCTTCAGTGTGCTTGTGGTTTTTTTCCAGGAATTCATGAGATCAGTCATGATTAGGAATGCTTTCAAAAATGGTAGAAAATAAATCATAGGATAAACATTCCCACTAGGGATTACAGGTTTTAAATCAATGTCGCTGAATGGTCTTATACAATTAAACTGTAAAAAGAAGTTTCAAAAAGACCTCTAGCTACCTTTCGTACTCGGTTTGATAACCACATTTGTGTCACCCCTAAAATATGAGCAAGAGACTTACGGTGTGGCACTGAAGATTTGTGTCCGAGTCAGGTTTCAACCATAATAAAAAGGATTGCTTACCTTCTGACAGGGAGAAGTCATCAGCTGGAGACAGCAGGTCTGTCTGTACAGCAAAGCCATCGTTCAGCCACGTGGTAATCTGATTCGTCAAGATAACCTGCAAGCAGACATGGAGAAGGAATTACAAGAAGACAGGCACAATAGCAGCCCAGACAAGAAAGTACAGTTTATAGGCAGACAAATAACCCTCCTAAGCCATCTTATATTCAGCCATTTCAATTCCTTCCTGGATCAATTTGGATGAACTCTTGTTGCATCTGAACAGAAAGCTACAGATTACAATTCCTGTTGAGTAATCATTTCAAAATTACCTAGATATACCTTTCTCTCTCTCTCTGATAAAGGAAAAGAATGAATTTTAAAAAGCAGAAGAGAATAAGTGGATTTCTGGGTAGCTTTCTATGGAGTAGCCAGGACTTCACCAGAGAAGACCAAAATGCGTATCTTAAAACTGAACCAGAACATTCTTTCTTCAAACAATGGGCATGTGGTTTGAGCTTTGTTTTTCCTTATGTGGCTGGATGTGGATTCCAAAATGCCCATAATTAATTAAAAAGAAGAAGAAGAAAGAAAGAAAGTCATTTTCTTACAAAACACATTGCCAGAACAGTGCCTGCACATTTCTACCTCTATCTTTGGCATTGTAAGAGACAGAGATGAACATATTTCAAAATGGAAGCTGAGAATTTGTCTCAATCGGGGTGGGTGGGTGGGTGGAGGAAGCAACTGATTCTCTGCCCATTCTTGCAGGACCTCATTATTCATTCTATGGACCCCTGCCCTCTCGGCTACCCAATTCCTATCATACTTGCACCTACCTAACCCACAGTGGTAACTATTGCTTCCATGGAGGCTAATATACTGTGACGGCGAAGAGTAGTATTTCAGAAGCATATAATGTTGCAGGCCATAGGTAGGCTATACGGAGGCCAAGGAGATAGGATAAAGAGAAGGGGAAATAAGATTTGTCTTGCATGCCACCCATTGCCTGGCACCAGTATGAGGCCACAATGGAAGACAAACCTCAAGAGAAAAATGGTTCCCCATCTAGGGCCCCAGTGATGAGAACGCTGGTTATCTGGAAAAGATGCAATGTCTGACATCACATGAGAAGACCGAACAGTGGGACCTTAGAATCATAGAATCATAGAGTTGAAAGAGGCCTCGAGGGCCATCCAGTCCAACCCCCTGCCATGCAGGAACCTCCATCATGGTAGTCCGACAGATGGCCATTCAGCCTCTGCTTAAAAACCTCCAAAGAAGGAGATTCCACCACCCTTCATGGCAGCATATTCTACTGCTGGACAGCTCTAACCTTCATGACTTATTTGGAGCCTCTGTTTCAAGCAAGGCTCCTTGACAGGCATATATGGCATTTATGCTGCACTGACTTTCAGATACACATCCTAATGACATACACAGAAACCACTTTTTGTGGTATCAACAATATAGATGTGTTTTTGACCCTTACTGAGAAAAGACCTGGAGCTGCCATAAACCCCACTGAATGGATTGCATATTTGGGTCACCATTTCATTATCTGTTAAGTGAAATGGATAATTGGATAAAGTAAACTTTCCCTGCAGGATAACTTAGTTGGTCACAGGCCAAAGTAGTGATGATCTCAGCTAATAGTTCCATGAACCCTTTAATTTAAAAAAATAAGGAAGAGTGAAGGCTCAAGTTACCATGCAAAACTGAAATTCAGTCTGCATTTTGCAGTGTTAGCCAGACAGAACCTGACATGGGTTTTCAGGTTTGGTTCATAACATTTACCTTCTTTTTGTCCTTCCAGCATCAGGCAAAGTCCTTCCTTTTCAGGCAGGCTTTTAAGCAGTAAAGCAGTTTACTGTTTATAAAACGTAGAGATTTTAAAACTTTTTTCCATATGCTTCAACGCTGTTTGTAATCCTGGTTTTACACTGTTTAACTGTTTTTAAATATGACATTTATATAATATTTTGAAGCTGCTGAGTGTTTTATAATTTTAGATGCTATGAGCTCTCCTATGGGGAGAAAGGCAGCATATAAACAATCTAAATAATAAATAAATAACATTATATTTATTTTATATTTCTTGACTCATTTTGTTTATTTATGCTACTCTTCTCCCAAAACTAGAATCCCAAGTGGACTACGAATAATGAGTAATTGAATGCCATCAAGTTGGTTCCAATTTACCAAGACCCTTCCCAAGGTTTCCTAAGCACACAGTTCTCGGATATTGTTTACCATTATCTTTTTCTAGTGATACTCTGGGAGCATGCAGTTTGTCCAAGACTACACTGGTGGGATGTTCTCCTGAGAGGCCCAGTGAATCAAATTCATGAGTTCAGGCTCTGCAATCAAGTACCTGAACCACTGAGCTATACAGCCCACTACCAAGGGGGCTTAGAGTAGTTAAAAATACAGAAATCAAACCACAATAATCTACTAGGTTCTTGCACATCTCCCAATGCGGCTAGTCCTTAAAGACACAAAGGTGGCATAAACTGCATCTCCTTGGCATAGGCAGAATAATTCTCACCATTGTTAGCAAGTAAAATGGAGAAACATAAAAAGAACCTAGTCCATGTTTGGTCAGTAGACAGTTAAGGAAAAATGAATGAAAATAAGAGACAAATGAGGAGTGTGTGTTCCTACATAAACTATATTATGAAATGTCATATTTTCTTCAGAGTCTTGGAAGCAATTTTGACAATTGATGCACATTCTTGCTGTATCAGGTGAGGTATTCAAAGCATAACAATGGCATGCTTAGATAGTCCCTGAAAAGACTGATGTCAAAATGTGGAAGAAATTGTACATATGCATGTACAGTAATACTTTGGTTTACGAACATAATCCGTTCTAGAAACATGCTTGTAAACAAAAACACTTTTATACCAAAGCAAATTTCCCCATAAGAAATAATGGAAACTCAGATGATTTGTTCTGGGGTCCCATAGATCACATATTGTGCACACAAAATGCCCAAACTCACAAAATAAATTGGCCAGAAGTCCACGTCCACACCATGGTTTAGGTACCTCGCTGTGGAATCTGCTCTGCTCAGGACTAACAACTGGATTTTACTCTGTGGTTTTAATGTGACAATAAAGTGCAGTTTGTAGCCATATACACACTAGAAATGCTTTAAAAAGTAAGAAAGTATGTTAAAAATAACTTAAATATAAATATAAATAATGTATAAGGAAAAATAAAACAAACCTCTAACCTGTACTCTCCTTTAAAAATGTTCCTCGCTCTTGCAAGGGAAACCTTTATTCCCTTCTCTCCCTCTGCTTTTGAGGCTTGCCTGAGATGGATCATTCCAGACAATGACTCACAATCCAGCAGAAGGAGAGCCACCATAGGCTCACTTGTGATCATGTGATCTGATCCAGTGCTTGTATATCAAGACATTGCTTGTTTATCAAGGCAAATTTTAGAAGAACTTTTTGCTTCTCTTGCAAAACAATATTAAACCAAGACACTCTTAAACTAAGGTATTACAGCACAAAAAGCAAAGAATACCACCCAAGACTCAGAAACAAAGAAGAAAGTCCAACACAGATAAGACCAAAACATACCACGCTTGGGTATATAATTTGATTCTAAAGGGACATAAATGTGAAAAGAAATGCAACGAGACCTGATGTGAAGGCAATAGGATACATTTCAGATTAATGCAGTGTGTGCACACACTTCCACATTATGGTGGAATATAAGGTTTTTCTTGGCAGATGTTTGTACTGATTAAATTATTCACAAATGTCAATAGAACTCATGAATGATGTGGTCATTCCAAATTTGTTCCAATATAAACTTCACACTGTGCCATTGTGTGCTTTGTTTGTCACATGCCTTTTTAAAAAATAACTGCAATACTTTTGAAATTTTGTTTATAAACCTTAAACATTTTAATTCGCAGTCCACGTCACTTGGGGGTGGGGGAGAAAGGAGGGCAATAGTCTTGTGGGAATCTGGAAAATTGTGGGAGTCTGGAAAATGAGAAAGATAAAGGTTCTATGTTGAGTAAGTTCTTTGTGATCCACTTTTATAGCTCAGTGGGTTGGTGTGCCTGGCTGTGGAGATACGGGTGAGGAATCCAAAACTTTATGGTGCAAGAGTTCATCTGGGACATTTGTGGCTAGGGAATGATAAACTACTCCTGAGCACATTATATCTAAAATGGATTGCCCTAAGGGTTGAAATTTATTTGCTGGCATGTAGTTAATAATTACTCTCTTCATTATCTATTTCAGCTTTCATTTTTCTTTTCTTTTTCCCCTCCTTCTCTCTGTCTCCTCACAGTCTCCCAGCATCATAACCCATCAATCACACAAATATATATATAAACATACACAGAGCTGCACCAGATGTAATCTGGACCTATCAGGTGAGAATTGGGGGGGGGGGGGCGGCAGCAGACATTGCACCCTCTTTTGCTCCGCTCCAGGTCCACAGGGCTGTGACTTCTGTACCTGCACCTTCATGAATCTTTTGATTATTCATGACTTTCAAGTTATGTAGTGGCATCACAGTGAGACAATGTCTGATTGGATACAGACACTGGTAGGAGGTCTCCAAAGACAGCACAGAAGCAATGGCTGCCATTCACTGGGAACCATGAGACACTGAGCACCCTGAGGGTGGAACTGTCTCCAGATAAAGTTTAACAAAATACTTTATCAGTAACAGGTCCCTCACTCTGCCCAATATATTCAGATAGCTATCACGTGGCTAATACATATGTACTGCTTTCACTGATTGTGCTCGCTTGAAATCAGCAGCTAGCATTCTCAAAATAAAACAATTAAAACTTGTATATATATATATCTTTAAAAGATAAATACTCAATTCTTCAGTTTCCCATAGAGAGCTGACAATGTTCAGGACACGATACAGACATCTTTATATTAAATTCATTATAAAAAACAACCAAAGCTTAACTGCAGCCTCTAACTATTAGTTTACCTTTCTCTTAGGAAAAACATAGTACCGTATGACTTTTCAGCTCATGTTGTATTGTCATCACATAACAGCTCTCTTTCAGCTTGTCTGAACCTCACTGTCTTTTTCTCTAAACCCCAGTGTCACGTGCCACTCGGTTGCGCCAGCAGAACTCATGCAGTGGCCTTCTGTCTTCAAATGAGAGCTGCCTCTTGAGACTCAAAGCAGGGGTGGTTGCAAGCATCTCTGAAAGCGTGAATGGGATGTAGGGGGAAGAAAGCACTGAATTCCTCACCCATCATTCTTACCTCTGCACACAGTCTCCGAAAAGAAGAGGTCAGCTCGGACAGAAGCACATTTGTGGATAAGGGAAAGCTTCAGAGCGAAAGCTGACAGGTTGGTCATACCTCTTGGGTACGTTAAACTGCATCCTGGCTTTAAATGCCATTGGAGCAGAACCAGGTGTGAAGACCACCAGTTCTTTCATCATCACATGTTGCATTCCCCCACGTGTCCTGTTTCTGCTGAACTTTCAACTGCTCTTGAAAGTGTCTTGTATTTCAATTAATTTGCTTTCCTGCATTCAATCCTATTTACTTGATTTCATTGTTAGTCAACTTGAGAGGGACACAAATCTGATAATAAATAAATACCCGTATTTATCGGCGTATAACACGCACAGGCGTATAACACGCACCCTCATTTTAAGAGGGAAATTTTAGGATATTTTTTTTTGGCGCTCACCTGCCCGGGTCCCTATCTAACCCTCCCCCTAACCCACCCCCCACCCACGGAGTCCCTGAAGCAACCTGGCGGCTCTGTCCGTGCAGCCGAGGATCGGGGCCTTGTCTGGCGAGGCGGGCGGCAGCGGCGGCAGCGGCGGACTGCCCATGCCGGGAACAAAGGCCGCCGCCACCGCTGGTCTGTGGCGAGATTTTCGGCTGCTCGGGACGCGCGGTTTGTCCGCTCCAGCCGGCGCCCTCCCACTCATCGGAGGCTCCTTTGCCTTACCGTGGGAGGGCTCCCGGCTCCGTCCGTGCAGCCGAGGATCGGGGCCTTGTCTGGCGAGGCGGGCGGCGGCCGCGGCGGCGGCGGACTGCCCGTGACCGGCAGCAGCAGCGGCGGAGGCTTGCGACCTCGCTGCGCTCTGGCTGGTCTTTTCTTTATTTGACAGGCCGCCAATCAGCTGGGCTCCCCGATCGGAGCCCTGATAAGGGCTCAGGCAGCGGGAGAGCTCGGCGGCGGCGGCGGCGCGACCAGGACGGGACTTCTTTGACGGCCCGTGCTCATCCGGGCCGTCTGGTCTGGCTAGGGATCTCGCACCTGGGGGGGTAGATTTAGGGGGCGGGTTAGTTAGGGTCCCGGGGGGGGCGGGCTCCCTGCTCCCGGGGGGGGATAGTTAGGCTTTAGGGAGGGGGTTAGGGTGTGCGTGGGATCCTTGTTTTTCTGGCCTGCCCCATCAGCTCGCAGTGTGCGAGCACTGGCTATGGGATTGCAGTCGTTGTTTTTGCCAAGCACACTGGTCGCCTCATATTATATCGGCGTATAACACGCATACATAATTTGCCCCCTATTTTCAGGGGGGGAAAGTGCGTGTTATACGCCAATAAATACGGTACGTGCCTTGAGTTTGGACATGAAGCCACACTTCTTGTTCTGGGCTGCTCTCAAGAGCCGAGCTCAAAAGTACACTGAAAAATAAGTACCTAACATCAAGCACCAATGCACAATTCCGTTGGTTTTAATGATGCTCTTGTATAAAACTTGAGCCCAGTGGTTCCCAAAGTGGTCTATTTAGCCCCTGAAGTTTCTGGGCAGCTCCATAAACTGGTCTATAATGTCTTCCACTGGAAGAATAAGCACACTATATTGGCAGTTGCATTTTCTCAAATACAGTTTTTGCCCTCCCGGGGACCACACGGAAACTACTAATCTGCCTCTCTCCCCCATTCAAATCTTGATGAGTAAATAAACCCTTCTCTGTAAACTTGTGGTCTCAGCCTCCTTGTTGGTTTATTGCAAAATTAAAGAGAACATAGTACAAAATCATCAATCAGTAACCAGCAAAGGTAGGGGGGATTTGGCATGCACCCAAAGGGGAGCTGAGAATCTCACATGAAACTGTGGTTTATTATGAGAACATTTCATATGCAGCATCATTTAGGAAAATGCTTATTAAAGGCTTCCTATGGAGATGAGAGAGCTAGCACAAAATGCTAAAGAGTCCAAAATCACTTTCCTCTTTCCTAGCACATGTTTCTTACTGTTCTCACTGCACTACAGCAACACAGCTAAAGATATTGAAGCTAAAGTAATTTTCTTAGCACTGTGGCAGTTACTCATCATGGTACAGTAGAATGGGTGTATGGTGTTTAGGTAGCCATTTCATTCCTATATGGCTGAATGGCTGCACAACTCAGAATAATTAGGCCGCTACCGCACTTCAAACAGCAACCGCTTTTTGTTTTAAATCGCCTTCTGCCCTCCCCCGGTCACGTGGTCGCTGAAGCGGTTCAGTATTCCACACCTGGCATTTTCTTATGAACCGGTTTCCCTGTCCGCACTTTGCTAAACCGCTTTTTGTTCTAATTTTGTCCGTCATTTCCCCATCATCTGCTTCTATTTCGGAAATGTTTTTAGGGTAACGTCATGCCGTTGTTCTTCCATTCTAAGTAATGTAGCTAATTTTCTGCTTTTCCGACGGCAGGATAAGGCATACAGAGGGGGGAACCCGGAAAAAAACAGTGCATGGTGTCCGCAGTTTCAGCCAAATTGCTTCAAAAAGTGGTCTAGAAATCGGTTTTTAAAAAAACACCACCCCTGGTGGCCGTTGCAAGAAAAACCAACACAGCAGCCAAAAAGGGGCATGGCCAAGGGGACTCTGCAGAAAAAGCTATTGGAAATATGGTAGGTGATTTTTAAGGCAATTTGACTTTAAGCAAAAGACGATTCAAAACCTAACTGCGGTAGGGGTCGCCTGCCCAGAAATGTGAGTGAGCCCAAAAGCAGGAAATCTGTACTCTTATGAACTACTAGGAGCTGGTTGAAAGAGCAGTGCCTCGACTTGAGCCTCTGATGAAAAGAAAGCATATAAAATAGAGAGAGGAACACCGGGAAGATATTTACGAATCCCCCATGAATAGTAAACACAATGGAAAAGTGGAAGAGCTCGTTACAGTAATGATGCCATATTTTCCCCCTTTGCTAAGTGAGCAGTGGAAATGGCAGTGGTCATCTGAGCCCTGGGGATAGCAGCTGTATCACAGCCTGCACCTGCTGTGAAAGGCAAGCAGTAGCTACTGACAACACATAACTTAGACTAGACACTGGATTAACAACTTCCTTCAGGTCTGGGCTCTCCCCAGGTAAAATCTGTTCCACGAGCATTAATAACAGCTTGCCACACATGACTGAATAGTTGCCCATTACCTCACTCTGGTTTACAGTAAATCATTGTGGTATTCGTAAGTTTCAACAGAATTAGTGGTTGTTACGTGGGCACATCTATGAATATTTAAAATGGGGTTGGAGATATCACTGCAACACAGCAATACAATACTATACTTAGAAGTGAAGATAATCCTTCCATGTCCTGTGATCATGGAACTAATACTATCACATTAGAGCTCTTCCATGCTTGTGTTACTAAAGCTGGCATTCTCTACAGTGGGTCAAGTTCAACTATTCAAAGCATCAGTATGAGTTTTGCATGCAAAGGTTCCTCCAGTGTTCTGAGAATAGCTGGTCTTATTAGTGCTCTTACTTTCTATACTGAAGCCAAGCCAGTATGGAAAAAAATTTTTAACAGCATTTGGAAATAATTGCCTCATTCTCAGCAGCTCTCTACTTCCCCAGTTGGCCTCTATTTATCTCTTTGCCTATCTGACTGCATGCATGCCTACGTATGTCAAACAACCTTCAAACAGGGGGAGAGGCAAGAAGTAAACTAATACATTAAGTTTTACCTACCTCAGTTGCTCCTGGAAGCCGATTCTACCTGATTTTTATGGCTGCCTCCTCTCCCACACAAGGCATAGAGATGGTATTTTTGTTTCAGAAGTGCTCAGCTTCCAAAATGGAATGCAGGAGCCCAGCTGGCATTCGGAACCACAGGGACGCAATCAACCAATCCCTTATCTTGCGCTGCACCTGCACAGGGCTAAACTCCAACAAGGAAGAAGCCTCCGACATCATCTTTCCTTCTCCCTGGTGCTGGCCAATCAGGAGCTGTGCAGGGAAATGCAGCATCCCACCTCCCTGTCTGATTGGCCAGCACCAGGGATCTGGAAAGATGACATTGAAGGCTTCTTCCTTGTTGGAGTTTAGCTCCGTGTGACCCCAGAGCAAGGTAAGGGATTGGTAAATTGCGTTCCTCCAGTTCCGAAGCCAACTGGGCTTCTGCGTTCCATTTTGGGAACTGGCCACTTCCAAAACAAAAAGCCCATCTCTAAGCTCATCTCCTTCAGCAGAGTCTCTGAACCCTTTGTGTGATTCCTACCATGAGGCTGAAGAGCGAGCTGTGGGGAAGTGAAAGCAAGAAGTTCAGTTCCACAAGCTCAACTGTACATAGTTAAACTTGGATCAAACCTATAAACCTTCCTATAGCTAACTCTTTTTCATCCTATCTAGACCACTTTCCAGAATTCTCAAGCAGAAGAATGGCTCGATGCAAAAGGGGCAGGCATGAGTGCCTATTAACACTCATATAAAAATGGGAACAGCAGCCGGTGCTGTCTGTTGTTCTCAACTCCAACTACTACCTACCACCAGCCTTCTTTCCCATTTAGAACTCTCCGACTTGCACAACTATTAGAGAAAAGTAGCATTCATGGTACCTATAAAGTTGCATTACCAGAGCTTCACGTAACAGCTCAAAAAGGGATAGAAGGTCACATGATGTAGTGAACTGAGTCTGCTTGATATCCTGTAATTAGAATGAGCCAAGCTTTGATTTGTAAGACCGCCACCAGCTACACAACCTCCACAGCCAAATTCAAGACTTGAGTATAAGAATATCATCCACAAAATTAGATTTGTTCAGATATGGTCATATTGTTGTTATGTGCCATCAAACTGGAACGGACTTATAGTGATCCTAATAGGATTTTCAAGGTAAGTGAGGTATTTAAGGATTGGTTTTACTAGTTCCACACTTAGCATACTAATTTTAACAGGTCCACTTTTGACTCAAGTTTCCATGCTAGAGCCAGTGAATAAAAGCCCTGGTCTCTAAAGTCCACTACACCCTACTGCAGTGATGGCGAACCTTTTAGAGACCGAGTGCCCAAAATGCGATTCAAAACCCACTAATTTTTCACAAAGTGCCAATACAGCAATTTAACCTGAATACAGGTGGCTGTGAACGGGCGATGTCAAGTGCCCACAGAAAGGGCTCTGAGTGCCACCTTTGGCACCCATGCTATAGGTTCGCCATCACTGCCCTACTGGACACCAATATTGACTAGACCTTCAGCTTACTAATTTCATCAGGCCCAACTTTGGCTCACACTTCCCCGATGATGCCCATGATTTCCTATGACAGAAGGTTCAGAGTGTCCTTTTTCTTTTTACAGATGGGTTATAAATTCCAAACTGCTAGCTTCCCTCTCCACAGGACTTTTGCAGGCTGCACCCTTTTCTGGCTAATAAATTAATCTAACCTCAACATCAGCCATGTGATTTTGGGACATTAGTGACAGCATATAATTTTGGAACTACCCCTAAAAACTTAATGTATAGCCTTGAAAAAGATGAATTATTATAAAAAGCTAAGTTTTGTTTGTTCGGTTGGTTTTGTTTTACATTCTTGTTTTACAGCCTCTCATCCCCTCATGTTACAGTTCTGCTCAATTCTGCCTCAGATGGGCCTGAATCTCTACACCCAAATATTGAGGAAAAAGCAGTTCCTGAAATGTGTTTCCCAACAAGAACAACCCAAGATGGCCCAGGCTCTGTGTAAATTAGAAGGCAAAACCAAGCGGCTTCATGAAGAAAAAAGCTAAGTGCTTGTGCAAACTGACTGCTGTATTCAATTCTGCTTTAGAATGGAACAATACCGAGTTATGCAATCCCCTTTTAAAAGCTTTCTGGGAAGAGCACAGACTGGAAGCAAGTTTCTGCCAAAGGCTTAAATATAATCACAATAAATTAATAAGAATTCTACAAGGAGGAGAAAAAACACAGCACATACAAAAATGTGCTCGTCCCAAGTAGCTACATGTCTTCAAGCTTGAAACTACCACCACCCAGAAATAGCTGTGGGGCATTGCCTTTCCTCCTCCTTGAACAAGGAATACATCCAACACAAGCGTAACCTTCAAACCTGCCCTCCTGCCCCCCATGTTGTTCTGCTCCGCCGAAAAAAGTCTATGTGCCTGGAGGGACTGCTTCATATGGAAACAGCCCAGGCTTTTTACAGCCTGTATAAACCTGTCTGGAAAGACATGCGCAAGACATCCCCAAAGGCCAAGGTGGATCAGTTTGCCTCTTCCACATCCTGCCAGACTCCTGGGGCTTATGGGTTAGTTTCAACATGTTTATGTTATTCTCTAGAAAGTTCTGAATAAAAGGCACAGATTTCTGAATGAAGAATCCTTTATCCAAAAATGTGTGCTATCAAAAACAGAGTAGAGCAGTGGTGGCGAACCTTTTAGAGACTGAGTGCCCAAACTGCTATTCAAAACCCACTATTTTTTTTGCAAAGTGTCAATACAGCCATTTAACCTGAATACAGGTGATGATGTCGGGTGCCCACAGGAAGGGCTCTGAGTGCCACGTTTGACACCTGTGCCATAGGTTCGCCAACACTGGAGTAGACGATCAATATAGCCAGTGTATAGGGGAATTCCAGATCATACTTAACCGATTGTTCAAATTATTCTTCATTTGGAGAGCACAAAGGTCACATGTTCTTTTCAGTACTTTTGCAATGAAAAGAAGTAATTTGGCATACAGCTTACCATTAAACACATTATCAATTATGGGTAAAGCCCTGTATAAGATTGTGTTACTTATGATACTAATGGTTAATGATGTTCTGCAGTTCATTATTTCCAGTTTACCAGTTCAGCAAAAGATCACAGTGATGTTTTGCTGAACTTACTAGATATAGCTGCTCACCCTATATCATGGTCAAGTGAAATCTTGACAAGCAGAGTAGTCCATGATATTTTAGGGTGTGCAAATGATCAGTCACTATGCCAAAACAGCATTTTCTGTAGGTTTTAAAACAGATATTTTCAAATAAGGAACATTAAACCACCTCTAAAATCTAAAGAGCTGTTTTGGATCAGACCAATGTTCTATTTCATTCTATTTCCTACCAACAGAAAGCTCACAAACAGGACATGGATGCAACAGGGCACTTTTGCTTATGTTCCCCAGTGACTGGTAGGCAGAGAAGTGTACAGTACTGCCTAGATAGTAATTACAGTGATTGCTTTTGATACAGTACTTAACTCTTGCTTAATTCACTGAATGTGCATTCCTGAAGTATCCATCAAGAAATAGAAATTGTGCAAAAAAAATTTAAATAATTTTCCCATAATTTGTTAAAACTGAAAAATGTTTGCCCTCATTCACTCTCATTTACTAATGCAATACAGTGTTTGGAATCTAGATTTGTATACTACTACTACTATACTTGTCTAGCTATGGCAACCTTGGCCCTTTCCACACAGAAGTATATCATACGATGGTCCATAGAAATGCTGTCAAATCTGGCCCTTTTGGGTGACAAATATGCTAATTATATAAGAAAACTGTTGTCTCTATTTTTAGCTAAAACTCTCAACAGTATATACTTGTCCCCCTGAGTAAACTATGCAAATATTTGCATTCTCATTATCTCTTAAGTTCCAGCACCTCATTCCAATATGCCATCAGTTTACATGCATAGAAATGACTGGTGGTCTCTTTTTGCCTAGGATAAATGGGAAATAAATGTAGCATTAAGAGCATGTGCCTATATTCCATTTCAGAACCAGAGCAGTGGAGTAGACAGAATGCTGTTTTTTAAAGAAAGAGAGTCGGCTTCAAATCCCCACTCAGCCATGGAGACTCACTGGAGGTGGCAATGGTAACCCCACTCCTTGAATTTCTCATATACTTTGGAACCCCATTAAGGTTACCATAAAAACGTGAAAAACATGAGCACATAACAGTATGTACAAATATCAAAACTGATTATTTGATTTCTCTGTCATCTTCTGTGGAAAAACTCAACGTAGTTGGAAGCACAAATGAACAATGAAGAATGCTCAACAGGCTACATCTAGTGTTAGGTGAGTTGCCTTCGACCAGCACAATGTAACTTCCCCTATACCTCGTACACACACCTTTCAAAATCTGCAAAATGGTCCTGTTGCAGATTTTGGCAGCTGATGAGGGAGGACGAATTTGTTCCACTCGCAGTTGCCATTCTGCTGGCAGTGGAACAACTGGACACGATCCAAAGGTTGGTGTTACGGCTTTCACTCTTACATTGCAGTCATTTTCTGTGCTATGCACATTTAGGTTTCACTGATTTCACTGGACAAACATGTACAGCTGAATATAAGCTTACAGTTTCCAGATTGCTGGCTTCATACACCTGGTTGTATTAATCAAGTCTCTGTGATACACTAACCACTAAAAAAAAGGCTGCAATCTAGAGATCCACATGTCATAGAGATGGGAGAGAAAAGAGGCCCTGCAATGAGTTATCTTGAAATGAGGGGGAGGTGGAAAATTTCCCAAGCATAGGAGCAGAATATCCAAAGAAATGGGTGAAAAGTGCATGCCATCAAGAGGGTACATGCATAGAAAAACAGCTCAAAAACAATGGCTATTAAGATTATTTCTATGTTACAACAATAACAAACATTTAAAATAGCCTAATGTAAGGATTATCTAAGGAGTACTTCCCTTTTGAGCAAATATGTGTGTGTGTGTGTGTTGTATCATTACAGTCGTGACTGACTCTACATGACTCCATGTCCATGGAGGTTTCTTGGCAGGAGTACTGGAGTGGCTTGCCAGTTCCTACTCTAGGCGCCTACAGCACCTGGTATTCCCTGGTGGTCACCCATCCAAGTACTAACCAGGGCCGAACCTGCTTAGCTTCCGAAATCAAGCGAGATCGGATGTGCTTAGGGAATCTAGGCAGCTTTGAGCAAATATAATGCCTACCAAAGTAAGATACAGGCAGGGAGCTCTAATTAAGAAATGAATGTGAGAAGGTTTGGTGTAGTGACATTAACATCAACCAATTCATTTTATTTATCAGCACTGTGTTTGATGCATGCTGCACCCACAAATGCTGATTTTGTGGAGTGTACATATTTGTAACAAACAGATATGTAGCATACACCCTAGTACTTATCAGAACCTTCTGCCACTTGGTGAATACTGATCTGAATCACCCTCCCAAAGATGTAATATGCACGAGACTTATAAAGGCCTCCAGAGCTCAGTGGGAATATTTTTCATTTAAGACGTGATGGGCCAATCCTGATGAAACCTTGAGGGAAACATAATGTTAACGCTCCACCCCACAACTGCACCTCCACGAGGATTTGAACTTGATCTCCGTTGTTCTTTACAATCTACTGATTGCAGAACATTGAAAACATTTTTAAATTGATCTAGAAGCCTTATTCCATAAACCTATTTGATTGGGAGTACACAGGTTAACTCACTGATGCAAGATATGAACGCTGAACATACTCAGAGACACTGGCTCATTTTCCATTACTTTACAGTTATCCACCTTAGGTTTCACAACTAATATGTCACCAAATCACTGGATCAAGTTGATATCTATCATTGGTACTATTGCATCAGATAAATAGTCCACTGGAGTCCAAATTCATTCACAATGTAGTAAGGAAGAAAAGAACAGCTTCCAAGAAAAGTGAAGCTGCTTTATCTTTAGAACAGAAGAATATCCTCTGGCAACCCAATAAGGGTTTAGTCTCTACTAAGTTTAAAGGTATAATAAGACTTGTTCAATAACATTTACAACAGCCTAACAGTTAGTTACCCTTTCACATTCAATACTGTTGTTCCAGAACAGTTTTGCTGGTGTAGGTAACAAAGGTAATCATAAAGCTAATAAATAAATAAATAAATAAATAAATAAATAAATAAATAAATAAATAAATTAAAAAAAATGACTGAAAAACCTTCAGTGTTCATAAACTGGATCTTTTTATTCAGTTATCAAAAGAAGTCTTTCATAAAGTCTTTCACAGAATCAGAGTTGGAAGAGACTTCAAGGGCCATCCAGTCCAACCCCCTGCCATGCACAATCCACTCCCCCATCAAAGTACTCCCAACAGATGGCCATCCAGCCTCTAGTTAAAAACCTCCAAGGGAGACTCCACCACCCTGCATGGAGAGCTTCTTCCACTACCGAACAGCTCTAATTGTCATGAAGTTCTTCCTAATATTCAAATGAAATCTCTTGCCCTGTAGTTTGAAACCATTGCTCCAAGCCCTGTCTCTGAAGCCATGGAAAACAAACCTGTCCCCTCTTTGATTTGACATCCTTTCAAATATTTAAGCGTGGCTATTATATCCCCTCTCAACCTTCATTTTGTAAGGTTAAACATTCCCAGCTCCCTAAGCTGCTCCTCCTAAGATATTTCTTTTGGACCTTTAACCATCCTGGTTGCCCTCCTCTGGATTCATTCGAGGTTGTCAAACCTTTTCTTAGGAGAATGTCCTGTGAACTGATCCTAGGGGTCTCACAATTTTCTCTTCCATTAAGGAGAGAACAGAGAAAACTAGGACACTAATCATAGCCCTCATAATCACCAAAGTATTTGTATGCCTAGCAACCAACATACTTTAAGATCAAGGAAAATAAAAAAGTTATGGCTGTACTTAACCTGAAGAAAAAAACCCAAAAAATAAACAAAACCAAACAAAAAAACCACCCCAGAAATAAATACAGGCAAAAGAAATGATCATCTGCCACCTCAGATAACGAATGCCCCTGATAACGACTTCTTCAGATAATGAATGCAAATTTCTGGGTATGGGGCTGCCTCGGATAAGTAATGATGAGGAAAGTTGCCTATGAACTACCTCCAATAATGAATGTTTCAAGTGTACCCAGGATGGCCCTAGCCTTGCCCACTTTCCTAGTTTGCCGCACCCCCTTTCTCTCTCATCAACTTACCTCAGCTCTTCCCTTCCTTCAGCTTGCCACCACCTTGGGGAAGCCGCTCTTAGCACCAGCCAGCAGAGCAGCAGGTTGGGGGGGGGTCACACCGCGACCCGCCGTTTGCCACTGTCTCACCTCCCAGCTGACCATCCTTGCCCTCTAGCAGCTGTGCAGCAGGTAGGGGCGTGCCGGGAGCCGCATCACCCTCTCTGCTCCACAAGCAGGGAAGCGGCCTGTAGCTACCTGGGAAGTGTGTGGGGTGGGGGGAGTCCAGACCACACTGAGGCCCTCTGGCTTTCAGTTATCTCAGTGATGCCATCCCCCCTCCAAAAACACCTGCCTTCCCAACTGTTCCCGGCAGCGGAGGAGGAGGAGGCAGAGGCAGGGACTATGTGAGGAGGTGGGGGAGGCCATTGAAGGTTCCCAGTGGCAACGGAGGAGGAGGAGGTGACAGAGGCGGGGCCAGGTGAGGAGGGGAATATGTACTCTTTGCGGTGCGGTGGCCAGCTCAGCCTCTGGTGCAGAGAGGGAAAGAAGGCAGAGATGGGGGCTGGGTGAGAAGGGCAACATGTGCCTTCAGATGCCACTGGGGCCTTCAGCTGCCACTGGGGCCTGGTGAGCCCTTCTGCCTGGCTCCAAGGGCACCTTGGTGGCGCGGTGGCTGGTTCAGCCTCTGGTGGTGGCACGCGGCTTCGGCCGCTGCTGGGGCCTGTCGAGCCCTTCTGCCCAGCGGCACAAGGAGGAGGAGGAGCAGCAGCAGCAGCAGAGGTGGAGGCTGTGCAAGGAGGGGGGAGGAGGCAGATGTGGCTTTTTTGCCTTTTTTGGACCTCTGGAATGGATTAATCGGTTTCCCATTCATTTCAATGGAAAATTGCATTTTGGATAACATTTTTTTCTGATAACGAATTGCCTCTGGGAACCAATTAAATTTGTTATCAGATGTACCACTGTACAGTGGTACCTTATGTAAAGGAATTAATTCATTCCAAATGAAATTATGTTAAGCAAATTTTCCTTTATACAAATTTCCCATAGGGATGCATTGAAAATGGAGTAATACCTAATCACAACCATTTTTATGTTGTACGGATTGGCCCCATAGGCAATTCTGTTAAGCAAATTTCTCCTATCTCTGGAATGTTTTATGTTTGTACAGACTTTATGTTATACAAACTGTTTGTTATACAAGGGTCCACTGTATTTCATAATAATAAAGTGCCATCAAATCAAAAGGGTGAGCCTTTTTCAAGGTTTTCCAGGTACAGAATACTCAGAAGTACCATATTTTTCGCTCTATAATACGTACCTGACCATAAGATGCACCTAGATTTTAGAGGAGGAAAACAAGAAAAAATGTTTAGCCTAAGGTTTCATGGCAGGGGAATCCTGGCTGCAAAAGGGGAGGGAAGAGGCTCCCTGGCAGAGACCTCCTCGCAAACAAGGTGATTTGTGACTGGGGAATACTTGCTGAAAAAGGAAAGGGGTGGGCAGAGGCTCCGTGGAGGAGACCTCCTTGCAAACGAGGTGATTTTGGACTGGGGAATCCAGGCTGCAAAAGGAGAGGTTTACAAGCAAGGTGATTGGGAATAGAGATGTGAAGGCCCGGGGGAGGGGTGGAAAAAGTTAGGGGGGGAAACACAATTTCCCCCATTTTTTCTGGAAGTCTTTTGGGGTTTTTTTCTGAAAAGTTGGAAAAATTGAAAAAAATGATTATTGAATGCATTATTTAAACGTGATGAATAAAATATATTAAGATAGGGTGTTCAAATATTTTCAAAATCATTTCTAAAAAATATGCATAGTATCAGATTATTCTAATTTCTGTGCACTGAGGACAAGCAAGTCCTAAATTACAAACTGAACTCTCCAATGCAAGAACAAGATGCATTTGTACTTATTGTTCTGCTATTGTCACATGAAAAAGAAAAAAGATTTCATTTTTTTTGCATATGGATGGGTGTATTTGATTCTGTCCTGTCCTCTTCACTAGGCCTCAAAGCACTGAAAGAAAATACAGAGCAACAAAAATAATTCTGATTAAATTTCATGCCCATTCATTGAAACTTAGTCCCAATTCGTTCTATACATTTCCCCGCTCTTCAATTCTTTTTACAAGAATGAGGTTTTTATTTTATTTTTATTTAATACTGTGGAGAGGAATTATTAATTGTTAATCCTGTATTTTTAAACATTGTTTTGTTGGGGTTTTCTGTTCCACTATTTTAAAAGTAAATTCTGTTTGTAATAATTGTTTGGATACACTATATTTTAATATGCTAGTTGTGATAATTTAATGCCAGGTCAAATTGTCCATAGTCATATTTTGTGTTCCTAAAGTAACAGAATGACTTTCAAGCTGTAAAAGAGGGTGGGGAATACTAATGTAGATTTTTTTTCAATTTTTCTGAAAATTTCCATTTTTTCTGGGGGAAAAAACAGAAATTTTGCATCTCTAATTGGGACTGGGGAGTCCAGGCTGCAAAAGGGGAGGCTTGCAAATGAGATGATTGGGACTGCAGAACCTAAGCTGCAAAAGAGGGGGTTGCATCTCTCAATGCCATTTGCGGGGAATCATAAACAGGTAAAGACATCTATTTGGGAATACCTTGAAGCAAATGGTGAGCTACTGTGTGAGACAGAATGCTGGACTGGATGGGCTGTGGCCTGTTCCTGCAAGGCTGTTCTTTTGTTTTTAAGGCGATTGAAACTGTGGAATCCAAACTGCAAAAGAGGAGGCTTGCAAACGAGGTGATTGGGACTGGGGAATCCAGGCTGCAAAGGGAGAGGCTTGCAAACGAGGTGATTGGGACTGGGAACTCAGGCTGCAGAAGGGGAGGGGTGGGGAGAGGCTCCCTGGAGGAAGCCTCTTGGCAAACAATGTGATTGGAACTGTGGAATCCAGGCTGCAGCAGGGGATGGGAGAGGCTCCATGCAGGCAACTTCTCTCTAAATGAAAATCTTTGTTTTATATATTGATGGTAGTTTATCATTCCCTTCTTTTCGGGGCACCCTGGAATTGTATAGCTTGCCCAAGGCCACAAAAGCTGGCTATGCTCGCAGGTGGTACTGTTGGAAATTGAACCTTTGGCGCTGCAGCCAGATACCGCAACCATGCAGCAATGCAGCCAGCATGGAAATGCTTATGAAACGACAAAAAACAAAAACCACTTTCCTTGATGCCTAATGTGTAAGATGCCCCCACTTTTCAAACTGAAAATGAAGAAATCAGTATTCTAAACTGTCTCTCTGCAGCTCTATTTCCATGCTCATTTGCATAACTGATTACATTTGTTTGAATTTTGCAAATTAATATATTTGTTTTTTAATTTTTATTTTGTGACATCTTATTTTCTGACATTCTTCTTCCTATGTTGAATAAATACTGCCAGCCTATCATCTCTTTGGCTGGAGCTGGATACCATTGTGAGCCAGCTGCAGCTGGAAAGATTGATGACTGGCAAATTTAGCCAATGGTTGGACATGTAGAAATTCTGCCACCCAATCATCTCTTTGGCTGGAGCTGAATAATATAGGGAGCCAACTGCAGCTGGAAAGAGTTGGCTTTGTGTGAGTGGTGTGTCTGACAATTAAAAAAAAGAGGCTTTTCAAAACCACATTTATTTATTTATTTATTAAATTTATATACCGCTCCATCTAGTTTCATGGCTTCCATGTACAAGACAACCCTCAATTTTTAGTCTAATGATTTTAGGCAAAAATATTGTCTTATACATGGAAAATATGGTACTATTTGACACAACTAAATATCTCTAAACTGTCTTTAAATGATATAAAAGGAACAATTCAAATGAATTGTAAAAATGCATACAAGCTATATAAATAAATAAATAAATAAATAAATAAATAAATAAATAAATAAATAAAATTTATTATTTATTTATTATTTACGCTTGTATACCGCCCCATTCCCACAATGG
The DNA here is from genome assembly GCA_037367245.1 of Phrynocephalus guinanensis. NCBI lineage: Eukaryota > Metazoa > Chordata > Lepidosauria > Squamata > Agamidae > Phrynocephalus > Phrynocephalus guinanensis. Next base: position 138,576,357 of record CM074732.1, on the reverse strand, counting down.
GGACTCTGGGCGGTTCACAGCATACCTAAAATGCAATTTTGTAACTATTTGTGACTGCTTGTTATATTACTTCTGCTCTAACATTGCAACTATTAACTATATTACTCATTATCCAAAAAGTGACTGCTTATAGGTCACATTATTTATATAAGTAATTACTTCCAAACTTTCATGTGAATTGCAACAGCAGGGTATTCTGTATTAGGGAGGGACGATCCCTGATCAAGCATGAAACATCAAAAAATAATGTGTTGGTGAATTTCAAGATTTAGTTATCTCAAACTGGTAGAGGAATTGGAATGGTTTAATATTGTTTTCTCATAAATGATTACACTGATGTCTTTTGTGACGATCATATGCAGAACAGTTCTCTAAAATACCTATGCAATATTATATTTCTATCCAACTACTACATTGGATTTTTAGTTGTCTCCCATCCAGGAGTCTGCTGATGTTGATGCTTGGCTTCAGACAGTGTTACACTGTCAGCTTCTCCAAGACCACTCCCTGAGACCCCTGCAGAATAAGCTAAATGACAAACTAAGTCTGTTAAAAAAATTCATGGGAAACAAATATTGGCATTTTTACCATACTGCAAAATACAATCTATGCCTTAGTGAATAGTATTTTCCATGGATCATTAAAACAAGTATCAACGAGAAAATAGTTCTGCATTCTGAAAATTAATAACACAAAATCCCTTTAGCAATTGGCTTTTGCCCAGATTTCAGAAGGAGATCTGACAGAGTGATATTTGACATTTTGCTCACTAAGGTTTCCACAATTTAGGCTCTGCATAGGTTTATCCCATCATAAGTATTTTGGCAGCCTGATATACATACAGAAACAGGAGGATTGTTGCTATGAACTTATACGTATTTCCACCTAAAAAGAGATATGGTATTTATTTTTGTCTACATAGTAGAGCATTTTCTCTAATTATCCCCAGGCATTATACTGAGTAGATCAACACATGTAAAACTTAATGCAAAAATGTATCAGTTTCTTTCTGTTTTAGAATATTCCTTGGTTAATATCCTCTAATGTAGTTACACCAGTGTAAAGCAAATTGTGTAGGTTTGGAGGCAAACTGCCTGAAATTAAGAAATTACCATATACGTTATCTGTCACATTCACTAAAGTGACTAAACAGAGAATTCTAGTTCTTAAAAAGAAATAAGAAGCATATTTTGCACTTTCCCTTGAGTCTTACACTCTAAATCTGTAACATATAGGACAATCAGGTGGTCATTCATATCTCATGAAGTTGAATCTAAATATTCAAAAGGCTTCAGAAAACAATTCCCACCAAGTTACAACGCAGAACCTAAATTGAAGAACAAACTGTAATTGACCTTTATAACAGACCAAACTAAAACCCACACGTGACAGTTTCTTCAAGTATTCCACTGATGACGATGCAAAATAGGAAATCTGGTGACAGCTGAAACTTCAGATGACTTTGTAGAAGGAAAGATCATAAAAGCTGTTCCAGAAAGATATTGGTAATGAGGGTCCTTTCCATTGGATTTCAGGCAGTTATGTGCTCTGGATAGAGACTCTCGCGATACGCGCACTCTTTACTCTTTACTGAGTAGGTAAAAGCTAGCAGAGTTCCCCGTGTAAACCCCAGAGAAACACAATGACTCAGCAGCCAAGTTATAAGTAAAACTTAAAATAATATGTTAAAGAAAATAGGCACTCATTGTCAAACAATATAAACACACAGCATAGCATAACTTACAGAGAAAAAACACAGAGCATACAAAGAGACATAACCTGACTTACAACAGGGAAAGTTGAGCAGGGTAACCTGACATAGAATCAAAGTTAACAGACCTACATCAGGAAAAGACTTGCTCTCAGCTACTTCTTCATATACTGTACTGACTTTCAACCAATCATGTTGCACCACATCATTAGCTAATTACTTTTGTCTCAGCTGAATTACATCTTGTACCTTACATTGCAACTCTTTACAGACATAGCCAGTTACAAAACTTACATGCAATAGTAAATTTTAACTCTCAAATACAGATTTGTATTAGAACCATATCTTGACAGAGATAAGCAATCAAATTGTTGATATCTGGGGAAACGAACAGAAAGCTAAGGGGAGGAAAATATTTATTTATTTATTTTAGCATATTTTTACCCCACCTTTCTCCTTGGAAAAGGACCCAAGGCAGCTTACAGTAATGAGGGATAATATACAGTCCAGTACAATTAAGACATGTTCAAGTATTTGAGAACAAGGAATTGAGGGACATCTTACAGCATTAATAGACAACATTACATTAAAGCAACACGGTTACAAGTCATCATAAACATAAAGTCTCTGTGAACCCATAGATTCATATAAAATACACATGGTAGCCCATCATTCAGGGAAAGAGAAAGGTCTTTGAAGAGTCTTGTCAGCTTAGAGTACAGTCCAATGAGTATCTTGACAAAATCCTTAGGTAGGAACCTTTCATTCTTAGTTTTAGGCGAGCTATACAGCTTATCAACAAGAACCATAGAGGAGTAGAGAAAGGAACTTGGTCTTCACTTTTTCATAGTCTGGATTTAAATGAGCACTTCTTGCTCCACAGGCTTAAAGATTAAAAGGGTTATCTGTGACATGCTTCCTCAGCTCAGGTACTGCATTTGTCTCCCCCACAGCTTTATTCACCAGCACTTGGAGACTTTGGGGGACTTTTGCACACTTTTGCAGCTTGGTTCAATCAGAATTCAACAACACGATTTAATCACTAGGTCTACCATGAAAACAACAACACATTTTAGAGGTAAGCATAGGTCCCTGTGATATTTAGAGATGGGTGCAGAAAAACACTTAGGTAAGGGCACAGAATACCATCTCCTCTGCATATGTTTAATAATGACAGCAGGTTCCAAACGCCAGGGCAGTAAAAATTGAAAGCAATCATTAATTATACTAGAGGTCTGGTAAAGTGTGGCCTTAGCCAACAGTCCTCCATGATGTATTTGTAGCCATCAATCCTCTCCAACCCCTCTCTTTTTCTATTAAAGATGATGAACTGCAGCTCCCAGAAGGTACCAGTAGGAATTTCCCTTTTAAACAAGACACAAGTCCTCTGCATCATTTAACAGCCAAGAATATCCATTTTTCATGACTGAAACGGAATGTGTAGACACATTTGTTCACTTGAACCATATTCCCTTCAAATAATGTCCCCTCTAATTTTGCACTAGCACTCAGTGGAGTCTCGCTCTGCACACATGGGGTTCCAGCCGCAACCAGAAGCAAACGGGTGGCAACACTGGCCTGGCTGCACAGCACTTGATGCAGTGATGAACATACACATAGCCACATAGGGTAGAGGGAATGTTGCTTTCAAATAATGAAATGTTTTTAAAAGGCTGGGGGAATAGATTTCAGTTAGCCAGAAGAGCATAAAAAAGGCAAGGTCAGAAGCAGGAGAGTTGCACCCCTCTGTGAAGCTTTGGAATAAGGCTCTGAAGTGTTTCACAGCAACTAAATCCTTCTCATCAGATTTTGAAATGCCTCCTCTCTCCGTTATTTGACATTCCCAAATAGTTAGCCTCCTCCAGCAATCTCTCCTCTCTCTTCCTTCATTCATCAACATCTGCATTCTATCACCTTCATTGCTCCTGCACCTTTCAAACTTGTTATCTCATCCCTCACATCTGCCGCTCTTCATCCCCTAAGGTCCCGAAGGAAATCACATGGTTGCCCATGAGTCTGCTAATCTCAGGCATCACCAGTGACTTTGGCACAGGTTTAGATTTTCTAGCCTGTTCTCACCATCTGTTACATGTCACACCGTCGTCGTCATCTTCGTCATCATCGTCATCATCATCATCATCATCATCATCATCGAACTGCAGAGATGGCATGGAACTCTATGGATCATCAAGTCCAACCTGTCTGGGAGGCACAGGGGGGATTGAACTTCCAAACTCTGGTTCTGCAGCCAGACACTTAAACCACTGAGCTATGTGATGTCAAAACAAGCTAAGATCCAATTATGATTGAATATTATGAACGGTTCATTAAGGACAATTAAAACAAAACACAATTCCCCAATGTTGGATTCTACAGAGAATATTCTTACAAAAAACAGGAATAAATAAAAACCTAATAATTTACACTGAAACATAATTAAACAAACATATATGACTAAATTAGAAGCTAATTGATAAGGGGAACAAAAATGATAATTATAGAACCCACTCATCAGAAGACTCATCTGGACCTGCTGAATTTTCTGACTTGTAAGGCAGTCTCATGTAGCATGTTGGAAGAAACAAAATGTGCCATTGTAGCTAGATGAGACATCTCTAGTCACAGTTACAGTTGTTGTGCCAATTTAAATTGCACAAACACACAAATGGTCATCACAAGAACCTGAGTACAGTATTCAAATTCATTACTGGATCCAATACATCCAAATGACAAACTTGAAGTTTTAGATGAAATGTAAACCTTTCCAGCATGGGTCCCCTATTATAGATACCCAAGTGATAACTTTATTAGGCCATTCAAAAAGGAATTTTAAAAGCAACTCTGCAAGCTTTCAAAATAATGCTCTCTTCATTAAGTGAGACATGAAATGCTAAGAGGATGGGAGAAAATAAGGGGGGGGGAGGCTAGATTTTAAATCCTTGCTGTTTGCTGTTTGTACGTTGTTAAAAGCATCGCTGCAGCAGGATTGAGACAGGGAAAGAGTTAGGTTCTATTGGCCAGAAACCTACTGGAGCAGTCCTGCATCCTTAATGCCGATGTGGCCTTTTAGCTTTAATTCAAAGTTTATTTAAAAGAGAAGCCATAAAAACACAGGATTAAAGAGTTAACTCAATTCATACAATCACCATTATCCTGATCTTTAAAGCAGTAGCACAGCACTGCTAAATGTTTTAAGAAAAAGTTTGGCTCTTCATTTCAAGATTTGTTAGTTTGTAGTTTAGTAATCTGAGCAGAGGGGTACACATATGCTGAAATTTTTCAAATTCCATTTGAACCACAAGTTGCCCTGAATTCTAGTATAACAACGCTCACACATTGAGAACCCTGCCAAACATGCTAAATGTGTGTGTGCTTTGTGCACGTAACTCAAAACTGACTTTTAGTGACCTTAATACATTTTTCAGTGTAAATGAGATAGCTATGGTATAGTGTTTATGAATTTTACCCCTTCGTTGAGTTTCCATGGCTGTGGGAATTTGAACCCAGATCTCAAGTCCTACTTTGTCACTCTACCCGCTACACCCCACTGAGTAACCAGACTAGATACACAACTTGCTAAAACAAAAGTGTTTCAGTTTACATGTTAGTTTAGTCTGAAGGTGTAAGTGATAAGAATAACCCCTCCTAAAGCATAAGGGCATGGTTCTGTTATCAAATCCCAGGGGAATGTACCTCAAATGCAGTTATTTTAAATCATGTGAGAAAAAACATCGCTAAGTCCCAAAGAGTAGAGAACCTATATAAAATAAGAAAAAGATCAAGTGTGTCAAAAGCTGATGAGAGATCACATAGAACAAGAACAGAATAGAGAGGCTGTTCGATTTAGCAGCCAGAAGGTCATTGGTGATTTAAGAAGGACTGTTTCGGTAGAATTAAAAGGACGGAAACCAGACCAAAAGAGGTCAAGGGAGCAATCGGAGGAAAGAAATGTATTACTGGGAGTGTAGTAGACCACACATTCAAGTAACATGAAGACAAAAGGAAGGAGGGACCAAGTGGTGCTTTCTGAGGATGAAAGAAACAGTGGCCTGTTTGAAGGCTGTGGGAAAGTGAGAAGTTGATGATGTGCAGCTAAAAAAAGAAAAGAAAAAGCAAGATGGTGGCCTGTGAGAAGATAAAGAAAAGTGTCTAGGAGAGACAACACAGGGCTGAAAGGAAACAGGACTAAAAGTAGTTTTTCAGTTTTTGAACACTGCAGCGCGAAGAGGAAAATGAAACCGAGAAGACAACCAAACGGCTTGAAACATTCTCAGCCTAGAAAAGAAAGTGAGATATTAAGGAAAAAAAGTTAAAAATAAAATTATGGCTCATACTGTTGAGAAGAAATCAGCAAAACAGAAAAGCAGTCTCAAATGTGCTTATTCACATATACTTATTGCATCCGGTTTGACACATGTTCATTCTGAGCCAAACAACATTTTTTTTGTTCCAAATGGAGACATTGGACACACTAAGGCTGTATATGTGTAAATCAGTCTACTACACTAAATGCAGTTTATGTGTGACAGTGTATGTACGCAGAGCTTGACTGTTGTGGTTCCAACACAAATTATTTTGCTTGTTTTCATTCTTCTGAGTCTAAACCTGCATGTCTCAGGAAAAAAATATCAATGCTTTACTTAAGGACGATCTCGCACATTATACAGGTTAGTATGCTTACATTAAATACTGCTCAAAGGGATCCCAGTTCTCTGATGAAAACACCTACCTGAAATATTCACACTTCATATTAACTGATTTTATTTAGTTTCTTTTTAGATGCAGATTTATTACATGGATGTTGATGCTATAAATGTTCTGTGCCGTACATTAGAAAATGCTATACATTGTAGGATGTGTCTCCTCTTTTCACTCTCAGTATGGTAAGCACGCTGGTTTACAGGAAAGAGGACTGGAAATCTGTAAAAATAAAATTCCCGTAGAAAATAACTATAGCGTAGGAATGAGAGAAGATTCATCCGGGATATGAAAAATCAACAAAGTATTTGTTACAGAAAATGTCTATGATGACTCATGTGCCAAAGTCAATTGTGGGCATACTGTAGTCCTCTCATTATTACATTCCCTGTGTGGAAGCAGCACTGTGCAAAACATGACCTCAGATGTAGTCACTCTGCCACCTACCGTTGCTTTCTTGAATAAATTTGGGTTGTGATTGTTGGGTTTTTGTTTTTACACTCACAACGACCAACCACACCAGATAAATGCAGGACACTGTTTACAGACAACCCCACATTTATTACATTTTCTGATTCATGTATATAGTTAAATTTATAAAGCTCCTTCCCCCCCCCCCCCCCATCGGCATAAAGACCATTTTATTGCTACATGTCCAGAGGAGTAGCTGATATATTTGGAAGTACTGTATAAATAGATTCCATGACCAGCCCAAAAGTACAGATTCTGTAACTGGTTCAATAAATAAAATAAAATAAAATAAAATAAAATAAAATAAAATAAAATAAAATAAAATAAAATGAGGTATTGTAAAGTTAAAGCAAAGCAAAGCAAAGTGTTCTGCTTATATACCGCCCCATACCACTACAAGTAGTCTCTGGGCGGTTTACAATTTTTAATTACAGTGTGCAGGCTACACATTGCCCCCCCCCCCGCCAGCTGGGTACTCATTTTACCGACCTCGGAAGGATGGAAGGCTGAGTGAACCTTGAGCCCGCTACCAGGGATTGAACCCAGGTCGTGAGCACAGTTTTACCTGCAGTACAGGCATTTAACCTCCTCAAACACTTGGCATTCTAACACAGATACTTTGCAGTAATATAATGTTCCTAAGAACATCTACAGTATTCATTGCCTAGCTGTTAGGAAGACTGAAGCAAATTTCAGAAGAAACGGGGAAGTCTGAGGATACGGCAGATGATGTTATCCTTCCTAAAGAAAAAGTACGGCGTTTCAGTTCCACATTTCCTGACTCCACCATACTACTTTATGTGCCCATATTACATTAATCAGCCATAACATTTAAAACATTGACAGGTGAATAGCACTGATTAAATTGTTACAATGGTATCTGTCAAGGGGCGGGATATATTAGGCAGCAAGTGAACAGTCAGTTCTTAAATTCCATGTACTGGAAAGCAGGAAATTCAGGAAGCAAAAACATCTGAGTAACTTTGACAAGAGTCAAATAGTGATGGCCAGACAAGTGGGTCACAGCATCTCTAAAACAGCAAGTCTTGTGGGATATTCTGTGTATGCAGTTGTTAATACCTACCAAAAGTGGTGCAAGGAAGGACAACCAATGAACTGGCATCAGGGTAGTGGGCAGGAGTGTTACAATAGCTCAAATTGCTGAAAAATGTAATGCTGGCCATGACAGAAAGGTGTCAGAACATGCATTGCAGTTTGCTGCGAATGAAGCTGACCAGAGCTTCTCACCTTTTTGCTTCAGGTGGCCACTCCAAGGGAGGTCCCGTAGGGTTTCTACTCATAAACAGGCCTTCTCGGTGGCCGCCCCAGCACTTTGGAATAAGCTGCCATCAGAGATTAAGCTGGCAGAGTCTCTGCTGTCCTTTAGGAAAGCTTTAAAGACCTGGCTTGTTGTGGAATCCTATGGTGATAGCTGAGCGTACAACTGTGAGTTGTTGTTGGTTGTTTCATTTTGTTGCCACCCTTCTTCTTGTCGGATTCTTTGTTGTCGTATTATTTGTGCTGTTATCGTTTTTAGTTTTATATTTGTTTTGTTTATGGTGGGGGGTTTAGCTTGGGTTGATGTGTTTGTTATTTGTTGTACACTGCCCAGAATTCCCGAGGGAAAATCGGGCAGTTAACAAGTATATAAATAAATAAATAAATAAATAAATAAATAAATAAATAAATAAATAAATGTGGCCACATAACTACAAACCAGTCCAAGTGCCCAAAATGACCCCGTCCACTCCCAAAAGTGTCTACACTGGGGATGTGAGTGCCCGAACTGGACCCATGGAGCAATGGAAGATGTCTGCCTGGTCTGATGAATCACATTTTCTTTCAGATCAGAGGGGTGTTCGGATGTGTGTGCATTGTTTGCCAGTGGGAAAGATCGCAGCGAGATGCACAATGGGAAAAAGCCCAGCCAGCAGAGGCAGTCTTATTCTCTGGGCAATGCTCTGCTGGGAAACCTTTAGTCCTGGCATTCATGTGGATGCTATTTTGACATGTATTGTTATGGACTACATATACAGTGGACCCTTGTATGACAAACAGCTTGTATAACATAAAATTTGTACAACATAAAAAATTCGGGAGATAGGGAAAACTTGCTTAACATAATCGCCTATGGGGATAATCGGTACAACATATAAATGGGATCACTCCATTTTCAATGCATTCCTATGGGAATTTGTATAAAGGAAAATTTGCTTAGCGTAATTTCATTTGGAACGAATTAATTCCTTTATACAAGGTACCACTGTGCTGTTCATGGCAATGGTGTTCCCTTTAGACTACCAATTGCAAAGGCTACTTTCCAGCTAGCGTAATGTAGAGTGTACACCTTGAAAAGGCAACCCTCCATATGATCTCTTGACATACAACTGTATATATTAGAAATTATCCTGTTGAACATAACAGGGCTTCCACGTTTACAAGTGGATAATAAAAAATGCTGGGAAAGGACAAATGCAATGGAACTTATTGACAATGTTTCTGCACTGTCCATAACATCCTGAAGAAATGAAATTTCATCCACAAAAGCTTGCTGTTTGTTTATTTTTAGTGCTTTAATAATGACATTTGACATTTGTATTTGAAATAGAACATGCTGGTTAAGCAGGCCTAATTTTTCTCTATACCCTAGTTATAATTGGGAGAGTAAGTTGTTTTTGTACTTTATTCTGCATTTTACATATAAAAAGGACAATACAATAATTAATTTCACCACTCCCACACCAGATAAATTTTCTACAGGTTTTTTTTATCCTGTTTCTACTCTCCTCGGAGCTTCTATCAACTTAAAGGTACTGCAATTTAGGGTTAAAAGTCTGTCCTTCATTAAGAGCTCCATTAAATGCTTCCTGTACTGTGTTAGTTTCAGCAGCTAACAATTGCTATCCAGATTAAATACATACTGCCTCTCTTGAGTTTTTGAATTCCAACTGCTTCATGAGACATTTTCACTTCCCCAAGTAACACATGTACAGTAGCATCAGATTTCTACACAAGTCTTGAAGGATTTTATTTCATCAAGTATACAAATTAACTGTCAAGACAACATCCCACCTATGATATTTCTCTAGGAGGTATTCTAGGAAATCCCAAGCTCAAAATGCAGTAGAAACACAGGTTCTTCATGATAGAGAATAGACTGACAGACTGGCTTTCCAGCAATTCATTAGACCTGCAGGAATGTAGACACGGATTTTCAGGTTTGACTGCACATGTCAATTACTCTACAGGTTATACATTTTGGTCACTGTACAGTCATAAGATATTCTTTCAGTTGTTTCAGGGTTAGCAACTTGTGATCTTTCAGATGATGCTCCCATCATCTCTCACTATTGCTTTTTCTGTAAGGATCTGTTGGTTTGTTTTAGCATCATAGTCTTGTTTATCTATAATATATGTCTCAATACTTTTTATATTTCCCAACACAAAATGATCACTTACATAATATGAAAAGTCATTAGCTTTAATGTTGTCTTTTAATGCTGTAAGATGTCTCTCAATTCCCTGTTCTCAAACTTGAATAATGTACACGAAGAGCTTTTCAAATTCATCTTTTTGTTTTCGAACTATGAGTGCACTATAGAAGCCCCCATGTTATACCAGCACTAGTGATGTGACTATCTCATTTCCACAGAGAACATAGTTCTATGCTCTCCATTGCTTGATTTGGAGTCCAATCAGTATAAATGACTTGATGTCAGCAATGTCAAAAGCTATGAAACAATTGCAATACACAGTATTCCAAGAAACCTCCTACTGCAGATTATAGCATCTACAGAAGTCAAAGGTATTCTGTAAGTTAAAGCTATTTTTATCTCTTTAAATACATAAATAAAAAACAAACCAAGATTTTTCATTTGTTTTAACAAGTACCCCTCTTCTCTTTGGCTTCACTCTGCTAATAACTCTGATCCAGAGCTGACATGGTTCTAAAAATATAAATTAATCTTATTTGGTCAACTTAGCTATTTTATTCACACACAGTATAGGTGGTGACAGTCAGAGATGGTAGAATTAGGATTCTTACTCTACTTCATTTAAATTAATATTTTGAATTCCCACTGACAAACTGTACTTTGACCAAGTTATCTATCTCCACAACTCGAACAGGATAAGTTCATGAAGGAACGTCTCTGATATTGTCCTTTTTAACACACCTTCAGACATGTCCATGATACATTAAAAATTCACTTAAGAAGGCTGAAAAAGTCTCACCCTCCACTCACCCAGCAGCAAAAGTGTACGCTTAAGCCTTCAGCTTCCAGAAAGTTCTCAATGTGCATCCGCACAATTAAAAAGCAGTTTCATACTCCTTGGAATATCAAGGACTAGCATTTCACAACAAAGCTAATGTTTTCAAAACCCTCACTTCAGTGAAATATTAGGGAATGAGACTGAATGTGAGTAGTTTTAGAACAAAATATATACAAGCTTCCTAGTTATGTTGTGTAATAAAATCTAACTAAACAACGCAGATACCACCTTCATTCAAATAAAAAACCTGAGAATAATAGAACTCTAATAAATAAATTGCTGGTCATGAAGGGTTATTAGCAGGAATGTTTTCTGACTTTTTGTTTGCCACTTATAATTTTTTTAAACATTTTATAAAAGCCATTTTTGTGTAGCAAATGGCACCATAAAATCAATGGGGATTTGGTGAGTCTGCTCCTCCATATTCCACTGATTCAAATGCACCTACTCTAACTGCACCTCAGTTTAGCATAGTAAGTCACAACTAGAGTAGTCCTATTGAATCAACAGAACTTATGGAGGAGTTGGCTCACCAATACCCCACAGTTTCAATTAGCCTAATTGAGATTACAGCCAAGAAATCAGAAAAAGACAGACCAAGAAGGGATGCAATGAAAGAATTAGAAAAGATAATCAAGCGCAAGGATGTGTCACTGGAGACCAAGATCATCCACATCAGCATATTTCCATTCAACATTAACAGGTGCGAAAACTGGACAGTGAAGAAACCTTGAGAGGAAAACTATTCACTTGTTTGAAATGTGGTGCTGGAGGATAGCTTTGTGGATATCCCTGACTGCCAGAAAGATAGTTAAGTGGGTCCTACAGCAAAGACTGAACTATCTGTGGCGGTAATGTTAAAGTGAGGCCTTCATATTTTGAGGACATCCTAGGAAGGTAAGGTTCCCTGGAAGGGAAACAATGCTAAGAAAGCTTGAAGAGAGCAGGGGAAGAGAATAGCATGGGATACCTTACCCTAGTTTTTCTAACACTGCCTTCCAAATATATCATTTCACAACTCTCATAATCCATCAGATAACCTGGATTTGTTGACCATTGCATCTGGGCAACACTGTGTTAGAAAAGGCTGTCTTGCCCATGTTAGAAAAGGTTGCTTTACCCTGTATGGAAACATATGGCCAAGAAGTCTTACAGTATGTGATATAAGATATCTAAAACATATTAAGGCAAATAAATAGACAGAGGTGGTTTCACCAGTTAGATCAGTGTTACTGAATTAAATATTAACATAATCCAAGTTAAAGACCACAAGAGAGAGCAATTTTGAAAGCCTGGGTAGTCCTTTTACATTTTCGTCATTTGAGAAAATCATCACTTGAATCAGATGACTGGAGGCAGTTGTAAAGATTGTGGGAATGTTTATTTTAGGAAAGGAACCACACAAGAAATGCATTATGGATTGCAAAGCAAAATGAAGACATCAATACTAGGAAAATTACTTCTGTATGCGAGTTTCAAGAACGGAATTCTTGTAGACGATATAGGTAACAATTGAAAGTAAAAATATATATAATGGATTATTCCTGTGAGAAATTCAGACTAAGCATTGTCACTTAACAGGAACCCACAAAATTTCCAGTTTTACATTAGGGACAGGTACAAAGTCAGAGATACTGGAATATAAACCTCTGAGAAGTACAGGAAGCATCAATAATGGGAGCTCATGAATTAGAGTGGAACTAACATTGCACAAGAAGAAATCTACTTGTACACTTGGTATTTCTTCTCCTTTTCTCTCAAGAAGTCCAGTTGCCATGACTCAATTTCTAGATAACTTCACTTGGATGACTGGGAATCTTCACAGACATCCTACTAATAAGGGTTATTAAAAATAAGACATCGAAAAATTTGCATCGTCCATCTTTGATAGGAGAAGTGGGAGGAGAAGAGGACAAACATTTCTATATTGAGCTGTTTAGGCATCTGGCTATGGATTCAGAGATTCAGGGTTACACTTCCAACTGTGACTCATTGACAGTGGTTTGGACTTGATGATACATAGGATCCCTGCAGTTCTAAGATGATGATGATGATGATGACTGGTTCACAAATCACTTGGCATGCATTGTCACAAAATGCATGAGGGAGAGTTTTTGAAAAGGATAAATAAACAAGATATGTAGTATCAAGGAAACCTGACAGTATGAGCCTGACTGGGGATGGCCTATATTTTTATCAGGTTACAAAGTCTAATATTTTAATAAGAGTTTCCAAAAATTTGTGAATATCTTCCCAATATTTTCCTAAAGAATGCCTGATCAGTTCTCTCCAGAAGGTGCACAGGCAGAAGACATGGAAATGTATGTTTGCTAGGACTAATTTCCAGGATTTGGAAATACTGTAACATGTTACAAGTAACGTGTACAGGATACTGGGGCCATTTTTAAAAAATCTAAGAACATATTTTTGATAATGTGTTAAGTAATATTAACTCACTGTTCCTAAAGTGTTGTTTGGCCATTATTTGAGAGACTGAGACTATAAACCTCTGAGATTACATTGACTCTTAACTGACTCTAATCTGCCTATCTTGGGAAATGGACCATAGCCTTTTTCTAATGGAAAGAAGCCAGGGAAGTCAAGTGAATAACCCTGAGTCATCATAGCTGACATAGGATGTGCTTATAATATTCATCTTTGTCAAGCACTGTTGCATGATGGTTATTTATTCCCATTCCATATTACCCTGTGATGATACTGTATGAGGATTAAAAGTGTAGTACAGTGTGAAACCAAGATTTCTGCATGTAGTAGAACCATTACCACCAAATTCAAATGACAGCACATGATACTGATTTTTATTATAAAAACATAAGGACAATTCAAAGGCTGTTCATTTCCCCCTTTTTGTAAGGCTTTTACAGATCTTCAGTGGTATATCATTTGACAGCCTTCTGCTTCATAAAGTCACACCAGTTCCTACTTTCTGTTCTTGCATACTGATCTGCTACATACCTGCACTCCATACTCAGAAAACACAGTAAGTTGCTCCCAAAATTTCATTCTGCCTAGTATTCTACATTAGTATTCCCCACCCTCTTTTACAGCTTGAAAGTCATTTTGTTACTTTAGGAACATAAAATATGACTGTGGACAATTTGACTTGGCATAAAATGATCACAACTAGCATATTAAAATATAGTGTATCCAAACAATTATTAAAAACAGAATTTACTTTAAAAATAATATTTCTTTGTAATTATAACAAATGGAGTAATAATCTCTTGAACTGTGTACTAGTTTATGTGGAACAAAAAGCCTCTACAAAACAATGTTTGAAAATCCAGAATTATCAATTATTTATATTTCCTTTCCACGGTATTAAGTAAAAATAAAATAAAATAGAAAGCAAAGTGTTCTGATTATATACCGCCCATTACCACTTCAAGTAGTCTCTGGGCGGTGCTGCGGGGCCTGGGGCGGGCTGCAGGGGCTGTGCACAAGCAGCGCCAGGCTCAGAGCGTGCTGCAGAGGCCACGAATGGACAGTGCTGGGCCCGGAACAAGCTCCAGAGCCCCACTGCAGGCCCAGCATGCAGCTCGGAAGTCACTTCTGGTCAACACCAGCCCAGAGTGGGCCCATTGGAGGCCCCGGGGACGCATTCTGGGCATTGTCAGGCCCATAGAGCGCTCCAGAGGCCACTTCCAGTCCACACCAAGGCCCAGGAAACCCAGCATGGGCCCATTGCATGGCCTGGAGGCCCATTCCAGGCAGCACAGGGTTCAGCAGGAGCTGAATAGGACTGCTGAGGACGGGACGGTTTTGAAATCTCTCATTCATGGAGTTGCCATAAGTCATAGGCAACATGACAACACATAACAACAAATGTGATGTGTGCTCAACTGATGTTGCAAAGATTGCCCTTTGCTAAACCGCAGCATTTAGCCCAGATACTGCTGTAGGGTAACAACTGTACTTTAATCTATTTGTTTTTGTCCTAATAATCCTGTATCTCCTGCCAGAGGGCAATAATTTGAAAAACTGATATCCAGGATGCAATGGGTCCCTCAAGATTCCAAAGGTCTTCCTTGAATATCTGGAGTTATACAATTCTTCCAAAGAGGGAAGAGGACAACCAATTATCCTCTGGGCAGCATTTATTACTCTCTGGAGCACCTTTCTGTCTGCCACAACCAAACACAGAGGCAGTAAGTCAAAAGTATTTTCTATGCAGCCACGGCAGAAGGTCACCAGCAGTTTCTCAGTCAGTTTTTGCCTTCTGAGAAGTCTCAAGAAATATCGTTTCTGATGGGCCTTCTTAACCAGTGCTACAGCATTTGTGCTCCAGGTCAGATTTCACAAAGTTTCCAATGATATCCTGATCAGCAATATAACTAGATATAGGCTGGATAAATCGTGTAAGGTTTATTTATTTATTTTGATACACAGTTGGATACAAAATCGAACTCACAGAGTGATGATCAATAGCTCTGTCTCTAAGTGGGAGGAGGTAACAAGCGGGATCACCCAAGGCTCAGTCTTTGTCCAATGCTCTAAAACATTTCTATTAATGCTAGAAATCCCTGCAAGGGAGTGCAGGGAATGCTTGTCAGATTAGCGGATGACACAAAATTGGGTGGAATAGTTAATACCCAGGAATTCAGAAACAAAATTCAAACTAATCTTGATAGGCTGGAGCGCTGGGCTGAACGCAACAGAATGAAATTTAACAGGGATAAGTGCAAAGCTCTGCACCTAAGAAGAAATCAAATGCACAGTTGCAGGATGGGGGACACCTGGCTCAGTCAGCAATGCTACAAGTGAGAAAGAAGGATCTTGGAATTCTTGTGTAGATCATAAGCTGAATATGAGCCAACAGCATGATGTGGTCACAAAAAGGCAAATGTTGAGGAGCTCATCCAACCGTATTCAGCACTGGTTAGGACTCACCTTGAGTACTGTGCCCAGTTCTGGACACCACACTTCAAGAAAGATGACAAGTTCAAAGGAACAAGTTCAAAGGAAGGTAACAAAGATTATCAGTGGGATGGAAAGAACCAGTTACTTACCTGTAAAGGTGTTTCTTCAAGTGGACCTTCGTGAAGCCACACATATGGGTTTCCCAGGCGCCCCTGCGCCAGAGGTCGGACTTCCCTAGCAATAGGAAAGTGCGTTAGTCTCCGCCCCCACACCTTGTGCATGTGCGTGGGTGTTCCCGCCTAAACGCCTCAGTTCCTCTTGACCGCCAGGAGGACAGGTAAGTACCAGTCAGGGCCTGATGGTCCGAGGGGAGGCGGGCGGGTGCTGTGTGGCTTCACGAAGGTCCACTCAAAGAACCACCTTTATAGGTAAGTAACTGGTTCTTCTCCATCCCACTGATAATCTTTGTTACCTTCCTTTGAACTTGTTCCTTTGAACTTGTCATCTTTCTTGAAGTGTGGTGTCCAGAACTGGGCACAGTACTCAAGGTGAGTCCTAACCAGTGCTGAATACGGTTGGATGAGCTCCATCGAGGCCTTTGTGAAGCCACACAGATGGGTGATTGAAAGCAGTACTCACTGGCAGGAGGGTAGTCACACCATCACGAAGGAAAGCACAGCCCTCCCGAAGGAAGAGGCCGACCTCAAGCAGGCATCCAATCTGTAATGGTTCACAAAGGTCTCTGGCCTGGACCACGTGGCCGCCTGGCATGTGTCATCCAGGGGAATACCTTTAAGGAATGCCGCTGAGGAGGCCATAGCTCTGGTGGAATGAGCCCTAATAGCCAAAGGTAATGGTCTGTTAGCTAAATCATAGCCTAGCTTAATAGTCTGTAAAACCCAACGAGCGAACCGCTGGGGGGTGACAGGGCGACCCTGAGCTGCAGGGTCGTGGCAGATAAACAGTTTTTGTGAGCTTCTAAGAGCTTCAGTTCTAGAAATGTAGAAGGCTGGGGCTCTTCTAACGTCCAAGGTATGCATGTCCCTCTCAATCCTGGAAGTTGGATTAGGAAAGAAGGCCGGCAAAATGATCGGCTGAGAGATATGGAATGAAGACTCTACCTTTGGAAGAAAGGTAATGTCCGGGTAGGCCACTACCCTGTCAGGGTAAAATTGTAAATATGGTGGATCACACCTAAGAGGACATAACTCACTAGCTCTGCGGGCAGAGGCAATAGCCACTAGGAAAGCCGTTTTCAAAGTAAGCAGTCTGAGGTATATGGTGGCCATGGGTTGAAAGGGAGGCCTTTGCAGAGCTTTGACTACCAGAGAGAGGGACCACTGAGGAGGAATAGGTTTCCTGTCCAGGAAAGTGTTTTTTAGTCCCCTCAGAAAAAGCTTCAAGCAAGGATGGTTGAAGAAAGATGATGCTGCAGACAACGGTGGTTGGTGAGCGACAATCGCCGAGAGATGCGCTCATAGTGAAGACAAGGTAAGGCCAGACCTTTTGAGATGTAAAAGGTATTGCAGAATCCAAGTAAGGGGAGGATTGACAGGGTCAAATCCTTTGTCTGCCGCATAAAAGGAAAACCTCATCCACTTATAATGGTACAGTTTGGTGGTAGAGAGCTTATGGCAGGAAGAAACGGTGGAGTCTATCAGTTCATGATCCTCCACACAGTCAACTGTAGGCATGGAAGGTCTGGATGGAGAACCTGGCCTTGGTTCTGAGACAGAAGGTCTGGAAAAGGAGCCAGACGAAGGTAATCGGAGGACATCCTGAGGAGGGATGCAAACCAAGGCTGTCTGGGCCACCAAGGCGCTATCAGGTTCAGGTCGGGGTTCTCTTGAAAAATTTTGATCACTACCCTGTGTAACAAGGGGATCGGAGGAAATGCATAGAGGAAGGCGTCCTGCCAAGGAAGCAGGAGAGCATCTCCTCAAGAGCCCCGACCTTTGGCTGCTCTGGAGCAATATGTTTGGCACTTCCTGTTGTTGTAGGAGGCAAAAAGGTCTATTTGAGGGTGACCCCATTTGTTGCAGAGAAGACGGAAGGTCAATGGATGCAATTCCCATTCGTGGTTTGACTGTTGGCGGCGACTGAGGTTGCCCGCGTCGATGTTCTCTTCTCCTGGCAGGTGCATGGCTATTGGATGTATGTTGTGAATTATGCACCAGTCCCAGAAGCGAATGGTGAGGTCCAGCAGACGTGTTGAATGAGTTCCGCCCTGTTTGTTGATGTAGTACATGGCGGTTGTGTTGTCGGTCACCGCCAGTACTACATTGCCGGAGAAGTGACGGAGGAACGCTCGCAACGCCTTGCAGATGGCGAGGAGCTCCAGCTCGTTGATGTGCAGCTGTTGTTCCTGCGGAGTCCACGTATTGTTGATCTGGAAAGATAGGCAGACTGCACCCCAGCCCATGGTGCTGGCATCCGTTGTCACCTGTACCGTCGGGAATGGGTCCCTGAAGGGTTGGCCGGCGAGGATATTGCATCGACTGGACCACCATTCCAGATGGCGAGGTAAGTGAGGAGGAAAGATGAGTGACTTGGTGGGGGGATCCAATAAGGGATCGAAATGTCAAAGGAACCAGGCCTGTAGAGGTCTGAGTCGCAGCCCCGCATGAACCAGAACTGAGGTCATGGATGCCATAAAACCTAATAGTCTTTGTACATGAATGGCCTGGATGCATTGTAGAGGGAGGTATTGTTGCACCAGCCGGACAGTCTCTGCTATCCTGTCCCGAGGTGGGAAGCCATACCTCGTGTAGAGTCCAGGATCACCCCGATGAATGTCACTACAGGGGAGGGAATGAGGTGCGACGTCTTGTAGTTGATCTGCAGTCCTAGCGCTTCTAAGGTAGTAAGGACGGTCGCAATGTCCTGTCAAGCCTTTTCCCCCGAATCCACGATGACTAGCCAGTCGTCGAGGTAGGGGAAGACAACTACACCCAAGGTGCGAAGATGAGCCGCTACCGGAGCCATGCATTTGGTGAAGACTCTGGGGGCCGTTGCCAAACCAAATGGCAGGGCGGAATATTGAAAGATGTCTTCCCCTACTGCAAAGCGGAGTAGATGACAGTGCGCTGGATGGATAGAGATGTGGAAGTACGCATCTCGTAGATCCACAACCCCGAACCAATCTCCCCTGCGAAGGAGAGGGATGATCTTTTCTAAGGTAACCATCCTGAATTTTTTGTAAATTAAGAACTTGTTTAGAAACCGTAGGTCCAGAATGGGTCTCAGTCCGCCATCCTTTTTTGGGACGGTAAAATAATGAAAGTAGAGTCCCCTTTGAGAGAGGGCTCTTGGAACACATTGGATGGCCCTTTTTTGAAGAAGGGAACTAAATTCCCCAACGGGGGATGGGTGTGTAATTCTAACAAGTAACCGTTTTGAATTATGGAGAGGACCCAGCGGTCTGATGTTATTTCCCACCAGGCCTCTAGAAAAGGGCTGAGGCGAACACTTGGGTTGTCCGTATTCGTCTCTGGATCTCTTCTCTCTGGGCTTGGTTCCAGAAGAGGCTAACTTGGACTTCTTGGTCTTGGTGGAGAATCCAGCATAGGCGGAAGGACGAGATGGGCGACATCTCGTTGATTTTGTTTGGAGGAAGACTGTGAAGTAGGTGGCCAGAATCGTCGCCGGGGCTGAAACTGAAAGGGCTGCTTTGGCCGTTGAGGAATGACGTTTAATTTTTTGGCAGTGTCCAGTTTTTTGTGACGGTCTTCCATTAGATCGTCAGTGGTAGTATTAAACAGGCCAGAACCATCAAACGGCAGGGTCTCTATCTGGGCTTTGTGATCGTCAGATAGGCCCGTAGTTCGCAGCCAGGCGTGCCTTCTCAGAGTGATGGATGTATTCAGCACCTTTGAGGCACAGTCAAAAGAATGTTTGGAAGAGCGCATCTGCTGCGCTGCTAAGGCCATGGATTCTTCATATAGTGCCGAGGCTTCAGCTCTTTTGTCCTCAGGAATAAGCTCCAAAAACGGGTGCAAATGAGCTAGCAAGTCCCGTTGGTAGGCACCCATCACCCCTTGGTAGTTAGCGATCTTGTGCTGCAAAATGGCGTAGGAATATAGGTTCCTGCCTATAGAGTCCAGCTTTCTCCCTTCTTTAGAAGGAGAAATCGGGGTCTGTTTGGTACACGACTGTACCTGAGAGGAGGCTACCACCACTGAATTGGGTACAGGGTGTTTGTCCAAGTAAGGAGCCTTATCATCATGTACGCGGTACAGTGATTCCATCTTTCTGGAGACCCCTGTAGAGCCCAAAGATTGAAAGGAGTCCTCCACCATAGTAAGAAATGAGGGTATAAGAGTGAGGTGTACAGGAGCCGTGTCCTCACTGGCAATTCTGCCAAAAATGTGGCAAACCCTCTTAGGTTGAGGCTGGTGAATAGGCAGTTCAATAGTTTTGGACATGCACACTAAGAAGTTGGCATAATTGTGCATGGAATTAGAGGAAGAAGGTGGAGACTTCTCCTCGATATCAGAGTCCGGGGAGGTTACCAACTGGACGGATTCTGAATCCGAAACCTCGGATTCAATGTTGGAGGGCTCATATTCCACTGCTGAACAGGAGGAGGAGGCAGCTTGCTGGTCGGATTCGACCTGGTCTGCTGTGTGGATCGACCATTGGCGTCCATCAAAACGTAAAGAAAAAGCTGGGATGGGCGGTACCGAGACCGAAGGAGGTTGGAGATGATGTTCCTTTCGGTGGCGCTTTCGGGGTGGTGCCGTCGAATCCGACGCCTCTTGGGTCCTTTTAGGCAGAGTGAGGGTTTGAGAGACAGCAGAAGCCACCAAAGTCTTCAGGTTCGAGATAGTTTGTGTATCGAACCCGACTGTCGGATCCTGTGTGGTCGCCTGAAGCTGAGTATGTTTGTGGCGAGCCTTTTTCTCCGGTTTCGACGAGGACAAACCCAAGAGCAAAACCGGAGGCAGTGAAGAAGCCCGTTCTTCGAATTTGACCTCCACCGATGGCAAGGGGGAGGGAGCAGCCTTCGAAGCCATGGACAATGAAGGGGAGCGCACTGGGAGCGCTTTGGACTGACAGGTCCCCGACTCCACCATTGGAGTGGATTCAACGAGTGTAATATTCGGAGGCAGCATCGCGTCATCGTCGGATGACATTCCGAAGAGTCGGAAGGTAGAAGATGCTGATATTCCGGGTGGGTAGCCACTGAAGAAGGCACCGCCGCGGCCGAACCCGAAAACTCGGTTTCGACCAGAACACTTGGTGAAGCCTTGGAGACAGTCGCGGTCAGTTTCGAAGCCATTGAAGCTGTCGAAGTTGGAACAGCAGGCTTCGGAGGCTTTGCTGGTTTGTAGATCTTAGGCAGGGCCGGGGTCGAGGTCAATTTCGACTTTGAAGAAGAGACCCCTTGGAGGACTGGGATCTTTTTCGATTTCTCCACCCGCCCTGAAGCCTCTGACTTACGGCTTGTGCCCGACGACTTCTGATCCATCAGTTGGGGCTGAAGAGAACGCTCCAAAAGATAATTGGCCAAGTGGTTGCGACGATTTTTTAGCGCCTGAGAGCCGAATCCCTTGCAGATCGTGCAGGCCTCAGGGCGATGGTATTCCCCAAGGCAGAAAAGGCACTGATCGTGGCCGTCGGTATGAGGGATTTTCGCATGACAACCGGAACAGCGTTAAAGGGCTGGGCGAAAGAAATTAGTCGGTAAGCAAGCCAAAGTCCGAAGAACCGAAGAAATCCAGAAGAAATAATTGAAGATCAAAAATCGCACGAAGACTGACGAAATAACGAACCTCTAGCCGTGGCGGTTAAGAGGAACTGAGGCGTTTAGGCGGGAACACCCATGCACATGCACAGGGTGTGGGGGCGGAGACTGACGAACTTTCCTATTGCTAGGGAAGTCTGACCTCTGGTGCAGGGGCACCTGGGAAACCCATCTGTGTGGCTTCACGAAGGCCACGATGGAGAATCAAGCCCTATGAGAAAAGACAGAAAGAATTGGGCATGTTTAGCCCGAGAAAAGAAGACTGAGGGCAATATGATAGCACTTTTAAAATATTTGAAGGCATGTCATACAGAGAAGGAGCAGGATCTGTTCATGATCATTCCAGACACACACACAATGGGCTCAAGATAAGAGAACCCAGCTTTCGGCTGAATATAAGGAAAAACTTTCTGTTAGAGCAGTATGGCAGTGGAACCAAATATCTCAAGAGGTGGTGAGTGCTCCAACACTGGAAACATTCAAGAGAAATTTGGACAACCACCTGGCAAATATCCTTTGATTTTTATTCCTGCGTTGGGGGGGGTATGTGAATTTGATGGCCTTATAGCCCCCTTCCAACTTCACTATTCTATGAGTCTATGAACACATGTTTCCATTTAAAATACTCCAACTTTCAAAAGAATTTCTTCTGACAACATATGAAGATAGTCACACATAAGGCTGCTCTCATAGACAGAGAACAAATGTATGCAGCACGGTGGAGGAAATAGTATATTAGGCAGCAAACAACGTCCACCAGAAGATTCACTTGGAATCGCCAACTTGCAAGCTGACTTTGTTTGACAGGATCTTTTTAGAAGACAAGTAAAAATTCCAGGGCCTATGCCACTGAGAGTTTAAATTAAATGTGTACTTACTGAAAATAATATGAATACAAGCATAGATTTCAACCATACATTGTTCTAGTTCCCAAAGGAAAATGTATTCTTCCACCTGCTTAATATTTGAAATACAAAGGTAGTTTTCTTTAGAGGGCAGCATAGCCAGTGGCTTCATAATGCTTATAGTTATACATAGTAATAAATATATAAAATCAAATTATCTGTTTCAGCCATCAAATTGAAACAATCAAAGCTGCAGGATCTTTCTCCATCCCAGTTTGCACTGACACAATATTGATTTTGTAAGACAATTAACATGACACATTGCATCAAGGCTACTGCTTCCGCATTCTTGAGTGCAAAGTATACATTGGGAGCAACTTCTGCACAGAAGATACTTATACTCCTTGGAAGGGAAGATTTTGATCTCATGGGGATACTGTGTGGTGTATCAATACAGCTAATATGCCAAGGTATGGCTAAAATTTAAGAGGGCTATTTCCACTGTTTGGAAAACATGTAGATTTTGTCCTATACTTTACTTTGTAAAAATGGCCTAAAGGACATATCTTATATTCTCGTATTACATGAAGCAAAAAAGCATTATTGCTTGATGCACTAACCACCAACAAACAAATTGCACACAAAACTCTTAAGTGCAAACTGCTTGTGTACTTTTATTGCCTGAATGCAACGGTGTTCTAACATTGTCAAGGTTATTTACATTTATTCAGCTTAGACAGTTTCTCCAGCATTTCATTTTATCTCTCTGTGTGTAACTTTGAAGGGGAGAATAGGTTATAAACCAAACTTTAAGAATCCAAAGCAATTCCATCACCAGGCATTACACTGAGTGTGAATTAACATCTGTTTTATAATTTCATCCTGGGCTGGGCTGAATTTCTATGACAAATTTATCATACCTTATAAAAAGTCTGGCAATAACAAACAGAGATCAGCAGGTATGAAAGCATAATAAAACATATGTTGGACCTGCTTTTTTGAGGGAAATGAACTCACAAGCATAAAGTAGGTAAGGCAAAAGCTTGTGGTTTCAGATAGAAAAGAACAACAGAGAGAGGGGGGGGGGGAATTGTGACAACATACAATGAATTGGACATCGTTCCTGAGATGCATTTCCTCTATTTATGTTCAAAAAAAACTAGACGTGACTATGAAATACCATTTTGTATTTAAAAAAAACTTGGACACCAGACTCACACGTTTAGGGCTATGAAAACACTATCTTTTCATCTCACATCTGAATAAAGGCCAGAATCCTACTAAAAAGTACATTGCCTAAGGAAAATCTCACACACATTGCCACATGTTAATGTGACACTGGCCGTGTTCCTAGAGTGGAAACATATCCTTGAGTGCAACCAAAACCTTGGTAAGGAGCAGCAGTTTCCTACTGTGACTAATGTCATTGCCCTTGGCAACCATAAATGAGATCCTGGCCATTGTGAGACTGGTATGGAACAGTAAAGTCACACATCAAGGTTCTGCTGGATCTCCTCCATATCCTGCATCCCATGTATAAATGCCACCTCAAAACACTTAAGCCAAATTCCCATTGCCTCTAGCAGACCTACTGAATCAACTGATGAATTATTAATAAATGATTAATAAATAGATTTGCATGTAAATCCTACAGATTCAATGTGTTTGCTCTAAAATTACCAACTGATCTATGGCTTAAATTAAAAGCAAGCTCCCAGGACACACTGACAGTTGCCCCATCTTGGAAACATATCAGTACTGGCACATTCAAGCCACTGACTATTCCTCTGAACAAAGCAATATATTACTAAGTCTCCAGTATTCAAAAGAAACATTAAAAAGTACCAGAAAAATAAGAGAAGGTAACCTTTCTCAGTAAGTCATTCCTGGTTCAGACGCTTAACATTCACATTCTCTTTTATGAAATAATTTGTTGTTTGTTGTTCAGTCGTTCAGTCGTGTCCGACTCTTCGTGACCCCATGGACCAGAGCTCTCCAGGCCTTCCTATCTTACTTCCTCCCAGAGTTTTTTCAAATTCATATTGGTTGCATCAATGACACCGTCCAACCATCTCATTCTCTGTCATCCTCTTTTCCTTTTGCCTTCGATCTTTCCCAGCATCAGGGACTTTTCCTAGGAGTCCTCTCTCCTCATGAGGTGGCCAAAGTACTGGAGCCTCAGCTTCAAAATCTGTCCTTCCAGTGAACATTCAGGGTTGATTTCTTTCAGAATGGATAGGTTTGATCTCCTTGCAGTCCAGGGGACTCTCCAGACTCTCCTCCAGCACCACAGCTCAAAAGCATAAATTCTGGGGCGATCAGCCTTCTTTATAGTCCAGCTTTCACTTCCATACATCACTACTGGAAAAACCATAGCTTTGATTATCCTGACCTTAGTTGGCAAAGTGATGTCTCTGCTTTTTAGGATGCTACCTAGGTTTGCCATTGCTTTCCTCCCAAGAAGCAGGAGTCTTTTTATTTCGTTGCTGCAGTCGCCATCTGCAGTGATCAAGGAGCCCAAGAAAATAAACTCTGACATTGCCTCCATTTCTTCCCCTTCTATTTGCCAGGAGGTGATGGGACCAGTGGCCATGATCTTAGTTTTTTTGATGTTGAGCTTCAGCCCATTTTTTTCACTCTCCTCTTTCACCCTCATTAAGAGGTTCTTTAATTCCTCCTCACTCTCTGCTATCAGAATAGTATCATCTGCGTATCTGAGGTTGTTGATATTTCTTCCGGCAATCTTAATTCCGGCTTGTGATTCATCCAGACCTGCCTTTCTCATGATGTACTCTGCATATAAGTTAAATAGGCAAGGTGACAGTATACAGCCTTGTCGTACTCTTTTCCCAATTCTAAACCAGTCAGTTGTTCCATATCCAGTTCTGACGGTTGCTGCTTGTCCCACATATAGATTTCTTAGGAGACAGATAAGGTGGTCAGGCACTCCCATACCTTTAAGGACTTGCCATAGTTTGTTGTGGTCCACACAGTCAAAAGCTTTGGCATGGTCGATGAAGCAGAAGTAGATGTTTTTCTGGAACTCTCTGGCTTTCTCCATAATCCAGCGCATGTTGGCGATTTGATCTCTAGTTCCTCTGCCCCTTCGAAATCCAGCTTGTACTTCTGGAAGTTCTCTTTCCACATACTGCTGAAGCCTGCCTTGTAGAATTTTGAGCATAACCTTGCTAGCGTGTGAAATGAGTGCAATTGTGTGATAGTTGGAGCATTCTTTGGCGTTTCCTTTCTTTGGGATTGGAATGTTGACCGATCTTTTCCAGTCCTCTGGCCACTGCTGGGTTTTCCAAATTTGCTGGCATATTGTATGCAGCACCTTTACAGCATCCTCTTTTAAGATTTTAAAGAGTTCAATTGGAATGCCGTCACCTCCACTGGCCTTGTTGTTTGCAATGCTTTCTAAGGCCCACTTGACTTCATTTTCCATGATGTCTGGCTCCAGGTCAGCAACTACTCTATTTTGGTTATCAGGGACATCCAGATCTTTCTGATATAATTCTTCTGTATATTCTTGCCATCTTGATCTCTTCTGCTTCAGTTAGGTCCCTACCATTTTTGTCCTTTATGATATCCATCTTTGCACGAAATGCCCCTTTAATATCTCCAATTTTCTTGAATAGATCTCTGGTTTTTCCTTTTCTGTTGTTTTCCTCTATTTCTTTGCACTGTTCGTTCAAGAAGGCCGCCCTGTCTCTCCTTGCTATTCTTTGGAAGTCTGCATTCAATTTTCTGTATCTTTCCCTTTCTCCCTTGCATTTTGCGTCCCTTCTCTCCTCCGCTATTTGTAGGGCCTCGTTGGACAACCACTTTGCTTTCTTGCATTTTCTTTTCTTTGGAATAGTTTTCATTGCAGCCTCCTGTACTATGTTACAAGCCTCTATCCATAGTTCTTCAGGTGTTCTGTCCACCAAATCTAATCCCTTGAATCTATTCTTCACTTCCACTGTGTATTCATACAGTATTTGACTTAGATTATACCTGACTGGCCCAGTGGTCTTCCCTACTTTCTTCAGTTTAAGTTTGAATTTTGAAATAAGAATTTTGAAATAATTGCTGATGATTTAATCATACAATTTACATCAGCACAAGATGAACAGCATTATGAAACTATGAGGTAAACCCCCAAAGTTTTTTTTAAAAAATACCCTAACTAAATATCTGTTATACTGTTCCTTCTGCTCTCTAGTATTCAGTCTGTAAAAAGGGAATCTTATTTGACATGTGTGAAATATGTTTGCTTAAGGGGTGTTAAACCAAGGCAAGCATTTTAAGATTGATACCTCCTGCCTTGAAACTGTACTCGGCTCTTGAATTATATACTGACCTAGGAGCAGAGAATGTAAATATCCAAAAGGCAGAGGACTAGCTAAGGGCCTTTTCACACGACCCCTAAACTCCGCCACAAATGGCTCCCAGCTCTGGAGCTTAAAATTGTTTCCCCACCAGCTCCGGAGTTTACAGATAATTAAGTGCAACCACGCCCAGTGCACTTTTCAGGTACCTGCTCTCCGGAGGTGAAAATTCCTGATGCGGATGTAACGTAGTGACTGCCCGGCTCTCCTTGCTTCTGTTTGTTCTTTTTTTGCCCCCCGCCCCTTTAAGAGATCTGAATGCAGTGCGGGGACAGCAGAACAGAGGTGAGCGGCATTCCTTTCTTCCTTTTTTTCTCCCTCCCCTCACACAGCCAGCAGCCAGGAGTGCGGAGGGGGTGGGAATGCAGGAACAGCGACAAACCCCTAAGATCTCTGGTCTGAATTTAAGTGGCCAGCGGATCTTAGGGGTTGTGTGAAAAGGCCCTAAGACTTTTTCAGGATGAAACCGTTTGTCATAAAATATATATGAACAAAACTGAGAGAGGATAAACTGCAATCCAGGGCCATCTAAGTCTCAACCAATGGGAACATCAAAGCTTCTTCAGATTTCCCACATCTTTTTTATATATTCAGTACTATTTCTTTCTACCTCATAGGTTCATGACCACAGACTTTCTTGAGTATATTCAAGCTGTTTTGAGAAGCCTTTCAGTTGAATAGCAGACTAAAATATATCAATATTTATGAGAACACAGGTATGTTATTCTTTATAAAATCAAACACTTAAACCTATAGTTTTGTATTAACTAGTTTCCTCCAAAGTGCTTGGGCAGTTGTGCTTAAATATGAGATTTATATATCTAAAGATGTGATGTAAGTTTTAGTGAGGTTAGACTGGCAAGGTGATCCAGAGTTATCAGTTTTGCTGCAGCTTGATTCACAGTCTATTGTATGTTTTTGTTTGGATTAGGTGACCACTTGGAGACTATGGGAAATTTTTATTTATTTATTTATTTATTTATTTATTTATTTATTTATTTATTTATTTATTTATTTGATTTTTATACCACACCATCTGAACAACAGTAACTCTGGGCAGTTTACAAAAGGAGATAGACAATACAATAAATAATACAATTAAATAAAATGCAAGATATCAACAAATATAAAATTCAACCAAACAAACATAATTAAATCAAATAACAAAGCAAAAATAATAAATCAAATGCATACAAAAACAAACAGAGGCAGATTAAAGTATAAAACCAGATCAGTGAGATGGGCGAGATGACATACAATTAGAGATGGGCACGACTTAGCGGTATTCCCGTTTCCGTTACTCGTATCCATTACTCTACGGAAACGGAAACAGGAATTACTCCGCCAGACTTCGAGCTCGAACCGACGAACGAACAATTTGGTCTGATTTGTCGTGCTCGTTACTTGCATCGCGCAATGCCAAGCGGCACAGAAAAAAGTTTTTAAAAGTTAAAAAAAAACTGATTCCCGGCCCTAAAAGTAGGCGAAAACTGTTTGAGGGCACCTACCAGGCCAGAGGGTGTTTTATTTGGGGGGGGGGGGTTTCCCCGCCCCCCTCTCCTTGGCTATTGCTACTGCTGCGCTGCTGGTACCAGGCTGGGAGGGCGCATCCATTTGCCATGCGGTGGGGGGGGGATCCAAAATGGCGACCGCAATATTTTTTTTGAAATCGTTGCCCAAAACCCCACCAAAGCACCACAGAAACATGCGAAAATTAGCTATTTTAAATGCTTGAATTTTTACAGTAGCAGCAGTGGGTTTTTCTTGCAAAAAAAGTCTCCGTTGATTTTATTTTATTTTATTTTATTTTTTTTTTTTACACCTGCGCATTCGCAATGATGGGCTCGCCCATGGGAGTGGACCATGCAAAGTTTTGGAGCCATTCCACCAATCGCATGGCCAGGTTTTGCTGACTGTACCAGGCTGGGAGGGCGCATCCATTTGCCATGCGGTGGGGGGGGATCCAAAATGGCGACCGCAATATTTTTTTTGAAATTGTTGCCCAAAACCCCACCAAAGCACCACAGAAACATGCGAAAATTAGCTATTTTAAATGCTTGAATTTTTACAGTAGCAGCAGTGGGTTTTTCTTGCAAAAAAAAGTCTCCGTTGATTTTAAAATTTGACTGACATTAATTTTTTGGCAAGCAGTCACAGAAACATGCGAAAATTTATTTTAAATTGCTTGAATTTTTACAGTAGCAGCAGTGGGTTTTTCACCTGCACCTGCACATTTGCAATGATGGGCTCTCCCATGGGAGTAGACCATGCAAATTTTCCACCAATCGCATGGCCACTTGGCCAGGTTGACCACAGAGACTTCTGGGATGTGCCAATCGGGCATAAACAGCCCACTAATCGTAGCCCAAACCCGAACCCTAAGCCTAACCCATACGCCAGTACACTGTCCTTCTAAGTGGGTCAGAGAGGCACCCAGATGCACCCCAATACTCACCGTAACCTCACCCGTAACTAGCCTAACCCTAGCCGTTGCGCTAAGCCGTCTTAACCCTAAGCCAGATCTACT
This sequence comes from Phrynocephalus guinanensis, assembly GCA_037367245.1. Taxonomy (NCBI): domain Eukaryota; kingdom Metazoa; phylum Chordata; class Lepidosauria; order Squamata; family Agamidae; genus Phrynocephalus; species Phrynocephalus guinanensis. Next base: position 138,546,836 of record CM074732.1, on the reverse strand, counting down.
TGCATTGCACTACATGCAAGTACGTGAGACACCGCGGGTGCAAAGAGTCTGCCAGTCCGTCACTTGTGGCTCTGGCTGACTCCTGCAGCTCCCTCCAGGAGCCCGCTACCCCCTCCCCAAACCAGTACTAACGACAACGAAAAAAAACGAAAAAATGAACCGACTAATTTTTGCAAATTTTCGCGAAAAACGGAAACGAGCCGAAACGGAACCGGCCCGACTAACGACAACTCGAAAAAAAATTTTTTCAAGTCGTGCCCATCTCTACATACAATGGTCAGGGAAAGCACGACTATACAGCCACGTTTTAAGCTGTTTTTTAAAAACTTGCAGCATGGGGGCAAAATCAATTTCAGGGGACAGCTGGTTCCACAGATGAGGTGCGACCGCTGAGAAAACCCGGTTCCTGGTAGCGGTCTTCTGAGCTTCCCTCGGTGTCAGCAGGAGTCATTCTGTGCAGGAGTCATTCTGCACAATGACTGAACTCAGCTGCTTAGTGCAACTTAATTACACTAAGCAACACTATTTCAGCCAATGGCTTTATTGAACCTCCAGATACCCACTACTGTATCTTGAAAATAATTGTGGAGGTGATCAGAGATCTGAAAGAATATGATAGTCATCCTTGTTTTATGTTTTTAAGTCAAAAAGTCAAAATGTGGGAAAGTTCAATGAGAGTTTTAAGCAATATGCTTTGGTGTTAGCTGTTCTTCAAAGAAGCTTTGAGAGAGAGACGGATCCAAATTTCATCAAGACGTACAACATTAAGTACCTACACATGGCTCATGGATTGAGCAGCGGGGAGCTTCTGGATTTGGTCAACAAGTCATCAATAGGTTTATTTAAAAGCAGGATTTATTATTTTTCTGTACGTGCATGCAGTAAAATTACTGCAGGTGACCATAATACTACCCGTGTTTCCCCGAAAATAAGACACTGTCTTATATTTATTTTTTCTCAAGAAGGCACACTAGGGCTTATTTTCAGGGGATGTCTTATTTTATTAAGTATAATATGCTTGAATGTCATCCCTGCACACAATCATAGCCACGCCCATCACTAGGTCTTATTATCAGGGTAGGACTTATAGTTAACAAATGCATAGAAATCCTGCTAGGGCTTATTTTTTTGGGAGGTCTTATTTTCAGGGAAACAGGGTATTCAACATTCAGAGTTTGATTGTGGGACGGGAGGGAGGCAACTACTATACATAAGGTCATGTCTGATTATAAGTCCCCAATCACTGTAACAGCTCCTGCAAAACTTTGCAGTAAATTGATGAGGTCTTCCTTACTTTTGGGTAGGAGTGGGGACATGGGGGCAAACACATTCAAACACTGTTGTTACACATTTAGTGGTCCACACTTCCAGTCAGCGCTGAATAGGGCTTGTATGCATTAATAAAACTGGGTATTCGATTAATATGTTGGCAGCATATGGATATAACTGTCCCACATTTATTTTCCAAGTAGGGTAACTAATACTATCTATCTATCTATCTATCTATCTATCTATCTATCGGATTTCTATACCACCTCTCTGGCAACAGGGTCAGGGTGGTTTACAAAAATAACACAAATATGCAACCTACTACTCCCAAATACGTTATCAGTACTTATGGTATGCTATAAGCGCTTAAGACCATGCTTTTTAGAGAGGCATTTGGCGACCATTAGGTTTTTTTGGTGGGTGTTGTTCTGTTTCGTTTTGTTCCGCCATTTTGCTAAGTATTACTATTATTATTTCTTTTGTTTTGTTATTTTTGTAATTTTTTTAATTGGTTGCCATGTTTTTCATTTTTTTAAAATTTGTTATATGCAATTGTTGTACACCACCCAGAGTTCCTCTGGTAAGATGGGCGGTATAGAAATAAATAAATAAATAAATAAATAAATAAATAAATAAATAACATACTGAAACACCATGATTCTTCAGTAGAAATACAAAGCTTAGATATGCAATGTAAAACCTCACTGAAATTGGCAATACAGTATGCGCATGTGTTTAATTGTTCAGTGAGCTGGATATCTACACTACAAAACTCTAAAAGGGGATACCATAAGACTGAATTGACTTGATGTCCTACAATTGTTTTGTTTTTGTTGTTTAATTGCTCACAAGACTAGCATGGACATAAATTTCCACGAGCATCCTTAAAAAACAACAGAACTGGGAGTTAAACACAACCTGTATTTCTGAGGTAATAAGTAAGGATAATGATATAAGTATTTTGTTTTTGTCCCAAAGATGAAGGTAACATTAACACCAGACTGGATAACAATTTATCAATTTTAGTACCAAAGGAAAACCTGAAGGGAGCTTTTACAGACCATTCTTTCAGAGTGATCTTAATTGTTTCCAGACGTAGGCACACTGAGAGAAAGCAAACAGGAATCACACCCATTGGTGTGTCTCTTGCATAAGCTGGGAGTGGGTTTTTTTTTCAACATCCTAACTTGGTTACTTGTCTATTTCTATGAATGCATTTAGGCTGATTTATTTGTCCAGAGAGCTTAGAAACCACACTGAAGGATCTGCTATATAGTTCTAAACTAGGGAAGCGCAGAAACAGTATGGCATAATCCCTGGCAAGATTCCACTCCTTGGGTGTGCACACGGTTCATAGGCCAATCTAGCATTTGGTCCTGCCACACCATGTGAGTCCCTTCTTTACAAGGCATTGACTACCTCTTAACAACTCCTCCCACTTCCTACTGAGTTGCAGGAGGAGGTGTGCAAACACAAACTCAGGGAAATGTAAACCCAATTATGCCCATCTTATAGCTTTTGTTCTTTTCACTGGCTGGCAATATAAAAGAAAGGACTTCTTATTACTGAAGAATTCGGACAAAGCCTGAGATGTACTGAGTACATTAAGCAATAAAGAAATCGTTCTGCAATGGGTACAGTCAACACTGTGCAAGTCTCCCCATTTTAACAGTGAGCTAATCTTGGCATGTAACACTCCATCATTCTTTGTTTACAGAGTTAATCTGCTTGATTTGTTTATTCGGTCTCATTCACTTCTTAAGACAAATAGGGTGAGAGACTAAATGTCTTATCCAGCTCTGGGAAAGAAAAAACTAAATGGAACATTGTGCTTCAATAACAGATAAAGCACAAACATTAGTAATCTTACCAAATGGACAATGAAGACCTTTGCACACCATACTAAAATGAAAACTACCCTTGAGTGGCAAAGGTTTGTCAGATTTAAGATTAAGATGAATCACATATAGTATTTGTGATGCTTATAAAGAACACTACTTGAAACATGGCTCTGTATAAAATGCTAAATATTACCCTTTTAAGTACACAATTTTAAAACCATCAACTTTAAGAAAGTTATATATACAATTTTTAAACCATCAACTTTAAGAAAGTTATCCCTTTTGGCTTAATAAACGATCTGTGTTCAGCACACTTAAAACACTATCTACAGCACATCAAGATTCTGCAATGTACTGACTTAAACACTTTTGGCTTGTAGTGGTTTATAAAATACATTTGGTCAAACTGAACAAGAGAATCCCTTTGTGTGTTTTTAATTTTCTGTGTAAGACAAACACAATGTAAATTGACAGCAATATCTTGGTTTAAGAGTACTGTACCTTGGTTTAAGTTTAAGAGTACTGTACCTTGGTTTAAGAACATTTTGCAAGATGAGCAAACATTTCTTCTAAATGTTGCCTTGGTCAGCAAGCAATGTCATGCAATACAAGCACTGGAGCAGTTTACATGGCCGCAAGTTAGCCAATTGTACCCCCCCCCCTCGGCTGGATTGTGAGTGACTATCTGGAACCTTCTGTCTCAGGCAGCCTCCAAAGCAAAAGGAGGAGAGAGGAACCCAGGTCTCCCTTGCACCAGTCAGCAACCTTTTCAAAGAGGAGTACAGGTTAGGGTTTTATTTTTCTTTATATTTATAATTTTATTTAATTTGTTTTCAACATCCTTTCTTATTTTTCAAACCATTTCTAGTCATGGGGCAACTAGTCAAGTGTATAGAGTATATGGCTACAAATTGCACTTTATTATTGTCACATTAAAAATATAGAGTAAAATCCAGTTGTTAGTCCCAAGCAGCGCAGATTCCACAGCCAGGTACCTAAACCATGGTGTGGATGTCGACTTCTAGCCAACTTCTTTTGAGTTTGGGCATTTTGTGTGTACAATATGTGGTCTATGAGACCCCAGAACAAATAATCAGGGTTTCTGTTATTTCTTATGGGGAAATTTGCTTTGATATAAGAGTGTTTTGATTTACAAGCATGTTTCCAGAACAAATTATACTCGTAAACCAAGGCCTTTCTGTATTTATTTTTTATTTATTTCTTTGTGGCTGTGGGTGTGGGTGTGGGTGCGCGTGCACTTCCCCATTAGTGCACAGCAATAATCCACAAACCACCAACACATATTACAGGTGTATTATCAACTAGGAACATCACAAATCTCAAAAGAGCTGGGAAGTGCTCATAAGTGCCCTGGACAACAGCATGCAGCTGATAAATCCCTCAGGCCCAGAAATAGCACCAAACCTACTCAATTCATGTCTGCCATCTCCCTGGATAAACGGGTGAAGTCAAGGAATAGTTTCAGCACACATCTCAAGCTCTGGGCGCTTCTGTTCAAAAACAATCTGTTTGCACTGATATTTTTAATTTTTTCCCTAAAATTTGCCTATATTTCTTGTGCATTCATAATTCTAAATTGTGCAATCAGATACGAATAAAGAAAAAAAACTAGCAGCAACACATTAAACCAGTAGATGGGAGAAAGGAGCTACAATATGTGGGGAGTTGCTGGAGAAGTTTGAGTCCAGGCTGACCTTGGCCACAGAACAAAAAACAGACAGACACAGACAAATACCTTTTCCAGCCAGCAGAGAAGGCACGCATGCAAAATACTCTCAGAAGGCTCCGTTTTTATTCTTTTATCAATGTTTACTAGCAAGACATTGGAGCGCTTACAGAAAAAAATAGCTCAGATAGGGAACAGGGGCCCTTTAGCCTTATGACCCTGCCTCTAGCAAAAGGTCAGGGGAAGCAGAAGGTCACTTCCTTTCCAGGTATGCAATGTGGCACCAGGAGCGTGTGCGCAGTCACTGTAGTCCAGTGGTGGCCAAACTTCAGCCCTCCAGAAGTTTTGGACCACAACTCCCACAGTCCTTTGTCATTGGCAATACAGGCTTGGAATTCTGGAAGTTGCGATCCAAAACATCTAGAGGTCCAAGGTTTGGCAACTATGGCTATAGTCCCTTTGTAAACACACCCTTCAAAGGAAGATTCCCACAATAATATCAACTTAATATCTATCGTGTAACAGTGTTAGCGTATTGCAGCAAAACTACAGGAATCTTGTGAAACCTTAAAGATGGGTCAGGTATTATTTAATATACAATTACATGCACTTCCTCAGCTACATGCATCTGAAGATGTGGGCTACATTCCAAGAACTGTATGCCAAATAAATCACGGTGGTATAGACACCTGCTGTATCCATGAAATCTTAAGCCAGATAAAATGTAGTAGTCATAAATTTCCTTGTTATTATAATTTATAATCACACACACACACACACACACACACACACACACACACACACACACACACACACACAATATCAGGCCTGCACAAGCTACCGACCACAGGCGACCAGTACCCCGTGGCACCGTCAGAAGTCGCCCGCCAGGTCCCCGCCAGTCTCCCGACACATCACTTGCAGCAGCATGTTCAGGGGAATTTTTCTCCCTCCCCCCCTCCCTGCTCTCCCTTCCCTCCTCTCTCTCTCTCTTCTCCCTCTCTCCTGCCCCCGCACCAGCTGCCTCAGCTTCCATCTGCCATCATGGTTGCAGATTTTGAGGACGAGAGAGACAGAGAGAGAGAGAGAGAGAGAGAGAGAGAGAGAGAGAGAGAGAGAGAGAGAGAGAGAGAGAGAGAGGGAGGGAGGGAGGGAGGAAGGAAGGAAAGGTGAGGAAGAAAGAAAAAGAAAGAAAGAAAGAAAGAAAGAAAGAAAGAAAGAAAGAAAGAAAGAAAGAAAGGAGGGAAGGAGGGATGAAGAAAGAAAGAAGGGAAAGGAGGAGAGAGGGAGGGAGGAATGAAGAATAGGAGGGAAGAAATAAAGAATGGAAGGAAGGAAGGAGGGAGAGGGAGAGGGATGAAGGAAGGAAGGAAGGAAGGAAGGAAGGAAGCCTGTTCAAGGTTAATCACTGCACCATGAGAGAGAGAGAGAGAGAGAGAGAGAGAGAGAGAGAGAGAGAGAGAGAGAGAGAGAGAGAGAGAGAGAGAGAGAGAGAGATGTACCAGGGGTAGAAAGCCATAGCATTTCTACCACTAGAAACATGGCTAGGTTGTTAAGTCATATGCTAGTGTCTTTAAAAAGACTACAATAAATGTTTATGATGCTTGGAAAGCAGGCACCGTCTTTTTAAATATTTTTAAAATCCAATATCATGGTAGTGGTGGCATTTCACTGTTTACTGTAGCTCTGGTTGTTCGGGGTTACCATGAAGGGTTTTGTTATTCCCTGACATCAGCTGCATTCCAAAGGGGATGTGCCAATGAATTTCAGTAAGAACTGTTGTCTCACCACTCTGAAAAAAACAGCTAAACTTGGCTGTACCTGCAGGCCTGCTGAGTGGAGGAAAAAATGAAGTACTGTATAGAGATTTGGTGGGGTTTCTGATCTGGTTTCTAAGGAAGTAGAAGGGTTGTTTTTTTTACTTCTGGTGCTTTACTTCTTACTATTCTCAAAATCCAGTTCTTATTGATTTTATTTATTTATTTATTATATTTGTATCCCACCCATCTGGCCTAAAAGGCCACTCATGAAAACCCAAAAGCAACACATATTTGTCCCAACAAAGGATACTTTTTGCAAGAGGTATTAAGGATTCTTTAGACAGATACTCATAGTTTAGTGCATTACACCAAGAATTTTATACTGCTGAAAAAACACTTTTGCCATTATTGTCTTTTAAAATGAAAAAGAGGAGACATCTGTGGGGTGGTTAGTTTTTGCACTGCCACCTACTATAAATTAGAATTTGCAGTGTGGCTGTTCTGGCTGGCGTGCCAGGTATTTTGGTAAATGCAAACTGGTTCAGTTAAAACAGGCAGTGATAAATCTGGCAACAATGTGAATTAATCTTTACAACTATTTATATTCTGTGTTTACACCCTACAAGATTCATAACTATCTGGTCCTTATCCAGTCAAAATATTTCCCTGGGTTGTGTTCTTAAAAATAATTTTACTTCATGAAATGTAACAGCTTCAGTGTAAAGGGTATGTTTGTTTAAAATAATTAACACAGATTAAAGGGAGTTTCCTTCAGCTTATTTAAAATTACAAATGTATGACAGTTTGTCAAAAAAGCAATATTCCCAAATCTTCCTGTTTTAACCCCAGATTTTTGCCTGAGGATTCCTCCCTTCCCCATTCAAAAGTCTGTGGGATCATGATGAACCGTAATTACCACGTACTTTAAAAATCTGTGACTTTCAGCCTGTTTCTAGCTGGCAACTAATCCATGCCACGGCCGAGACTCTTTATTTGCTGATTAGGAAGAGATTTAAAGTTACACCTTTTCTTATTCTAGGATTTCTACTAGCACAAACTATTTGTTTCCCTTTATCAGAAGAAAGGCAGGATATAACGAACAATGAATGAATGAATGAACTGCGCCTAAGTGAACTAAATGACTATTCTTGTTCAGTGTTTCATTCATTTAGGTATGGAAAATTACTTGGAAGAGCCTCCTGACACAGTGGTTAAACTGCGGTACTGCAGCCAAAACTGTATTCATGACCTGAGGTTCAATTCCTGGCAGCAGGCTAGGGGTTGACTTAGCCTTCTATCATTCTGTGTTTGGTAACGTGAACATCCACGTCACTGGGGGTGGGGGGGTGGGGCAATGTGTAGCCTGCATAATTTAATTATAACCCAACCAGAGTGACTGGGAGTTGAGTCATGGCTACTGGACTTCTTTTTTGAGAGATAGAAACGTTTCGCTGTTCATCCAAACAGCTTCATCGGTCTGAATACAGCTAGTGCAAGAGACCTTCTTATAGTCAGCTTGACCTCTTGTCCCCTGGTCTGATTGGCTCATAAGATGAACAAAGCCTGAATAGGCTCGTTAGGGAAACATTAGTGTCCATGGCCTTAAGGTAAACAATGGCCTAAGGTGCTGAAACCCATCAAGAATGGGTCGTTAGCTGTGACCTGGTGGTGAAGGCTCCTTGATTTGCCTGGGTACTTTGGAAAGTACAGCCTGATAAGTACCAGATAGACTATGCCGGAGCCCACCACCTCTGTTGAGGGAGGGATTTTCAATGCTAACATTAATGGCTTCCCTTACTCCTCTCTCAAACCACCTCTCTTCTTTGTCTAATATGTGTACATCCTCGTCTTTGAAAGAGTGGCCTTTTTCCTTCAAATGGAGGTGTACTGCTGATTCTGGTCCTGAGCTGTTACCTCTCCTATGTTGGGCCATTCTTCTGTTTAATGGCTGTTTAGTTTCTCCAATGTAGAGGTCTGAACACTCTTCACTGCATTGGACTGCATATACTATATTGCTCCTTTTATGGTTTGGTATCGGATCCTTTGGGTGGACAAGTCTCTGCCTTAGTGTGTTCATGGGTTTGAAATAAACAGGGATGTGGTGTTTGCCAAAAATCCTTTTAAGCTTCTCCGACACTCCCGCCATGTAGGGAATGACCAGGTTCTTCCGTCGGGTCTGGGTCTCAGACTGATCCCTTGTTCTTGTGGGATGGCCCACTGCTTTGTTGAAGGCCCACCTTGGATATCCGCAAACACCACATCCCTGTGTGTTCAAACCCATGAACACACTAAGGCAGAGACTTGTCCACCCAAAGGATCCGATACCAAACCATGAACACACTAAGGCAGAGACTTGTCCATTATTCATGGGTGTGTCAATTACTCGCAACTGAGCACCACCTATCACCAAACCACTTTTTAATAAATCATAAAAAGGCTTGGCACAACCACAGGTGCTCCTGGCTAGGGCAGTTGTGGCCAGAGAGAGAATAAAAAGAGTGAGGAGTCAACAGAGAGCGAGGAAACAGCTAATGAGCCATTTGATAAGGTAGCTCTGATATAACTGTGCCTGGATGGCTACAGCAGAACTCCCTTAATAAGTTGTCAACAGGGTGGATTGTCAATTTTCTCCTCTCTCTCTGCTGACTCCTGTTTGGTTGCCTAAAGCAAACTCACCCCGGGAAACTAGATCTCCAGGTGCATTTTTACAGCAGATCCATTTGTATTTTTCTCATTGTAGAGTTGCATCATTAATTTTAATAGAATTAATTCAGGCCATAGGATACAGATGCGTATCTCTGTATTTCCATTTAATTACTTCTCCCTTCCTAGGCCAACTAATGGGGCATCTACATAGAGCTGTGCTGGAATTTAATATCCTAACAAAATGCTTATCTTTCTGTCAAGGAAACTGCATTACACGTTTTGGCTATGATGCAAAGATTTCTAAAGCGGTACACCAAAATAGCCATGAAGATGTCTGTAATCTAGAGGTCGGGGGGGGGGGGGAGGATTCTACCGAGTTGAGAAAGGCTATGAAGTACATGTGTTGAGGACGTTTTCCTTTATATCCTCAGCATTTTTAGGATTCAGGATATACAATTTATAATATCAGAAAATGTTGCACATCGGTAGGCTCATAATACCTAATGGCCAATTACAAGTTCTCAAAAGCATCATAGAGGTTTTGGGCTAGACCATATTCTGTTCATGTTATTAATAAATGCATATGAAGCATCAGTAGCATCAGTACATCTTAGAATAGGATTGGGAACTCTGCAAACCATGAGATACATGCAACTCAATAAGGACTTCTGTGTGCAACCAACCTCATCCAAAACCTAACCTCTTTGAACCTTGAAGTGGTTATAAAATGGCACAGTTTTTACCAACTGACCAAAACTTTTGCAAAAATACATAAATGAATGGAAATGTTCTGTTTCCAGAAACAACCAAGAAGCACAGCTCTACTTCCCTCAATAAAACAAAAACTAACATCACATTCTGGCAGAATATCAACATAGTTCCAGAGCATATTCAGAGTAAAATTTAGACAGAAGGGTAGCAGATGGACACAGCAAACTCTTTAGAGATACTAGGCTAAAACTAAGTAACTTTCTCCTCATTTTTATATCCACCATTCCTCCTTCTATACCATTGTTGGCAAATCTATGGCACGGGTGCCAAAAGTGGCACTTGGAGCCCTTTCTGTGGGCACCCGACATCACCCCTTCACAGCCACCTGTATTCAGGTTAAATTGCTGTATTGGCACTTTGCAAAAAAAAAAAAAAGTGGGTTTTGAATTGCAGTTTGGGCATTGGATCTCTAAAAGGGGATGCAACAATCAAGTGTTAAATCACCCCAAACCTTCTCAAAGAAGAGAGTAACTTCTGAAGAGTAACCTTTCTTCCCCCTCCCTTCTCTTCAGCTGAAACCATTCCTTGTTAACTGGCCCAATACCAAGTAGCGAGGTCTTGCCTTCAAGATTCCTTTCCCACAGAATTAATTGCCTCCCAATTAATGGACATTTTCACCCTCCTCTCCTGGCCTGCTTATCTCAGGCCCGTTGTTTCAACAGGGCAACCAAAACCACGACCCCCTATTATCAAGTTTCTTGACACTGTGACATCAATATTACTGCATCAGTAAATACAATTATTCAGAACCTGAATAGTAATCAACCCCCTAATATTAAGTGAAGTAATCAGTTGCATTAGCTCAATATTACTACCTACTTTCTATATGTGGTTCTCATTGGTTATTGGATGGCTACCTTCTGGATAATGTCTAATTTCTGAATAGAATTAGGGAAGAGCCAATAGGGCAACTCCCATAATGGGCATGTGCACCGCAAGCAACCCAGTGAGAGGACCAGGGTAGTTCTGGGAGGTGGGAATGGACCTCTGGGATTCCTGTGCTGGTGAGCTTCATGTTTGTACCCCCTGGATACTAATATGAAGTACCCATCTCAACCGGCAACACTGTAGCTCTAAATCCTAATTCTCAACATCAAGCCATGTGGATTCTTTATAACAACCGGAGGTGACCACAAAATGAAGAAACATCTCCTTAGGTTCACCAGGTAAAAACATTAATCTGACTTTAATTCATGTTTGGCTTCTTATATCTGATGAATAAATTATAACCCCTAACTTGAGCTACAGGCTGCTATGTCTTTGTGGTGTTTTTAGCCACCCTCAAAGGCAAAAAGAAATCTGATGTTTCAAATGCATGATCAATTTCAAGCATACAACATGAGTGTGTGTGTTTAGAGGAGGAGCCACAGAGTAACTGGCGGCATTTTGTTCTTGAGCCAGGTACAGTATAACAATTCCAAACCATCCTACAAGGATGTTTGAAACAGCAGCCTCAAAAGGACTGGCTTTAGAACTCATGGGCATGCACCATTGGCTTTTGGATACTTGTTTATAGTTTTTATACACTATCCATGCAAGTGTTGCGCTCTGAGGAAATCAATTTTTTTCCAGGAAAGTTTGGCATTTGTTTGATTTTTAAGGTAAATAAAAAGTATCACCTGCTCTTATCTTTGAGCAATCTTGAGGAGTATATGACCTTTTCCTTGTTCTTAACTCTCCATATGGTATCATATACTGTACTTGTTAAATGGCATGGGTAACAAGACAGAACCCAGCAGATTTTACAGCTCAAAATCAAAGTCGCAAATGGGAGTGTCTCTCCTAAGCACTTTCTGAAATCAGTCACCCCAAGGCTCTGCTCCCAAGTCACATTCCTTTGAGACACTCAAGAAAGATACTGTGATTGATGGTATAAAACGCCACCTAGAGCTCCAACAAAACTTCAAAGAATACTCAGTTCTTTGTGTAAAATGCCCAAGTTTGTCGCAGTCCCCAACTGACCATTATTCAGGAAAACCTGGTACTGAGAAGTGATGACACACACCCCTTTCCCAGTAATAAAATACTAGAGATCAGACATATATACTATATATAGTATAGTTGGAATTACTGTATATAAAATTAGTAATGGCTATACGACTCATTAACTTTTGCTCCAATTACTGTACTCTGTCTCAGCCTAGCATCTTCTAAACATGGAGGGACAACAACAATCAACGATGAGATGTTTGCCTGCCTTACCACCCACCCAATAAGTCTGTCTCTGGCTCCTATAATAGGCAAGGAGACAGTATGCATACAACAGGCTCAGCTGTGCCTCTCCCTTAAGTTGTACTGTGTGTTTTTTATGTAATAAATTGAGACACACAATACCCCTATAGGTGCTTAATGCTGTGCTCTACTGTAAATGGACATCAGTTGGTCAAGTATCATTCTCTTTGTAGTGTGGAATCCAGAACACAACGCCTGAAAGGAGTTAGATTCAGGCTTTGAAAAGCTACAATACTTACATTTATGGAGGCACCTGATGAGTTAAAAGGAGATAATTTACCTATAACTAAGAAAAAGTGCCCATGTCTGCTGGATTACCAAGTCTGAAAAAGAAACATTTTCACTCTTTGTTCAGATGTGAAGTTGGAACAATATGTGATGCATAGCTGGCCATAAGCGTGGAAAAGCCTAAGTATGAATTGTTGTCCTCTGAGTCTTACTTGGTGGACAAGTAAAAAAAAACTCTGTGGAGTACTGAGTTGGCTACCATGGATCTTGGCTTGTGTATCATCTCTTAATTGGCAGGTTTCAAAAAGAATATTTCAGAAGTTAGAAATGATCCAGAATGTAGCAGTCCAATAACCCACTGGAAAGATTCACCACTTTGCTGGTTGCAAGGTCTCTAAGAATGTCCCAAAGGCTGAATTATCTCGATGATTGGTTCCAAGACATGGGTCACCAGATGTTCTTGGACTACAAGTCCCAGAAATCCTAGTCTGTACATGTAGTGATGGAAGTCCTCTGGGAGTTTTAGTCCACAAAGATCTGGAGACTCCTGTCTGGGAACCAATAATAGAGAGAGCCAACAAACATTTCGCATAGTTCAATCCCTGACTGTCTTTACAGTGCCTGAGGCTAAAGATCATTTCATTTTATTTTAATATTTTTAGCCCACCTTTCACCTTGGAAAAGGACCCAAGTTGGTTATTTTGATGCATAGAAGGCCAGTCTTTGCTCCATTTACCATCTCTGATAGTACAAAATACCAATTCTCAGCTATGCTATTTCCTTAAGGCCAACTCCTTTATGGAACTCAACACTTCTCTTCTACTGTATTGCTAAGTGTTACATGATGCTTTGTATGTTAGGGCATACACGAGTCAATCCTCTTCCTTTCTGTACAGTGTGTGATTTAAGTGCAATAGTTTGTAATAATAAAGCCTATGTAACTGAACGCTTAAATAGAAAGTGTGGGAGTACTGTTCCACCCAAGTTAGCACCAGATGTTCCCCATTCAGATCCAGTGCAAAAATGCCTCTGTGTGCCACACTTCTTTTGAGGTCTCCCTCGCAGTCCTTATTCCTGCTGCAGGGGTACCCATACTAGCCTAAAGTGAGGGGTGGTCTCTCCTGTTTTAGGGGCTAAATCCCAACCTGGGAAGTCTAAGGTGCTACATTTCAGGCAACAGGTTCAGAGAAAGCCCAAATAAAGTGTAAAATTCAAATGTGATTTCTTATTGATTTGGACATTTCACACCAAGTGTACAAAACATGGCTCAGTATTGTAAGTGTTTACTCAGAACTAAACTCCAAATACAATGGTCTCCTGGGCTGAAAAGCAGACCTCAGCTCCACGCAACAGCTTCCTGCAATATAAACAACCTCTTATCTGAAATCCCTGATCACAGGGCCTTTTTACACGACCCCTAAGATCCGCTGGTCCCTTAAATTCGGACCAGAGATCTTGAGGGTTCCTTGCTGTTCTTCCCTCCCCACCCGCTCCACACTTGTTCTGTCTGCGGGAGGGGGGGAGGGAAAAAAAGCCTTAGACAGAGACAAAAGAATAAAAGGCTTACCTCCCGGTGTTGGGGGAAGTTGCTCCGATCTCTGTTTACTTCCTGGTTCCTCTTTAAGGGGCGGAGGCAAAAGAAAAATAACAGAAAGAAGCGAGGAGACCTCAGGCAGTCTCCGGATCAAATATTTTTCACCATAAAAAAGCAGGTACAAGAAAACTGCTGTTTGGTCACGCTAAGTGGGCGGGGTCACACTTAATTGTCTGCAAACTCCGGAGCTGGTGGGTAAACATTTTTATCGTCCGGAGCTTGCAGCCATTTGCTTAGGGGTCGTGTATAAACGCCCACAGAAAACAACAGATCTGTTGTTTTCTGCCAATTGGATGTGGAATCTTCATCCTACAGAGGTTTGTCTGTTTGCTCTACGTAAAATGAAGCAGGACATTGCTGACAAATGATGGCATATACAGGGCACACTAAGAATTCTTCTAGATTCCTGTTAGCTGTATCTTTTGTAACTTAGATGGTGCAAAAGTTTTTTTATAATATCTTTTAACCTGCTTATCAACACCAGAATATCTGAGTTCCCTCCCACCAATCCTATTACTGTTAAAATAATCATAATTGTTCATATATTTTCCCTCTTTGTATTTCAGTTTCACTCATCCCTCTTTCCCCATCAAATATGAGTATGAATCTCTCCCAAACAAGGCTTAAGCCAAGTAAGTCTACAAAAGCTTAAGCCAAATAAACACTACTTTTCAAGATGCCACAAGACTGTTGTTTCCGCTATCACAGAATAAAACATCTATCCCCCCACAGAAATTTCATAACCCGAGACATCAGCAGAACCACCTGGATGGAATAACTTGTGCCTGTCCTAAAGATGATCTAAAGATAATACCCAGCAGCTTTCATGCCCAGCTCCATAATGTACATCCTCACTGAACTCGTTTCTCAGAATAACCCATTCTTTAAAAAATAATAATTGTTATATATGCAGAGGTTCTAACAATAAAACACATCTCTATTCCTGCATCTTTATGCCACTGTTGTCCTTTTATGGTGATGGTTTATAGCCCACAACACTCAGGCTAGAGGCCACAGGCTACATTATAGCAATTATCTGCAAAACTGAGGGGAAATGACCTTTTGCTCTGACCTATGGTAGAGCAGTCCTGATTATCCAAGCAGACATAACTAACCATAGATCTTAAATACTCACACTTATTTCCATGTGTTTGTGTGTTTAGCTTATTGCTCTGCACCTCCCTTCCCCATTTATTTATTTCATTCAGTTTTTCTTCGTTTACATGTTTGACGTCAAAGTGGTCTGGTTGATATTTCACAAAAATGGAACGATAAGGCAACAGCACCAAGATCAACATTGATAGGAAAAATACAAAAACAAAAGCTGCTGTGCCTGTTCCTTCTCCAGACTTGCTGTTACTAGAACACAGCTGGGACACAGCTGTTAGTTTTATTTCTCAAGCCTCCATTAAAAAACAGCTACAGTTGAATGACAATAACCGCCTCAGAATTATAGAGCACTTATATTCACAATAATTAAAATCAGCTGAAGTGCTGTAAATTTACTTCAAATAGGCAAAGAGAAGAATGAATAAACAAGGTAAAACACAATGAAATGAAATGAAAGGCCTTTAGTTGTAATTTGTGTTTCTACTGGAAAATGCCTCCTTAGATCCTCATAAACCTTCCGCCAACAAAATCATGTCAACGGCAGCTTCTAAGGTTTACACAGCTGCTCAAATAATACTTGAAATTTCATTAATTTTTTTTAAAAAAGATACAGTCTTCAAATTCTTGAGCTAAATTATTCTAATTAAGAACATTTTTCTGTGTCTGCTTTAAGTAGCACTAACATTTATTACAGTTTTCCTTTAACAAATAACCTCAAAAGCTATTGCTTCCATCTGAACAACACTGAAGGCCGGATGTTCAACCTATTACATATACCCTCTATTAGCACATAAAACTACTCATTAAATGACTGCTGTTTACAAAGCAATGAGATACTGTACACATTAATTAACACTCCCTATACTGAAGCCCACCAAGCTCCTATTAAAGTCCAACCAACCTGTGGGGAATTTAACCAGCTTTAAACCATTCACAGCACAGACGAACACCCTTCAATGGGCTTCTGTGTTGTTGGCCTGTTCCTTTAAAAGTATTTCTTTAAATGTCAAGCCCTTCTGCAAAAGCCAACTCTGCCCATGCGGTGAACCACAAAATAGGAAAAACAGCTCCTAAATTAAAGATAGTCTTTTGGGAATGAAGACAGTTCCAAATGATGCAATTATAAGGGTATGTCACATGCTGTTACAAAATCAATATAATATTAAAAGTAAACAATGTGGGGGTCAGAAATACAAACACAGATGATATAATGTTAACTTGATGCCAACTGCTGTCTGTTTCCAATCAAGCCAGCTGTTGACAAGCTATTTTAAATAGAGGAAAGTCGCAGGAAAGGAGGGAGAATTTTGTTAGATTAGCCCTCTCTGATCCCAGGTCATATGTAACTTTGTATTCTAAATACAGTCATCTTTTATGATATGATTTGTAATAAGTTGCAAACTTAAAACATCCCAGGTGTTGGATGTGAGAGCTGAATGCAGATATCTACACAGGAGTACAAAAAAGGAATACCTGTAATGCAACATTTTGTTCCTGTTCCCATTTGTATACAGGTGAAACTGAAAAAATTAGAATATCCTGCAAATGTTCATTTATTTCAGTAATGTAACTTTAAAGGTGAAACTAATATATGAGATAGACTCATTACATGCAAAGTGAGATGGTTCAAGCCTTAATAATAATTGTGTTATAATTGTGTTATAATTGTGATGATTATGACTTAAAGCTTATGAAAACCCTAAATTCACAATTTCAGACAATTAGAATATTGTGAAAAGGTTCAATATTCTAGGCTCAAAGTGTCCCACTGTATTCAGCTAATTAATCAATAACACCTGCAAAGGGTTCCTGAGCCTTTAAATTGTCTCTCTGGCTGGTTTAGTAGGAATCACAATTATGAGAAAGACTGCTGACCTGACAATTGTACAGAAAACCATCAGAAAAGCCTCAAAAGAAGTGGGATGTTCCCAAAGTGCTGTATCAAATCACATTAATAGAAAGTTATGTGGAATGGAAAAGTGTGGAAGAAAAAGGTGCACAAGCAGCAGGGATGACCGCAGCCTGGAGAGGATTAACAGGAAAAGGTCATTCAAAAGTGTTGGGGACTTTCACAACGAATGGACTGAGGCTGAAGTTGGGGCTTCAAGAGCCACCACACAGAGACAGATCTTGGAGATGGGTTTGAAATGTTGTATTCCTCTTGTCAAGCCGCTCCTGAACAACAAACAACGTCAGAAGTGTCTTACCTGGGCTACAGAAAAACAGAACTGGTCTGTTGCTCAGTAGTCCAAAGTCCTCTTTTCTGATCAGAGCAACTGGGTCCTTGGAAACCAAGGACCCAGAGTCTGGAGGAAGAATAGAGAGGCACACAATGCATGATGCTTGAAGTCCAGTGTGAAGTTTCCACAGTCTGTGTTGATTTGGGGAGCCATGTCATCTGCTGGTGTTGGTCCACTGTGCTTCATTAAGTCCAGGGTCAACGCAGCCGTCTACCAGGAGATTTTGGAGCACTTCATGCTTTCTTCCACAGACAAGCTTTATGGGGATGCTGACTTCATTTTCCAGCAGGACTTGGCACCTGCCCACACTGCCAAAAGTACCAAAACCTGGTTCAATGACCATGGGATTACTGTGCTTGACTGGCCGGCAAACCCGCCAGATCTGAATCCCATAGATAATCTATGGGGATTGCCAAGAGAAAGATAAGGGACATGAGACCGAACAATGCAGAAGAGCTGAAGGTTGCTATTGAAGCATCCTGGTCTTCCATAATACCTCAGCAGTGCCACAGGTTGATAGCATCCATGCCACGCTGCATTAAGGCAGTAATTGATGCAAAAGGGGCCCAAACCAAGTACTGAGTACATATGCATGCTTATACTTTTCAGAGGTCCAACACTTTATTCTATTTACAATCCTTGTGTTATTGCTTTTATCTAATATTCTAATTGTCTGATATTTTGAATTTGGGTTTTTTCATAAGCTGTAAACCACGATCATCACCATTATAACAAATTAAGGCTTGAACAATCTCACTTTGCATATAATGAGTTTATCTCATATATTAGTTTCACCTTTAAAGTTGCATTACTGAAATAAATGAACTTTTGCACAATATTCTAATTTTTGCAATTTCACCTGTATTTAACAACCAAAGTAATGTAACCAATTTAACGATTCTCCTCTCCTTTACTAAAGAATTTTTTTTGCATTGAAAACATTCACATTGCCCTTTGTCCTTCATTCAAAGATGAGGATGTACACATATAAGACACAGAGGATAGGTAGTTCGAGAGAGGGGTTAGGGAAGCCATTCATGTGAGTATTGAAAACCCATCTCTCAACAGAGGTGGGAGACTCAGGCACAATCTGTCTGCTACTTATCAAGCAGCCATTTCAACAATCCCCAGACAAATCAAGAATACTTGACACCTCCACCAACAAGGCCATGGCTGATGACTCATACTATATGGGTGTTGGGAAGGTTGTGAAGGTGGACTATTGTCCATCTAATGAGCCTACTGAGACTACTCTCCAACCTAACGAGTCTATTCAGGTCACTGTTCATCTTATGAGCCCATGACATGAGGTCAAAGTGAACTATAAAATGGAGGACTCGCAACTAGCTTTCCTCAGACTGATGAAGCTGTTTGGGTGAGCAGTGAAACAGTTCAATCTCTCAAGAAAGAAAGTCCAGTTTGCCGACCCATCGTTCCCTATATATTCTTCAAGAGCTGCATTTTCACCACAAAGTATTGAGATCATACATTTGCAAGGGCAAAAGCTAAGCAGGCCTAATGCGTAATGCAAAATTAAGGAAGAACTTGTGTGGCTGCTGGAAAGAATTTATCACTGAAGGCCTCTGAGCTTTTCATCACCTGATAAGAATCTGCTAAACTGAAGCAAAACAAGTTGAGGAGACATGTAGCCATCACAAAAATCCAATAAAAAGTGGAACAGGTGATACCTTTAGGCTACTAGAAAATTAACAAAATGTTTTGTACTAAACTGAAGTATCAGTTTTGTTGTTTTGATCTGGCAGCCTCCATTGTTGGCAAGACTTCCCCAATGTCCTGTACAAACACACATGATTAAGCCTTATTATACTTAAACTAAAACCTTAAACTTAATTCCATGCCAGGGAAAGCATGCTGAAGATTGCAAATAGATCTTTGTTATTATAACAAAGTATTGTCATTCAATGTACAGTACTGAAGGCCAGGGAGTAGAAATTTGACAGTTGATCCCAATAAAGTTCTCTGCAAACACTGATATAAATTTTATTTTTTCATGCTGTGAACACACTCTAGGCATGATGACTTGGGGTGGGTTTTTCTCCCTATACTTTACAGTAGCACTTGACCTTAATAATGGGATTTAAATTCTTTTCCAAGACCATCACTACAGCCCACACTTTTATATAACTCACAAAACCATTATAGCATGAGCATCATGAGTCTTACTTACCTCTGAGTAGACATGCATAGGATTACACTGTCAGTCATAGAAAATGGAGCTTTACCGGAGGGCATTATTTACACTGTCTCAGCACCCAGCAATTGTAGTTCTTTTTATAAATATATATTTAGGTACAAATTTTCCCACCGAGATTTTGAAAAGTACCACATACTATACAGGAATGGGTAGCTCTTCCACACTGAAAGGTTTGAAGAAGAAGCAGGATAGTTCTGGCTTCTGCATAAAGCAAGGGTTGAACTAGATCAGGGTTAGGGTTAAGGAGAGATAGCAGCCCTGAAAGTGAACTTGCTTTCAGAATTGAAGCTTGGATAATAGGTTACTATAATCATTGCAAAACAATTAGCCAGCTCTCCTGCTAAGCAAAGCTAATGTACCATAACAATTCTGACAATTGAATGTGTTTATGTTGCAATGTATAAATACAAAGATGGTGATTACAGATCTTATAGCTTGTACCTTCTGTAATTACAATATTCTGGTTTTCCAGTACAGTAATACCTGGTTTACAAGCATCAGTTATTTCAGAATCATGCTAATAAACCAAAACACTTATATCAAAATTTCCCCATAAGTAATAACAGAAACTCGCATGATTTGTTCTGGGGGCCCATAGACCACATGCTGTATACACAAAATGCCAAAACTCACAAAAGAAGTTGGTTAGAAGTCCACCTCCACACCATGGTTTAGGTACCTGTCTGACTAATCTGCTCTGCTTGGGACTATCAACTGGATTTTACTTTGTTTTTAATGTGACAATAATAAAGTGCAGTATGTAGCCCTATACACATTCGACTAGCTACCCCATTACTGGAAATGGTTTGAAAAAATAATAATGTTGAAAACAAATTATAAAAAACATAAAGAAAAATAAAACTTTAACCTGCACTCCCCTTTGAAAACATTCCTTGCTAGTGCAAGGGAGACCTCTATTCCTCCCTCTTCCCTATGCTTTGGAGGCTGCCTGAAGCTGAACATTCCAGACAATCACCCACAATCCAGCAGGGAGAGGGAGGGAGGGAGCCACCTTTGGCTGACTTGAGATCATGTGACCTGCTCCGGTGCTTATATTGCAAGACTGCTTGTTGATCAAGGCAAAATTTAGAAGAAATGTTTGCTTGTCTTGCAAAAACAGTCTGTAAACCAAGGTACTACTCTATTCTGGTGTTTCAGGATGCTGGTATGACACAGCCAAACTTTAGTCAAAACAAGGTCATTATCATCATAGTGGCAGCTTGCCAGATTTAAGTTATAGACCACTGGAGTTTAAAGACTCTGCAGGACCAATAGATTATCCTATTAGGTCCTTACAGAAAAGAGAGTTTAAAGTTTGAAGAAAAAGGAAAACTGAAAGAAGTATAAATATGTTATAAATATAGGGAGATAAATACATGCACACACACATTCAATTCATTATCACAAAGCAACTTTAAGCAGTTCAGTTTTAGAATTTAACTGAACTCTTATTTTTTATATTTTATTGTAATTGTCATGTGCCTGTATTTTGGACTGAATTCCCACAAAAGTATTTGCCTGCAACTTAAATGTAGTTTTCATGTATTTGTGCTTAGTCTTTCCATGGCAGTATGTCATTGGGATGTTTTCAAACTTAGAAGTATTTTTCTGCTTATGGGATATAAATTAGACAAGCTGGTGTCACCTGGAATTACTGCAGCAAAGAAAAGGCTTATACTGTACCTTGAAATTCAGATGAATATTGATATAATAGGAAACGACTGTCTGGCTTTTGGGATTCTCCTTTAATTGGAAAAAAATACCAGCTGTGATAAAGACAGGTTTCTAAATTTTCCCTTGACTAGAGGTTTATCAAGCTCTGTAGAGTTCCTAAGGACTTGCCAAGGAGTTAGAATCCCTGAACTGTCACCACAATGCTAACATCTGTTCCAGAACTTTGGAGCAGATTTTGAAGGAGTATTTTTGTACCTTTTATCTCTACTAATGGAAGTACTTCCCTCAATGGAATGCTCCTTTCACCATTGGATTCCAGCCATCCTACATCAAAATATACACTTTAAAAAGAAAGAAAGAAAACCAAATAGCAACCTGTTTCCATCTGCAAATTACACGCCAATCAACTAGCTGCAAACATTCATTTATGTATTGCTCCTTCAAAAACCTGCCAAGTAAGTTGCCATATCCCCTCACCATTCCTATCACAAAACATTTCCACTTGATTAAGTACACTCAACAAAAGAGCTAGCAATGTCTCATAAAGCTTCATTTAAGTGGAACAATATTGGATTCTCTACACACTCAAACCCAACAATGGGTCCAGTGTGGTACTGGATGCTCCTGTCAATCCAGATGTCAAATGATGGTATGGTAAGATAAATTTAAAAATTTTCACAGATTACATTGGAATGTCTTCTCATTATATTTTGAAGATTCAAAAGAAGCAACATCAAAATGGTACACAACTATCTACTTTGTGGAAAAAGAACAACTTTCAAATAGGAAATTAAAAGTAAAAACAGCTAGTGGTATAGAAACATCTTATTGAATATGAAATTGAATACCTATTAGGTAGCAGATATGTAAAATAAAACCCCTAACCGTCACTCTGTCCGCCCTTGACTCTGAATGAGCATCTGTCTTTGGAGATTTGCCTAGATTGTCTCAATTTCAGCAGTTCAAGTAATTCCCATGGTAAAAATTCCAACAGCATAAAACAAACATTAAAATATGACTGGTAACAGTCTTTTTAAAAGTTCATCTGTGTAAATCTCAATTTTCCTTCCCCTACATCAGCTGAAATGGAGATTAACTTCCAGGAAGATGTGGCCTATTGTTTATCTGTGCTGTAACTGGATTATTTTAAGACAGGCATGTCCAAACTTCGGCCCTCCTGATGTTTTGGACGGCAACTCCCAGAATTCTACGTTTAGATTGTCAATGGCAAAGGACTGTGGGAGTTGCTGTCCAAAACATCTGGAGGGCCAAAGTTTGGACATGCCTGTTTTAAGATCATTTAAAAACAAAATGCTTAGAACACATGGCAAATTCATGTGCAAGACAACCAAAATGGGAAGAATAGTTTACTTTTCTGTAACCGGTAGCTCTTCTAGTGGTGGTCTGTGTTCTTATGCATACAATCAACTTCTGCATATATGCAAAATATACTAGAGCTTAGCAGAATTTTAGTGGATCTCCCCACTACCACCACTACGCACATTCATACGGCACTAGAGCTGCTGCCGTCTTCAGTTACTGACACGACTGTAGTGCCAGAACAAGTTGCGTGAACAGGACACTAGAGCTGTAGTAGAAGCCGGGTTTCGTGAAGGCACAGTTGCCTACTTGAAGAACTACATTTCCAGGTTGTGTTGCCTGTGTTTGTCTTTCTGGTCTCTTGGCTCTTACATGAGTAGGACAGCATACCTAACCTTCAGTCCTGGTGGGAAGGCAAATATGCCAGGGGAGACTAGTACATGGCCCAACTGAAAGCTCCACCTGAGCTCTTCTATCCCAGTTATGGAGCTTGATGAACACAGATGGCCATGGTGACAAGGCAGCAGAGAGAATCCTCCCAGGAATGCACTGGAAACTGCTACTATCTGTCTGGTCTAGTGTCTTGTCCGAGAGGAAACGGAGAAACAATTTTGGGCACCAATTAAAAATGAGGTCTGATGACTAAGGAGGAGGAGAAATAGAATAGAATAGAGTTTTTATTGTCATTATGCATATGCAAGATATGCACAACGAAATTAGAGTGCTGTTCCACTACACACTCTAAACAAGGAACCATACAAAACACATAAAACACACAATATTCTCTGATTAAATCATATCTTTCACTGTTGTTTATTTCTCTGTCCTAAGTTCATCAAGCTCACAACCTATACACACCAGTGCAAGAAAACTATTTGTTAGAAGCAAAAACAGTTGCCCTTCAGAGACAGATATCAGGAACAGTAAGTGCATAGTTTGGACATTGCCTTTCCTACAGTAGCAGTTTAGCTGTGGAGCTGTGCCGGCACGGAGCTGAGCTCCAAGGAAGAATCAGGCTGCGACATTATCTTTGCTCCTCCTCCGTGGTGCGGGCCAATCAGGAGCTGTGCAGGGAGAGGCATCATCTTGCGTCCCTGTTTGATTGGCCAGCACCACAGAGGAGCAACGATGACGTTGCAGCCTGATTCCTCCTTGGAGTTCAGCTCCCTGCCGGCATAGAGAAAGGTAAGACATTGGCTGCGTGTGTGTCAGAAGCTTTGGAACACCACCTGGGCTCGCACCGGTCATTTCAGAACCTACTGGTTCCAAAACAAATTGCCCATCCCTAGTCTTGCGACATTTTGTAGATTCTGCCAGACAGTAATTACAGCCTGCTCAGGTGACAGTATGTAAATTCACAGCAGGAGTTTCAAAGGCATTATTTTAAACTACAAATATATACTGTTCTTTTCTCATGCTACAAACTCCTTGAGGAATTTCTGGAGCCATTTTTGTAGACTCTAACAACAAATATAATACAGTGGTACCTTGGATAACAACTGCCCCGGATAACGAATTTTTCGGATAATGACACATTATTTTCAAATCCCCCCCACAGCCCACAACCCCAGCCTCCCTTCACATTTCTCTTTAACTGACCTGCAGAGGAGGAGGGGAGGCAACATACAGAGGTGGGGGCCGGGGTGGGGGGGGGGAGGAACCGCAACACACTGCCTGGCTCTCGCACCGCCCGAACGCCCAGCGGTGGCGGCGATGGAGAGGTGGGGGCCGGAGGGGAGGAACCGCCACACGCCGCCTGGCTTTTGCACCGCCCGAACACCCAGCGGTGGCAGCGGTGGCGGCGATGGAGGAGAGGTGGGGGCCAGGGGGAGGAACCGCCACACGCTGCCCGCCTCCCGAACACCCAGCAGCGATGGAGGAGAGGTGGGGGCCAGGGGGAGGGAGAGGAACCGCCATGCACTGCCCAAATGCCCAGCAGTGGCAGCTGCAGTGGTGATGGAGGAGAGGTGGGGGCCGGGGTGGGGGGAGGAAGCGCCGATGGCAGGGATGGGCGAGGAGGGGGAGGAGCGCACTTTGAAAGTGCACTTTTTAAAGAGGTCTCGGGGGGGGGGAGGCTTTTTTTTGCCTTTTTTCCGGACCTCTGGAACAGATTAAAATGGTTTCCCATTTCAATGGGAAACCATGTTTCGGAAAATGAATGTTTCGGATAGCGATTTGCCTCGGAGAACAAATTAAAGTTGTTATCCGAGGTACCACTGTAAATACTAGGAGAGCTATGATAATGTGCCCTTTTCCATAGAGAACAGCAGGAATAAAATATACCCACCAGGCAAAAGACCTATATGCCATTATAAGTGCCGACACTTCTATGTTGTAGTACAAACAACAGACACAGCTTGGCTCCTGGTATTGCAAAACAAAAGCTCAATACCAATTGAGATCTTATTTGATAAATTGAAAAACACCAATTTAACAACACACTTATTTATACGATAATTTCTTCAAAAGAATCACCTTTGCTTTTCAATGTCCCGGTACAGATAAAGGAGCTATGACAGTCATACATTTGGAGTCATACCATTGCAGAACTGCTATGTTGCTTAGATTAAAAAGGCAAATTCTTTCAGTTGATGATACAAACACATTTTAAACAATTATTTTGAGCATATGGCAGCCATTAGCCTCAGGGCCACCCCTGACATTGCAATTTCCCTGCATACATACAAAATCATGCACTTCCATGTTGGAGGAAAATCCATGTGTAGGGTATTCATATGCAAGTGCTATGAAGCAGCTGGTCATTTTCATAAGATTATTAAGATACATTCACACTTTCCCTACTTACAAAGTTATTCTTTTAGGACAATTATTATAGATACAAACTCTCCTCAATTAAAATTTTCCAGTTTTTAATTCTAAGCTTGGGAAAGTTATCCTCCCATGGCGGGTATCACAAAAGCTCATATTCTCTATACTGAAATGCCACAAAAACATGTTCCATGAAAAGACTGTTTTCATTTGTTATATTTATTTATACACTCTTCTTCCCTTTAAACATAGCTATAATGTCACATAAAGCAAAAACAATGCACATTTAGCAGAAAACTAATAAAACCCTTCACATAAATAATAAAATCCAATAAAACCCAGACAATTCTATCTTATAAACATTCCCATATAATTAATGCTTACCATGTAAGCTGTTAAAGATGAAAATAAAGTGGATATTTGTTGATTGACATAGGCTTCTCCTCCCATACACCTTCTGGCTAGGAGCCTCGTGGCGCAGTGGTTAACTGCCTGTACTGCAGGTAAAACTGTGCTCACGACCTGGGTTCAATCCCTGGTAGCAGGCTCAAGGTTCACTCAGCCTTCCATCCTTCCGAGGTCGGTAAAATGAGTACCCAGCTTGCTGGGGGGGGGGGCAATGTGTAGCCTGCACACTGTAATTAAAATTGTAAACTGCCCAGATACTACTTGTAGTGGTATGGGGCGGTATATAAGCAGAACACTTTGCTTTGCTTTGCTTTGAAAGGATATAAGGTGAGATGTATGCATCGACATATTTACACAAAATAAAGTTTCACTGTGTACCCAAGCATTGAAAGTAACAAACTGGGTTAGAACCAGACTTAGAACAGGGGAAGTTAGTCCTAAGTGTTGTTATTTTCAATGTGTCTAATTGAAGCCTCGAACCATTAATATCAGTAAAGGGAGGGGGGGGAATCACTTGATGCCCTGAAATTTAAAACAGAAATAAGAAATCTTGTGCAAGATTTTAAAAATGTGTTTTAGCAAGGTTTCTGCACTCCCACATCAGTTAAAAAGTGATAAAATATATTTCCCAACATTTAATTAAGAACAGTAAAGAACCAGGTGCTGTAAGTCAATGTGTTTGAGATTTTAACTGCCCCCTTATGGCCCTTTTCAGCGTCTACTATTTCACACACAGACAAAGTACTATTACACAGGGCAGACAAGGCTCAGACTCCATTTTCCAAGCTTTCCTTAAGCAAAAAAAGCTGCTCCATTAGACATAAACAAGAACAGTTGCCCCGGCAACTATACTCCTACCCTAATTGACAGAGGGAAAGGTGACAACATAAGAATATTTTGAAATGATGTAATAGAAAAACAATTGAGTGGAAGAAAATAGTGCTTTCCACAAACCCAGCATTTACTTTGTCTCTCTGCATCTTCCAACAACTAGAGAACTATAGAAAATTCAGAGTTAAAACACAAATAATTAGAATTTTCCAGGAACTTCATTACTTTTATAATTCAGGGGCTCAGTTACCACTATGCTGCAATATCTTATCAAAAACACCCATGGGAATATTTGTCTCCCACTTTTGTATCAATCACTTCGGCTTGCTTATATGTGAAAAATCAAAAACTATTCATTCATTCATTCATTCATTTAAAATATTTTCACCTACCCCACCTTTCGCCTTAAAAAGACTCAAGGCCATTTACATAATTCAAAGACAATATTAGAAACTAAAAACAATTAATATTCATCTTTTGAATAATTTAAGAATCAAGAGAATGGGTGGGTGAGATGTTGGTGCCTATGGATGGATTTGACTTGTGATCTCTTCTTGCTCTTTAGTTCCATATAATAAATTGTGCGAGAGTGTCATATGACCTGACAATACAATCTCGTTTAATCTTCTTGCATGATCTCTCCAAGCCTCTCATGCATGACTAAAACCTAGCTAAAAGATTATGCAGGGGTTCCTTTGGCCAAGATGTACCTGTTAAATTGGCAACAGCAAGCAGAATCTAGTGAGTGGGGACCTTATTAAGTTCATATGACAAGCCCCTCCCCCTGAACCAATCTTTGTATTAAGAAACACTGTCCAGTAATTTCAGCAAGACAGGGTAGGGGTTATGTTATTATAGCAGCCGTCACTTTGCCTATCTCTCTGCATGATCTAATGAAGGTACCTTTAGAAGCATCGTCACATCCATAGAGCCATCAAATCAGCTGTATGGTGACAGTGTCCACATTCACATGGATGACTTCAGTGTTTAAGACCCTTGACTTCTGGAGAGATGAATATTACATTATTCCATCCTGAAATACTATTGGATTTTGAGGGATTCCTAAATACACCGAGAATTTTTCTGACACTGACACCCTATGGGTACCCAGTGCGATATAGTAGATAAAGTGATGAACTAGGACTCCAGATACTGGGTTTCAAATCCCCACTTGGCCATAAAAATTCACTGTGAAGATGATCTTGGTAAAATCACTTTGTACATTCATTGAAAATCTGCTAAGGGTCTCTCTCTTTCTCTCTCTCCTCTCTCTCTCTCTCTCTCTCTCTCTCTCTCTCTCTCTCTCTCTGTGGAGAGAGAGAGAGAGAGAGATGGAAATCCTGTCAAAATTGAACTGTGAAATGGGAATTACATTTTTAAAAACGTAAGAGCAAAGCAAGACTTAGTATAGATGGAAAAGGAAGAAAAAAGTATTGCCACTATCAAAAAGAATGGAAAATAATACCTGTCCATGGTAAAAAAAAACAATTCAACATTTAAAACATTTTAGCATTTACAGTACATTGGTCATCCATATATCAAAGTATGCATCCAAAAAAATGGTGGTGACAGAATTCATTCAGTTATTTATCCTCCCCTACTTAAGAATGCATGTCATTGTACAACCCCAAAAGTTCAAGATGTATTTCTGTTGGCCATCTGTTAACTTCCAGACTGAAGGAATATAATTTTAATGTGCATGATAACTTCTGAACAAAAGGATTATTAATTAATTTAATTAATTAATTCTCTCTCTCTCTCTCTCTCTCTCTCTCTCTCACACACACACACACACACACACACACACACACACACACACACACACACACAGAAATAACTTGGTTTACAAGCATAATTTGTTCCGGAAACATGCTTGAAAACCAAAACACTCTTATCTCAAAGCGAATTTCCTCATAAAAAATAATGGAAACTCAGAATATTTGTTCTGGGGCCCCATAGACCATGTACTGTACACACAAAATGCCAAAACTCATAAAAGAAATTGGCTAGAAAGCCACATCCACACCATCATTTAGATACCTGGCTGAGGAATCTACTCTGCATTGCAATGATACAACTGGATTTCACTCCGTGTTTTTAATGTGACAATAATAAAGTGCAATTTGTAGCCCTATACACGATTGACTTGGTGCCCCATGACTAGAAATGGTTTGAAAAATAAGAAAGAATATTGAAAACAAATAAAATAAAATATAAATACAGTGGTACCTTGACTTATGAATTTAATCCGTTACAAATGCATGCTCTTAAGTCGAACTACTCTTAAGTCGGGGTACCTATCTAAAAATTTTAAAAATAAGCTAAAAAATAAATAAAATATTTGTAAGTCGAGCAGACCATATCTAAAATTTGTAAGGCAGCAGTTAAAATGCCAACAGTTTCCCACTCTTAAGTCGAATTATTTCTTCAGTCGAGCTGCTCTTAAGTCGGGGTACCACTGTATAAAGAAAGACAAACCTAACGTGTGTTATCCTTTGCGGCTGGTGCAAAGGATATCTCTGTTCCTCTCTCTTCCCTCTGCTTTTCAGGCTTGTCTGAGATGTAATATTCCAGAGAATCACCCACAATCCAGCACAGAGGAAAGAGAGCCACCTTTGGCTCACTTGTGACCATGTGACCTGCTCCAGTGCTTGTATTGCAAGACAATGCTTGTTGATCAAGGCAATATTTAGCAGAAATTTTTGCTCGTCTGGTAAAACACTCGTAGACTGAGGTACTCATAAATCAATGTATTACTGTAATACATGCATGCATGCATACATACATACATACATACATACATACATACATACATACATACATACATACATACATACATACAGCCATCGAGCAACAAAGGCCCTATATTTCTGTTGGCTGAATAATAGCTGCGTTTAGAGAATCTCTCTCTCTCTCTCTCTCTCTCTCTCTCTCTCTCTCTCTCTCTGTGTGTGTGTGCCTGTGTGTATAGTTTGTTTTATTGTTGTTTTTCATTGCTCACTATTTTTAATTTATATTTCTTTTTTTATTTGAATTTGTGTTTTAAGTGTATATATGTGTTATTTTGTGAACCACCCAGAGTTCTATAATAAATAAATAAATAAATAAATAAATAAATAAATAAATAAATAAATAAATAAATAAATTTTGTTTTCAGTCAAATATCACATCAAATTGTACAAAAAGGCCATTAAAATTTTGCTGCATTCACCTTCTACAATTGGCTATGTTGACTAGGACTGATGAGAACTACAGTCCAATAATTTCTTGAATCCCTGGTCAAATGTCCCTATAACGATGACGAGACAAAGCAAAAGGCCTCTCTGGATTATCTTAAAAGTGATGATAGCTTTATAGGGAGATATGATCTGTCAGACTGGACCCAAACAATATAGGACATTATAGATCATAACCAGAACTTTGAACTGGGCTCAGAAACAAACTGATAGCAGTGAAGCATTTTGCAGCATTTTGCACCAGATGAAGCTTCTGAACTCTCTTCAAAGTCAGCCCATGTGAATTGTGCTACAGTAATCCAAACAGGCCATGACGAGGGCATCTATTGCCGTAGCCCAATTGGAACTCCGTCTTTCGATGTTATCATCTGTAGTAATCATTCCTTCTAATATCCAGAATCTTTAAGACTGTTTGTGTTGCAGAAAGCCACCTTAATTTCTTTTCAAGAAAGGCAGGATATAAATATGTTAAATAAATGAGTTAAATTAAATACTAGAGGGGTCTCTGTTCTCTGACTGCTTGTGTCACATATATGTTCCCATATTTGTTTTTTAGAGTTCTTGTCTTTTCCACATAGATATTTTCAGTCAATAGCATACATCAGAAAATCAGCATTGTATTTGTGGTTTGGTTGGTGTAAAACTCTCATCAGCTCGGACATACATCTAGTGTAAACAAGCCGTGGTCTTGGGCATAAACCACCCCCTGTAAAGTCTTTTATGACATAAGTCTGATCCTTAAATTCATTTCTGGCTGTTATATTTCTTGCTCTTTTGAATAAGATCAGAATCTTCTTGAGCACTTCTGAATATACTGAATCAATGTTTCTTAATACTCCCTTGTAAAATATTGCTAATAGGATTGGAGTCAGACTTGGAGTTACCAAGCAGTTAGGAGGTATGACCCTAAAAAGCCAGACCATATTTTTTTAGATGCCTTGGACAAATACTATGCAACTATTCCACATAGTTCTCACTTGTCCAACAATTATTTGGTTAATACAAGAGATTCATGCTTGAAATCTCTTTCATATGAGCAATTTCATTTCAATCTTGAAAATTGTCCGTATGGACGATTACATCTCAGGGTCTGAAATGGAAGCTGTCAAAACATTGGCAACTGTTAACATCTGTGGGTCTTCTACATACAGAGCAGAGAGTTTTAACTCCCTCTGCTCTTTTAAACCCAACAAATAGATTTCTGGTTTCTTATAATGAATGCTGTAATTCTGCTGATGTTCTTAGTGTTCAACCACTCATAACAAAGACCTAGCCCTGCTCCTTCTCCATATAATACACACAACATTAATGAATCTCAACAAAACTACAAACTATCACAGACTCAATAATGTCCTTCTCAAACTTTCCATATACAGTAAAGTATATATTAGCCTCCTCTGCATAGGACACCCATTTTAATGCTTGACAATAGAACTACTTGTCAAATTTAAACTAATTCTTAGTTACAGATATTTCTGCAACAGAGATAAGAAAATATGGGGGAATATGTTCTTCTTTTCTCCTCTCTTGTACAGTATGTAATATATCATAGCTAGAATATTTCCCTGGGGTATACTTGTTTACAAAGATCTTACATGTATAAAGACAAGAATGTCCTTTTCTGCTATTGAAATATTACATTATTTTACCCAAAATATCAGATAATCTCCTATATAAAATGGGATCAGTGGTATTAATAGTTCTAGGGGAAATGATCTATTAATGATACTATGGGCAGACCTCAGAGAGGAATACATTCTTGGAGGATATTAGGACAACTACAGAATACAGTAATACCTCATAAGATGAATTTAATTCATTCTACAAGTCATTTTGTTTTAGGCAAAATTCATCTTTCAAAACACAGTTTCCCATAGGAATGGTTTTATTATTATTATTATTATTATTATTATTATTATTATTATTATTATTATTATTATTATTATTATTATTATTATTGTCTGAGTTAAAGAGCATTGATAGTATTATTATTATTATTATTATTATTATTATTATTATTATTATTATTATTATTATTATTATTAAAATATGTAATGGTTTTTCCTCTTGCCTCCCACAGGGAATTTTTGTTATGTGAAGCAACTCTGTTCCCGGAAAATTTTTTCATGTTATGCATGTTCCAGCTTACGAGTCATTCGTCTTAAGAGGTATTACTGCAGAGGTATTCTGCAATTGGATTTTAACATAAATCTGTATTCATATTTGCCTTCACATATAACCAAAGCTCAGATCTTTGTCCTAGTTGTTGTGGGATTGCTATTACACAATTTCTATATCTGAAAGAGGAGGAGGAGATCACTCTTGCAATCAACAATATGCTGAATCACAACAGCAAACTGCCAACTCCCCATCCTTCAGAGCAGTCCAAACAAAGATCTCACAGAATTTGGCACTATGATTTAAGTTTTGTGGATACTATCAATGCTCTTTAACTCAGACAAAATTAGAATTCAATTCCTTGTAGCTAGCTCTACAGATGGAGGGGCATAGGTGAACATTCTTAAGTCCTAACCCAAGTCCAAAAATTTGGATTTGATGTAATGTTATACAGTATTCTGGAAGAACCTAATAAGACCCAATGCAACCTGAACGGAGACACATAAGGGAGAAAAGCATTAATCCAAATGTGCATTTCAAATATGGAGAGTGTTTTTCTAGAAAGATTGACAGCTAGTCTTTTCTGTTGGAATGACTGAGAGATATGTGTATCAAAGTACATTTAAAAACCCTATTTTAATGGAGTTTAGCATGCTTTAAAATGATATTTTAAAAGCTGGCTACATGGCACACATGGAAGCATGGATTTTTTCACCTGGTGTGTGTGTGTGTGTGTGTGTGTGTGTGTGTGTGTGTGTGTGTGTGTGTGTGAGAGAGAGAGAGAGAGAGAGAGAGAGAGAGAGAGAGAGAGAGAGAGAGAGAGAGAGAGAGAGAGATCAGAGGATTGTTGTTTTAGTCTTCATCAGAGTGTCATTTATTTTTAATCAGACATTAAAAGCGATTTATTTTCAACTGCTTCAGCATATGTGCACACTTCTGTGTATATCCTGGCACTGGCTGTCTCTCACAGCCACTTTCTATATTTCTTTTAAAAATGCTTGCTACCTATAATAGTGGTAGCAAGAGATGATGGATAGCAATAAATTCAATAAATAAATATAACAGATTAAACTGCAAGCTTCCATTGCAGATTAAAATATGAGCAGACACATACAGGAGAGTTGAATGTTGAAGGGGAAAGGGAACCAGGAGGTCCATTGGCCAGAGGAAAGACAAAAGAGAAACTGAAAGCTTCACGACTGGACTGTTACTGACAAGGGAAATTTACAAGTTTTGGAGCTTCTAGCCATGGAAAAAAGAAAGCACTTTCCCCCACCTATTCTCTCTGATGGCTATTGTGAATTTGGTCCGCTGGGCTACTGGCTCGCGTATTGTGTGTGTGTGTGTGTGTCAGGGTGAATGTGATTTAAATCAATTTCATATTTTTAAAAATCATTGATTTTATCCACACTGGCATGTGCTGGGCTGCAGTGGATGCTGGCAGTTCAGTCTATTATTTATTTATTTATTTATTTATTTATTTATTTATTTATTTATTTATTTATTACCACCCATCATGTTGAGATAGCGCTATTTCAGATAAATAAATTAAAAACAACCCCTTAGCAGCAGCAGCAAATGGCTGTGAGGCAGCCAGCACTAGGGGTGTCTGTCACAGGACAAAGCCTGAAATACAATGATTCTAAAAGCCCATGTAACCCCTCAACCAATACACAACACAGTTTACAAACAGATTTAAAGTTTTCCACAGAGATTGTATTGTGGCATTCCTTCTGGATACCAAAATAGTCATCAGAGAACATTTACCACTGAGAAATGTCAGGATGTGTGTGTTTCCCACTCAAAAGCCATGTGACTACCACACAACTTGAAACTGGTTTCAAAAAGACCAATCCATCTCCTGATTTATTTCATTAATGTAACCATGCTCTCACAGTTATTTTGTTGTTGCTGTTGTTGCTTTTGGAAATTAACCTTTTCCTGTGATTGACTCTATCCTTCCAAAAAGAAGACAAATAATGAGATTAAATGTTACTAGAATCAAGTTTCCAAACTATAAAATGCTCCCAGTTGAGACTCATTGTGCCTTGTACAGTCATGGAGGGGAGGATACTTTGAGGAGGATTTAATGTACTGAAAGGTGAACGCTAACAGACCACATAATCTGACTCATTTCAAAGGAATTTCTTGTACTAAAAAGACTTCAGTTTTAAGGAAGTCTTAAGCGGAGCTACATCAATGCTAAGGAATTAGCTGGGGTTTTCTGCATGAAAGGTATGTGTTCTGTCATTTTGTTACAGCCTCTCCCTTGTATATTTTGAGAGTGTCAATTTCACAAAACCAAATATAAATGAAGTACATGAGAACCATACTCTCAAGCACTCAAAAGCTAACAAATCATATTGACTACAGTGTGTACAAGGTACACCTACCTACAACTTCAGTATCAACTCAGGAAAAGATGTGTCAGTTGGAACTAGATTTTCTCATGGATGCCAAAATAATACATCAGAATACTCCTCAGCGACTTCAAGTTGTGTTGTTCATTGGAAGATATATCAAAATTTGTATTTGTTTGTTGTTGACTATTTTTGGAGGTCCCAAATACAGCTCGGGGTGCACTGACCTATCCCTGTATATGGCTGGTGGCTGGTAGTGAAGGAGCCATCTGGGTGTCTGCTCCAACCTAGCAAAGCAGGTGAAGAGCTTCCCCCTTTGCTGGGTTGGGGGGAACCCCTTCAATCAACCAGCAGTGAAGGCTGCAGAGCTGTCAAAATCAGCTGCTTTTGGAGGAACACTGACAGCTAGGTGATTTTGACAGTTCTGCAGCCTTGGCTGCCCATTAATTGAGTGGGGTTCCCACGAACCCAGCAAAGGGGGAAGCTCTTCCCCTGCTCTGGTGGGTTGGGGCAGGCTTCCCATAGGAATGCATTGAAAACCAATTAATCCATTCCATTATTTTGTCTTTTTTCCAGATCTCCAGAA
Organism: Phrynocephalus guinanensis; assembly: GCA_037367245.1. Taxonomy (NCBI): domain Eukaryota; kingdom Metazoa; phylum Chordata; class Lepidosauria; order Squamata; family Agamidae; genus Phrynocephalus; species Phrynocephalus guinanensis. The sequence goes on along the minus strand of CM074732.1, from coordinate 138,511,941 downwards.
TGGATTAATTGTTTTTCAATGCATTCCTATGGGAAACTTCATTTTGAATTACAAAAATTTTTGAATTACGAAAACGTATTAATTTTGTAATTCAAGGCATCATTGTACTCACCTATATAGCGGAAACACTATACAAAGCAATTAAAAGGGAAGTAGATGGGACAGACCTGCTGAGTAACCTACCAACCTCTATGTTCTTAATATGTTCATTTCACATTTTAAAATATACTGAATAAGTGCAGCAAATCCTGTTTTAAGTTATAAAACAACTGTTGCTGACCAGATGAACAAATATCTGGGTGCAATCCAAAAATGTGCATCTGCAAACAGAACAGGCTGTTGGCAGTTGTAATTCTGAGTCCTCCCACAGGCCCCTGAAACAGTTCCAACAATTGCCCCAGAAGGATGCAGAAGACTGTGAAACGAATTTGATGGGGAGAGGGGGGATGAAAAGAAGGCAAAGCCCCCTTGCACAAACTGTACATTCACACAACATGTAAACTTATATTACCTTTTGAAATTCCTGGTGATTTTATGGGGGGGGGAATCAATTCATGAACATTGACAAAGGTTGTATTTATCTTCCTAACTCAAACAGTAGACATGTGTGATGGCTATCTTTCTTGAAAACATGGAGAAAATCTCTCCTAGAGGGGCAGATAGCCACACATGCAGTCTAAAAATTAAAAATTAGTCTCATACAATGATATCATGACACCTCTTATTTATCAACTGATAAATTAAAAATATTATCCTAGAAACTATAATTTTCAATACAAAAACCTTACTTAGAAAGAAAATATATTACTACCATTTGTTTCTGGGATCTGGTTATTTCTAGCTGGACAAATTACTGAGCATTTGTATCTACGGTGAATCTTAAATTTCTACACTGCTTTCTATGGAGTGTCATAATGTCCATCCACTTCAAGACAGAAGTAAAAGATAATCCAGAAATTAGTCCTCCAGACAGCACTACATTTACACTATAAGGTCTTCCAAGGCAATGAACATAATGAAATAAAAAATAACAATAAAATGGAGTATAGAATATATAAAATACAGTAGGAAGCAGTAAATAAAAATAACCATGCCAAAACATTTAAAATTCCTAGACAAAAGGAACATTTGCTTTGGCACTGAAAACAAAACAAAAATGCACCAACTGTAGTTCCCTTGGCAGAGTATTCCAAAATTGGGACACTCCCTAATATTCACCTTATGCATACCTGTTCTTTTTTATGTGCATAACACATTTACTAAAGGCACATTCCTCTTTTTTTGTACACGTGTAACTCATGAAGGATTCCCGTGAAGGCAATAATATTTGGCAGCATTATATGGGTGGAGGTGCTCCTTACAAATAGCACATTACAATGATCCATGCCATGGAACCATCTCCAACCTATATACTTACTACTTAAGGGGCCTGCAACCCCATTTAAAGCAGGTTAAAACAACAATCTTAGACCTGTTAGCCAACTGCTTATACTGCCTTCATCTTAATAAGATTCAATAAGGCTTTACTGGCTCTGATCCACCCCATTACTAAACAGAGAGAGTGACTAAGCACCTTCACTATGTTAGCTTATTTAGATGAGACAGAAAAAAATGCACTGATTATCATTAACATATTAATGACACCTCACTCTAAGTTCCAAAATCACTCTATTCAGCAGCAGCTTTCTCTAAAAAGCAGAGACTCTTGTACAACCAAGTCATCTAATCAGGGTATCCACTATTATAACTTATTAACGAAACTCCTACATTTAACACCCAGAGTTGTGACAAGGAAGTATCCTAGGGAAAAGTTATTTGTTTGTTTTAAATGGAAGAATTCAAAAAGCAAACAAATTACTTGCAAGCTGCCAACTATTCATATGTCATACATTTGTGCAGGTTAGGGCAAATATCTAATATTCAAACTCAGAGATTACATGTATCAACTATGATCTAATTAAAGTGATTTTATGTATTGATAGAAGACATTTAATTAAACAAAATGAAGCCTAGAAACAGACTCAAGTGCTAGCATGTCTGTAACAACTTATATGCATGCAAATGATAATGTAAAATAGATCTGTACATAACTTGCATAAAAAAATTACCATGTAATCAATAGTAGACTTTTCGGACTGATTATGTTATTTTAGATTTATACCCCTACTATGCAGAACAGGCCATTAAAGTACTGTATTGTGTACTACCGTGTTTCCCCGAAAATAAGGCAGTGTCTTATATTAATTTTTGCTCCCAAAGATCCGCTAGGTCTTATTTTCAGGGGATGTCTTATTTTTTCATGAAGAAAAATACAGTACACATTTACTGTTATCTTATTATGGGGAGGCCTTATTTTCGGGGGATGCCTTACATTTCAGTGTGGGGCAAAACTGCAAGTAGGGGATGTCTTATTTTTGGGGAAATAGGGTATCATATAAAATGTATGGGCATGACCATACAACACAGCACACCAAGAATCTACAGCAGGGGTGCCCAAACTTTTTGTAAGGAGGGCCAGATTTGGTGGCTGAGAATGTGTTGAGGGCCAGCTGCTCCCCGACCCTGCCACCCCACTGCAAGCCCCACCCACTGACCCATAAGCCCCACCCACTGACCCCTTGCAACCCCACCTGCAGGAAGGAAGGTGGGGACCAAGGGAGGGAGGGAAGAAGGTGGAAACCAAGAGAGGAAGGAATGAAAGTGGGGAACAAGGAAGGGAGGGAGGTGGGGACCAAGGGAGGGAGGGAGGAAGGAAGGAAGGAAGGTGGGGACCAAGGGAGGGCCACTCAGAATGGCCTGACAGGCCGGATGTGCCCCCCCCCGGGCCGGACTTTGGGCAGGCCTGATCTACAGGAATACTGAGTTATCATAAAGCAGAAGCAGACAGTTCAAAGTTGGAATAGGAACAACAGAGGTTTGGTTATTATGTTGCCTGCTTTTCCTGCCTTCCAACAAACCAGAAAGAAGTCAAGAGTAACGCAACGTGTTCTACTTATATACCGGCCCAGAAAGGAAGAAAACTAATGCTTCCAGGTGTTCCTGTACCAGCTCTCTACCTATTCTATGTTGCAATTTCCATCCAACCTCATCTAGTCTTTGTCCCAGCGGATCTCTTTCTTCCTTTTTGGAGAAAACAGAGGCAAAGAAGGTGTTGAGTAGTTCTGCCTTTTCCTTGTCTCCTGTTAGTAAATGGTTATTATCGCCACACAGAGAGCCTATCATTTCCTTATTTTTCCTTTTGCTGCGGACATAACTAAAGAAACCCTTTTTACTATCTTTAATCTCTCTGGCAAGTCTAAGTTCGTTTTGCGCTTTAGCTTTTTTTACCATCTCCCTGCATATATTAGCTGTTTGCTTATATTCCTCTTTGGTGCATTTCCCATTTTTCCATTCCTTGTACTTGTTTTTCTTTATAGTTAGCAGAGTTGAAAGTTCTTTAGTAAACCATTGCGGTTTCTTTAGACCTCTCTCATTTTTTCTTCTTGTTGGAAGAGTTTTAAATTGTGCCTTTAATATCTCGCTTTTAAGGAACTCCCATCCATCTTGGACTCCCTTCTCTTTCAGTGTGTCGGTCCATGGAATCACAGCCAATAATTCCCTAAGTTTACAAAAATTGGCTTTCTTAAAGTCCAGGATTCTTGTCTGACTATGCTTAGCTTCACCTTCCAACTGTATAACAAATTCCAAGAGGGCATGGTCACTTTTACCTAATGATCCCATCACTTCGACTCCATTTACAAGGTCCTCCTTATTGGTTAAGACCAGATCTAAAATGGTTTTGCCTCTTGTTGCCTCCTCTACCTTCTGGACCATCAATCTATATTACAAATGGATGAATTCATTACATATCTGATCTGTGACATGCCTTATATATGGGAATGGAAATGTTTCTCATTTGGATATTCCAAAACTAGTGCAGAAATCTTTCCTCCACTGGTAACCAGCTGTTCAGAAACCAAAGAAATTTAAGTAACAGGAATATGTGATGAGCCTAAACAAGCAATTTGTTCATATTATACCTTTTATAAGTGGATGCTTCCTCATCATAAATAATGGTATGTATTTACATACAAACATAATGAAAGAAAATGATATTGCCCGTTCTGCTTTTCCATTTTCCTGAAAACAAATATTCAAAATTGCCAGAATAGAGGAGAAGCCAAATCATTCATCTAATGAGGAAGCATACTGTGTACTTTATTAATAGCTATTCATTCTCCTTTTAGGAGATGTATCCTCACTGTGATGGTCAAACAGAAGAAAACATGAATGATTAAACATTAAAGTATAAGTCATCTTTAAGAACTTGCACCAACTTTTACATCTTTATTCAGAGGGAAGTCTCATTATCTTTAAGGCAATTTACTCCCAGAAAAATACAGACGTCTGCACCTTGAGATTCTAAGAATGTACCTAATTTTTTGTGTTTATTTATTATATTTATATCCCAGTTTTATCTCAACAAAAGGCCCCAACATGGACCTTTAATTGCTACCCATTACAAGAAGACACCTAATAGCCAAAGCCAAAATCTGAAGGTTAGCAGATTCTATCAAGATAAGAGTGACTTAATAAAATGAATCTGAGGGCTCATTCAGATGAGCATTTGTTCCATTCTTTTGTGGGTTGGGGTAGATAGGTATGCTCTTTTTATCAGTAACCACATGACATACTTGTTAGAGAGAAGCAATATGCCCCAGAGCACTCCAAAACCACACTTTAGGTTTTGCCCATCTCTTGTTTTGTCCATTTCCAGCAGGCGTGATTATTAGAAATGGACTAGAATAGATTCTTAATAAGCAAGCCACTTCAGACTATCGGCAAATTGAACACAACCTTTGATCCTCGTGGAGGAAAAGGGGAAGTAAAATTATTATTTTTCACTCTCCTAAACCATCACTGTTGTGCTGAATCACTTAGATTAATTTTTAAAATGCCTTTTTGTTTGTGTAAAGTGGCAATCAGCACTACACACAAGATAGTTTTTTTAAAAATATAATATAAGTGATTTCCTGGATCAGTGATGATCTAACATAGGCAAAAATAATTATCTCATTTCTCTTGCCCCTCTAGATAAGTGCAGGAGAAGTGTTCTGTTGACAAGGAAAGGAGCCATAAATTCACTTGAAGTTGATGTGCAAAGATCACACCAAATGGCATAGCGCAACAGCAATGTTTCCTAATAGATTTGCTATCTTACTTTCCATTGGGCTCCCATACACAATAAATGTGGTACAGAAAAAGCACAACTTTTTTTATAAAACAATGTATACTGTACCAGAAGTTGTACTTTATTGTGCACTTATTAGGCATTGAATGGCTGAGCATAACTGCCAGATATAAATTTTAATATCAACGACTAGTTATAAAGAGCATGCTCACCCACTAACTCATCATTATTATTATCATCAGCATCATTACTTCCATAAATTTTGGCTGATCAACTTTCTTCAATATTGGGTCATTCATAGTCATTTCCTTAATGTATGCTGTTCCAAGTAAAACAACCTTCTGCAGTTGATGTATCATGATCTCATTTATGTCTAGAGTACAAAGATGCTTTTTCTCAGTCTTTTGGTATTGCATCTAAGGCACTAATTACAACCAGAACAATTTTTGTTTTCTTTTTACTTTTCAATTTTAGTTTGCTACTAGTTTCTATCAAGGCACAAAGTACAATCATTCAACAATACTTTCTGGCTTGCAAGGGGGTCTCCGTAAGCAAGCCATGCTGCCATCTCATATTTGTTCACCAAAACATACCGTACTTAGCCTGCTGGAAAAGCTTGTTTCTTCACAGCAATAAAAACTAAAACAAACTATTGGAGTAGTTAATCCTCGGAAGAACAATCTTCTTTGACAAGACTGACAAACATGGAAATAGCAAAAAGGCTGTAACTTGTTAAGGCTTTGCAGATTATTCAACTCACTTCTTGACCCCAGCATACACAAACTGTTCCCCTGGAAAATCAGAGTGCAGCATGCTACACACTTCGAATCCAAGCCTTCCCCCAGCAACAGAAATGGAGAAGACGCTCACAAAAACAAATGGAATGGAATGGAATTTTTTTATTGTCATTCTATAAATACAACGAGATTAAAAGTGCCATCCAGTCAGTCATTCACACACCCCAGCATAAAAATCCACGACGTAAAATCTGCAATTTAAGAACAAACCATCTATACACATACTCCAACATTCACACGCCAAACATCACTTTGTTGTTGTTCAGTCGTTCAGTCATGTCCGACTCTTCGTGACCCCATGGACCAGAGCTCGCCAGGCCTTCCTATCCTCCACTGCCTCCCGGAGTTTTGTCAAATTCATTTTGGTTGCATCAATGACACCGTCCAACCATCTCATTCTCTGTCGTCCTCTTTTCCTTTTGCCTTCGATTTTTCCCAGCATCAGGAACTTTTCCAATGAGTCCTCTCTTCTCAAGAGGTGGCCAAAGTACTGGAGCCTCAGCTTCAAAATCTGTCCTTCCAGTGAACATTTGGGGTTGATTTCTTTCAGAATGGATAGGTTTGATCTCTTTGCAGTCCAGGGGACTCTCAAGACTCTCCTCCAGCACCACAGCTCAAAAGCATCAATTCTGCGGCGATCAGCCTTCTTTATAGTCCAGCTCTCACTTCCATACATCACTACTGGAAAAACCATAGCTTTGACTATCCTGACCTTAGTTGGCAAAGTGATGTCTCTGCTCTTTAGGATGCTATCTAGGTTTGCCATTGCTTTCCTCCCAAGAAGCAGGTGTCTTACTTACACTTACATCACTTACACTCATTTAAAACTGACATAAAAAGCAAACATACACACACAGCCCTACACTCTTTCACCTGACAACATTCATACCCAATCCATAAAAACTACAATTTAAAAAAACAACAGCAATACACAATCCCCCATACAATATGTGTGTAACACATTCAACACTAATATTACCCGTCAACTTGATTTTTAACAGATTACTGCTATTGGGTAAAAACTATTTCTGAATCTTTCTGTCCTTGTTCTAATAGATCTATACCTTCTGCCTGATGGTAATGGTACAAACAGAGAGTGTCCAGGATGAGAAATATCTCCTACAATATTCTGAGCTTTCTTAAGACAGCGGGAGCTGTGTAATTCCTCCAATGTGAGGAGTGGGCATCCGATGATCTTCTGTGCCATATTGATAACCCTCTGGAGCGATTTCCTCTGAGCCACCGTGCAACTGGCATACCACACACATATGCAGTACGTCCAGACCAGTTTTTCAAAACATTTCATCACCACTGGAGTAAGTGCAACCGGTCGATAATCATTAAGAATGGAGATATGAGATTTTTTAGGTATAGGAACTATGGTGGAGGACTTCAAACAAGATGGAACCCTAGATTGAGCCAGAGACTGATTAAAGATCTTGGTAAAGACTCCAGTTAGTTGACCTGCACAGTCTTTCAACACACATCCAGGAATTCCATCGGGTCCAGCAGCCTTCTTCGGGTTGATAGCCCGCAGCATACGCCTCACCTCATACTCCTCTACTTTAAGGATAAAGCTGCTGCAGACTGGGGACTGTAGTGCAGCTTCCTTTGGTGCTTCCACCTCAAAACGGCCAAAAAAGATGTTTAACTCTTCTGCCAATGCTGCATCACCCGCTACAACTCCGTTGTTTGTCTTGTAGTTCGTAAGATGCTGGACTCCTTGCCACACTTTCCTGTTGTTATTACTGTCCAGATGTGCAATGTTTAAGGTTTATTTTGTTACGCTCATTCTCTGAAACAAGTTTATATGTATTATTTTGTATTATTTTGGGTTAATGCCTGAACTTGGTGTATTTACCAGAACTCCATGATTTAAATTTATTTAATCTAAGTGCATGAATTATGTATAGTCACTTGTAGCAGCAAACTCCCCAGTATAGCTATGCTGGCCTGTTGCAGCACTTGATGAAAGGTGCACAAAAACCAATGATTTTTAAAAAATCAAACTGATTTAGATTATGTTTTAAATTTAAAAATCAATTTTATTTAAACTGTCTAAAATATCCATTTTTATTTAATCAATTTTAATCAATTTTATTTAAATCAAATCCACCCTGGTCTGATATAACATGCTTACAAAAGAAGCATATATAAATTTTTTTACATCAAGATTTGATAGTTGTTATGGTACTATGTCCATAATTTTTCATTTTATAGCCATCTGCACGATTACTTTAAAATGAGGCTATAAAGTGCTGCAATTTTCATTATTACATGGTGTTTTTCTCTAGCTGGCCTAAACACAGAAGCATTATTTCCCTATGGCCACAAGAGGTCTGAATCATTGTCTGAAAAGCAAATGATATTCCAGGATTAAGAGACTCACCAGGTGTCTACATAGATACATCTATTTGTTTTTAAGATCTGCAACAACCAATGATGATTAATAAACCATTTAGCATTTTTGAATTTTGCTGTTATTAGTTTGTTAGTTTTGGCAGGAAATTGTGGAAACTGGTAAGAAAAGCCAAAATACGTTCATATTTCAGTGAAACTGAGATTTTCAGGGAACTGTTCTTGTAAATTTGTCTACACCTCATTTAATCAACGCCATTTCCATCTGTTCACAATCTGCCCTTCTGTATCACAATGCCACATAAATAAAAAAATCAAATCAAAGAAGCAGGTTTATAATCATCTTGTTAAACAGGGAAAACAGAATATGAACAATACATCACACAACTATGATAATATGCCATATATAGGCAAATGTCATTTTGCTCTGAATACACATGTACCTCCTTAACTATTTAACTAGGCTAACTTCTGAAATTGATACTTTCTTAAACATTGCACAACATGAAACACGTAAAATGGTAAATATTTTTATATTATTTTTGTCAGTTGTTTTTATAAGCTACCCTATAAGACACTTTGGAAATTAATGAAGTAGCACAGGTGGATGGAAATAATTTTCTCAGTACCCTGGGGAGGAAGACTAACCCAAGTAACCCATACATTATTATGCCTAAAACCTGCCCTAAGTCCCTGCGTCGTTAGCTAGCTGGATGCTGAATTTGAAAACCCTTTAAATGGGTGCAGACCATCCTATATAACTAACACCACACGTCATGCCTTACAAGGAGTCTCTTTTTAAAAAAAAAAACAAATTGAAGATAGCACTGGAGCTGCAGGAATCTGTACTTGAACGCCAGGAAGAAATGCTAGACAAATGTAAGATTTCTGGGCTGTCCTCTCTGAACAGCCACAAAAGTAGTTGGACATTTTTACTTGTTCCAATTCTATGAACTTTCTTGTGCAATAAGCTGGAGAGTAGATTGGTCACCCTGTTAGTTGGCTCCGAGAGCATAATACCTTTTATTTGCCTTCCCCCACACGAGATCTGATTCAGGACAGTAACTCTGCTTCTTCCTGAATTCTTTTCTAAAGGGAGCAGGAAAAATTCCTTAAAGCAGGTAGGAGAAAAAGGAGTGGTCTATTACGGCTACCCTGCTGACTGTCCAAGTATGCCCTTCCTGTAGGTAAAAAAAAAGATCAAGCAAAACCACAGGGAAATGTTACTGATCCACTGGGTACTCCATTTCAGAGAAGCACTGGATAGACAAGATGTTGCTAACCCACGGTCGCTTCTATTGGCCCTTCCCTTTTTTTAAGGATATTTCAAGCACATCCTTCCTCTTGTAAGATGGGAAGGAAGGAAGGAAGGAAGGAAGGAAGGAAGGAAGGAAGGAAGGAAGGAAGGAAGGAAGGAAGGAAGGAAGGAAGGAAGGAAGGCTCACAGAAGAAGGAACTTCAGACCTTTTGGAGATCCCAACCAAAAGCTTTCTAGGTAGAGGAGCTTTGAGATCCTCTCCTAACGAGACGTTAATGGGTTGAAATTTTGAGTACAATATCCCCATGGCAAAACAAACTATGATGAAAACAATCCAAAAGGACCAAAAGTTTTTTTAAAAAACACAAGGAAACTAGGCTTCTACATTATGAAAATATATTATATGCATATTTATTTAATCTTCCTGGAACTCTAAATATCTGAGAGCTTAATAGATCCAATGTATGAAACCTAAAAGCCAAAAGACTTATGCTCTTTACCAAGCTTCCTTAGCACAACATGGGAATTATTTTACAGTTCGTCTATTATACATAAGAAACACAGATTACCTAACTACTCACCCACTTGGCTTTTATACTGTATTTCAATTTCACAGGATTTACTGTAGACATAGGATACTCTAAAAAGGCAACTTTGGGGAGGGGGGAACAGTCTGCAGAACTCATTACTGAATGAGGGAAGGTTTGATTCCCTCTCTTGGTACCTGTCTGTCCAGAGATTCTTTTCCTGTCTCTTCATGAAGCTTAAAGTGATAGCATTACTTAACCCATGTTTTTCTACAATGGCCTCCTGTGAAACAGCAATGTCATTTTGAAAGAAATAATATTGTTTCAAAAGCATTTAAAACTGAATTGAGTTAGCTTCACAGGCACTGTCCAGTGCACATTCTGTTATGCAATATCCATATGGCTATTTGCATAGCATTTTGCAGCAGCAGCAGGTGAGGAGGGGAGACCCCAATGTTGAGGGTCTCTGCCATTTTTTTTAGTTTTGCTTATTTATTTATTTTTATTTTTTTACTAAAAAATATGTTCCTACTAGTGGAGACCCCTGTTCCTCTTCTGCATCTTGGCAAGTGTTAAACTACATGGAATTTTGTATCTGCAATGCTGAGGCCTTCCTGTTTCCTGACTGGAGAAGACCTGTATAGGGTTTGAGAAATTCAGAATAAAGTACAGTTTTAATTTTGCTTACCCTAACAACTGTGTTTTTGTCAAAGATGCAGGCTTTTTGTTTGTATATCTGATTGAATAAAGTTAATGGCTGCCAATGCATGTTTGCAGTAGTCTTTCTGACTTTCTACTTGGGTTACAGGTTACAAGGAATGGGAAAATTCACAAAAGAAGCTCTCTGTTAATTCTTTGGGGGCCTGAGGTTAAGGCAGAATCCTTGTGGCGCAGCAGGGAGGGCTCCCCTTCAACTGTTGGTTGACATATTCTCTTCCTTCCCAACTTCCCCTTCTTCCTTCCCCTCCCTCATGCACTCCCCCACCCCTACCCCGCTGGCCTACTGCCTTAATGATGATGATGATGATGATGATGATGATGATGATGATCAAGTTCCACATGGAGCTGGAATCCTCTTCTGCAAGGTGCAGCTCCTGCAATCCTCTGAGCTGCCGCCGTCACCCCTATCTCCAAAGCCACTTTGGAAGGGGATGATGGCAGCAAGAAGCCCCACAGAGGAGGGGTGGCAATGGCAGCAAAAGGCCCTGGAACTAATCATTTGAGTTTCCATTATTTCCTGTGGGGAAATTTGCTTTGATTTACGAGTATTTTGGTTTACACGCCTGATTCCAGAACAGATTATGCTCGTAAACCAAGGGACAGTACCACTGTATGTAAATATATAAGATAAACATAATAGAACCATAATTAAATCAACAAGTAACAAAAGTGTGATAATGACACAAAAAGACAGAACAGAGGTGAATTGAATTATGAAGAACAGATCAGCTACAATGGTAATTAGTAACCAGGGAAAGCCAATCTAAATAGCCAGGTCTTCAGCTGTCTTTTAAAAGCCTGCAGAGTGGGGGGGCTGGCAGATCTCTGAAGGCAGCTGGTTCCATAAGCAAAGTGCTAACACTGATAAAACCTAATTCCTAGTACTGTATAAAACCTAATTCCTAGTACTGTAGCTGTTTTCCAGGCTTCCTTTGGTGTCCGCACCCTGAGATGACCTGCTTGAGAAGAATGAGTGCTATGGGCAATACAGTGGCAGCATAAAGTGCTTCGGTTAAGGATTAAGCCCTCCCCTTATAATTTTCTTTCCCCTTGCTTCAGCATTCCACTGGCACTAATCACATTCAGTGAGATCTAAGGGAATCAATCTTCACTAGGTCCATCTCCCCTCTATAGATTGTTGTTTTTTTTAAGACAATCCCTCTTTAATCCCCAAAGACAGGAAAGACAGGAAAAGCAACAGCACTGTCCCCTTCCCCAAATCTCCTTTCTGAATTAGCTAGAATCTTAGATGGTGACAGATCAAGACCGCTTCCTTGGTTTCTTATGAACTGTGCTTCCACCTCATAGATCTGGACCTTGTCCATCTACCACATTTTAAATAAATATTCCAAATTTATTGCAGCTGAGAACAGCCTCTGATAATCTCTGAGAAATCCTCACCCACTATAGTGTATTTTTAAAAATCTCTTAAATTCTATCCCACCTTTTCTTTCTCCTGTAGAAGCCAATCATATGCCTCTGAAAAGTTTACAAACATGATAGGTCAGCAATACCCTCCTGTTTTATTCTCTGCCATCCGATATGCAGAGCCATGATGATTCCTAACCACTAACAGCAGCTATTGAAGTTAAATAGCCACGTGCAGTTGCTTAGATTCTTTTTGCTTTTTAAATAGAGGGAAGATCATGGCCTTGTTTGAAATAGAACTTTACACACCTTCAAGAACCTATTTCTAATTCCAATTGATCACCAAACATAATTTGTTGGGGTGGATGTCTCCAGCCAATATATTATTGGCCAACCTGAGTCCACTCTTAGTCAAGTACTCAAAAGACAGACAGATAGATAGATAGATGGACAACTGGAAGGAGGTTTCCAGAATCTTATCAAGAAACCTGAACTGTTAGCCTCTTATCCTGAACTGTTCCTAAAAGAGGCTTACAGCGGAAATCTGTTTTAAGCAGCTACATGTCAACTCAAACAGAAGTATGTGTGAGTGCTCCTAAACTATCAATGTGGTTCTCTGATAAAGTTGGAAAATAGAAGAAGTCGAAATTTGCTACATACAAATTCCTCACATTTCTCGGTCTTGAAAAAATGACCAGTCCATTTGTTTCATTTTATGAAAGCAAACTTGAGATAATCTCTTAAATCCATATTGTTCATTAACAGCAGGGACAATGCTTCAAAAGCAGGAGGGGTTCACATATGTTTTGCCACTTCTTTCAAATCTCTTTCATAACATTCTCTATGTTGTGATGTCTACCAAAAAACACTGCTTAAAATGCACAACATATCAATTTCTCATTCTCAAAAGCCAACAACCCTTCCTTTTAAAATTAAAACAGCTAAAAGGAGAGAACCTATGAAACATTTAGCCTAGTTAAAATAGTTAGAATTTAACCCTGTGGGCATCTTCAAATCAGAACTAAAGAAATCAGCTCAGAAGTCTAACTGAAAATCAACAGTCACACCCAATGTAAAAGCCCCATGGGGGCAAAGCTTTTTCTCAAAGCAAAACTCTCTTTTGTTCTTATGCCATTTTTAATCCTGAGCCAAATCTGTTTTATTTCTTTGCTAATCTTACTGATCAGTGTTAACTCCCATTCTCTAAATCTTTCACCTTTTTTCATTTCTCTTGTACAGTGAAATCACATATACATTCTTAACAATCAATCAATCAATCAATCAAACATTTAATGGCATAAATAAAACACATATATAAATAAAACACATATATGAAACCTAATTTAGGTTTTCTGGCAATAACCAAGTCAATGATTGCAACTGACATTCAAACATAGCTCAGAGTGGGAGTATTGATACAGGCTGTAGAGTTTCAGCATGATTCACTATGTGTGCCATAAAACCCGCTACTTTCTTCACCCTGTCTTCCACTAGATCATTTAGCATTAATTGCATTATTCCTGCATCTGGCCATTCCTTCACCCTAGATAATATTGGGCCCAGGTATTGCATGCGGGGTACTGAGTAGTGAGGGCAGTACAAACACATATGTGCCAGAGATTCAATTCCTCCCAACTCGCACGAGCAATTCCTCTTGTTATACGGAATGCCTTGGAATCTACCTGCTAATAGTGCTGAAGGCATTACATTAAATCTGGCCAGAGAATAAGCTCTGCGTTTTTGTGGTGACTGCAGTAAATGAAGATATCTAGCACTCTGACCTTGCCTGATTGGAATTAAGTGATTTAAGGGTAAGCAAGTCTTATTTGCTGAACTCAGGAGATCCTGGAATTCAATATCTAGTAGTCTGCGTTTAATTACATGAAATGCTTCTTTTTGGGGCAGAGAGCCAAGTTGTTCTAATGATAGACCTATTTTTGAAATTTTCTTTTCAATGTAGTCAAGTTCTTGTGCCCTGACCTGTTCTTGGAGAATTTGGTGTATGGAGCTACCCTCTTTAAAGTTGTAGTGGATCTTTAACCAGTATTTGATTGCTCTCAACCACGCCTGAGTTGCTACCATATTTTGGCCTGTTTCTAAACAAAGAGCCGCATATGGTACACATGTTGGTACTTCCAAGATCTTCCGTAGGAACATAGATTGCACTTGTTCTAGAGAATGGTCCCATGCCTTGATCCATAATGGTATGCCGTACAGCAACTGAGGTACAATCTTTGCATTGAACACTTTTAGTGCGGAGGGTACATATCTGTTTCCTGTATTATAGAAAAATCTGCAAACTGCCTGGGTGGTGCCTTTGGCCCGTTGTATTGCCACTTTGCGTTGGAGCACCCAGGACTGTTTATAGTGAAACATGATACCCAAATATTTGAAATGCTTAACCTGTTCAATCTTTCTTCCAGCAAAGATCCACCTGTACAATTTCCAAGATTTAGCAAATACAACAATTTTAGACTTATCGTAGTTAAGTTGTAAGTTGTTGTTACCTAGGAACTCAAGGCATTTATACATCAAACGTTTTAGGCCAGGTCTGGTACGAGACAAGATCACGGCATCATCCGCATACAGAAGTAGAGGGACTGGACTGGAGCCGATTTTAGGGGGATGTCCTTCAGTTTCCAACAATAGTGGGGCTAAATCATTGAGGAACAAGTTAAACAGGGAAGGGGCTAGTAAACAACCCTGTTTAACACCTTTGTTGGTAGTTATTCGCTCAGTTAGGATCCCTGGGTTAGAGCATTTAATTTGGCAGGAGGTTGCCAAATGCAATCTCCTAATAAGAAATATTAATCTTCTGTCAATTGGGAGGTTGGCTAATTTGTCCCACAATTTCTCACAGTCCACTGAGTCAAAAGCCCCTTTCAGGTCTAAGAAGGCCACATATAATTTAGATTTAGCCTGAGTTACATATTTATTTACCAGATGTGCTAGGGTAAAGCAATGATCAAGAGTGGATTTCCCCTTCCTAAAACCTGCTTGTTCTGGTCCGATTACTGATGTCTGCTCCTCCCAGTCAGTTAGTTTGTTTAAAAGATGTTTGGTATAAAGTTTTCCAATGACGGATAGGAGACTAATTGGTCTATAATTACCTGGGTTTAAGGGGTCACCTGCTTTATAGATTGGAACAACTATTGCATTGGTCCAGGCTTCTGGTATCAAGCCAGATTTGTCTACCATGGTGAAAAGGGCAGCCAACGGTGCCATGCACCAGTCAGCATCAAACTTCAGTATCTCTGGGGGTATTATATCAGCCCCTGGTGATTTACCCAGTTTTAACTGGGAGATTGGTTCTTTTATCTCTGCAAGAGTGACTGGGGGCCATTCTGGAAGACCCTTAGGCATGGTTTCCTCGCTGGCACTGATGGATTGACAGTCAACACCAACACATTTTGCTTACTGGTACTTAAGTATCACAGGACCACAGTACTGGTAACTGAGCCCTTTCCTTTTCTTTTCACAAGCTTTTTCTATTCAGTACTATGGTAAATAATCATTTTCTTTACAATTTCCTAAAGTTTATTTCACAATACCCAAGCAAAATATTAATGCCTCGTAATGTAAAGCTAAAAAGGCATGGAAAGCTAATAGGTGCCTTGGGATGCTGATAACTCTTATAAGCAACTTGAAATATTACCCGAGTTCTAACTAGTTAAAAGCCATAAAATGCTAACTCTTCTCAAGAAATGCTAATGATCTCATCTAAGACAAGTGAGAGTGTACTCATATATTATACAACAGGGCTGTTCAACTTTGAACAGGCCAAGGTCTACTTTTTCTGGCCCAAAGTGCTTGAGGGCTACTACACTAAAAACTCTACTTACAAATTTTATCTGTTCAGAGCACATGCTCATAAGTAAAAACTTTTGTAAGTAGAGCAGCGGTTTCCCATAGGAATGCATTGAAAATCAATTAATCTGTTCTGGTGGGAGCAGATTTCAATGTGTTATGGCCCTTGAACTGCCCCGCTCGGCAGAGGCAGTGGGATGGGGGAGGGAGGGGTGGAGAACTTGTCCCCTCACTTTTTTCATTGATGGCCAGCGGGCTACTTTTGAACCCTTCACGGGCTACCAGTAGCCCGTGGTCTACCTGTTGGGTAGGCCTGTTATACAAGTATATGTATGTATGTACAGTGGACCCTCTGTATAACACACGTTTTGTGTAACATAAAATCTGTACAACATAAAACATTCCGGAGGTGGGGGGAAATGTGCTTAACAGAATTGTCTATGGGGCGAATCCGTACAACATAAAAATGGTCGCGATTAGGGATTACTCTGTTTTTAATGCATTCCTATGGGAAAATTCGCTTAACATAATTTAATCTAGAACGAATTAATTCCTTTATACAAGGTACTACTCTATTTCAGTTTCTAAACAAAGTAAGCAACACACTATTGGGGAAATAGTACCAACCACAGTAACCTATAGCATTGTGGTCTAGAAAGTCATCTAACAGCACAGTGGTACCTCAGTTTAAGTAATTCATTCTCTGGGCTGTTTCGTATTGGGGGAAAATCGGAAACCAAAATGCAGTTTCCCATAGGGATGCATTGAAAGCCAGTTAATCCGAAAGTAAACCAGGATATTCCATTTAAAATTATCTTAAACCGAGGCATCCCCATTTCCAAAAAATTCTTTTCTTACCCCGATTATTTTGTTATCCAAGGTGTTCTGAAACCGAGGTACCACTTTAACTAATAATTAAAAGGCTGAAATCCTCTTGGCACCACTACAACCATGGAAGGCTGATTATATCATCAGAAGGGATCAATTTTTAGAAATAAGACACTTTGTACTTCTCTGTTTTGGCTTCCACAACTTTCATATAATTCCTTTCACATGCAGAAGCTATGGGAGTCTGAGAAACAGGAAAGTCGTGAATTACTGAAAACTACTGTCACCAGTGGCACCTTTCACAGGTGTAGCTCCACAAACAGGACATTTAATTTAATGTTCAACATGATAAATTAAAAATATTACCTACTAATTTTATCTATGTCAAATCAGGTGTCTGAATCCTCTAACTATCATGTTAAGTAATTGAACCTTCTTTACTAACATTCCAGAATACTATATGCTGTTTTGTCTGGGAATGTACTCTTAAGCAGAAAAACAGAGAAAACAGGGGAAAGTAGAAAAATGTATGACTGCAAGATAACAAAATACATTTACCTGGCAAACTGTTACTGAAAGTTAATGAAAATACGTTGAAATAATCCAGAAACAATTAATATGTGAACTGGTTTACCCACTACGAGGAAGTTGTGTTACAAGCGCCAAACGTTTCATGAATGGCCAATATTAATAACGTGGTTGCCTGTACGATCTGTACTTTCTGTATTGCACTACAGTCTGACCTCAGTGACTCCAGATCTGCCCCTCTTAAACTATGTGTACACCTGAAACTCAAGATAGCATTTTATGATGAAAGTTTGAGTTGCAGTAAAATCTCTTTAGTGTAGCTGGTTCAAGTATCTCTGGCTGTGAAACTAGAGGTTTGGAGTTCAATTCCCCACTATGCACCCAAGAAGAGCCAGCCTGTGTAGCCTTGGGCAAGCTGTACAGTTCTCCCCCGCCCTTTTGCAGTTCATATACTGCGGTCCCAGTATATCGCGGGTCCACAGTATATGAAAAAAGGCCCCTTGGGGTAAGGAGGAAATGCCTTCCCAGGCCCGTTGGAGGCCCCAAAAAGCTTCCCCGCAAACCGGAAGTGACTTCCAGTAAACCAGAAGTGACCTCCAGATCACTAGAAAGCACTTTTGGGGCCTCTGGGGGACTGGAAAGCCCCTTGCAGGCCTATTTGGGGCAGTGCCAGGCCTGAGGTAAGTACAAGAGTCCCAACCTGACCCAGCATCCGCATACTGCGGATTTTCAATTATTGTGGGTCAGGTTGGGTCCCTAATCCCTGCGATAGGTGGGGGTTTACTATACCTTCCCAAGAAGCCCCCAGAAGAAGGGGAAAAGTAAATCACTCCTGAGTACAGTACTTTATACCTAGAATATCCTGAAAAGGGTCACCGTAAGTCAGAATTGTCTTGATAGCACACAATTATTATTATTAAGGTTCAACAAATGTCTCAGAAATTGCAGCAACTAATAAAAGCTAATGAATCCAGGTGTACATGACCAGGTCTATATGGCTCATCATGTCTACCCGGTATGTGAACAGACATGCATCTGGCAGCTGACTAATTAGCTTCAATTACGTACTGCAGTTTTTACAATTTCTCTTGCATATATGAAGGAAAAATGGGATTTTGGTCATAGCTGTTTTAAAAAGATTCTGCATACATACTTATACCGATTGACTAACTTATTAACAAATGCTAGGCAAATAGGACAGTTAAAGATGGTGAAGTGGGAAGCTATTTAATAGTTTTGTCACCATCAATACAGTGGTGTCTCGAATTACAATTGCCTCTAATTAGGAAAATTTCAAATTACAAAGGGAAATCTGTGGGTATGGCAGTAGCCAGGATCAGGAATGCCTCACCCTGGAGGGGGGAACAGGACCGCTTGCCCACTCATCCCCTTGCTGTGTCGGTGCAGCCAGGATCGGGCTGCCCCGAGCCAGGAAAGCTTTTGAAAGACCCACCCTGGAGCACCATGCGAGGAAGGGGCTGTGGGTGCGGGTCTTTCAAAAGCCTGGTCTTTGATAGCAAAAAGGCTTTCAGCTCCTTTGCTGGGGATGCCTTCTTGCAATCAACGTTCCCCTCCCTCAAGCTGCCCAGCACTACAGGGGCACCCAAGTCCGCCTTCGGCAGGATGCCCCTGTGGTGCTGGACAGCCTGAGGGAGGGGCACCTCTTCATTTATTTGGCAAATATCTGGTCACTGTTGTGCCTCTGTGTTCCCCTGTGCAACTTGCTGCAAAAATTAAAATAAAGAAACAGGTAGCAAAGGGATTGGAAGAGGAAGGATTTTTGGCACAGTGCCACAGCACTATAAAGAGCCCTGTCTCACTCTCCCTGCCATTGCTCAGAACACTGAGATTCTCCAAGCAGAGCCTTGCTTGCTGGCAGGCAACTAACATAATCCCTACTTGGGATTCTCAGTGAAGGTCAACCTTCTGCTGAAACTAGCCTATCCGGTTCTACCTCTGGCCACCAATGCAGGCCAAGTCCCTGCACTAGATGGGTTTGCAGGCGCATCCTGCCACGCCAGTAAAGTGGCAGGAGTTGGCATTGACTGCACTAGGTTTTAATTTAAAGTAAACAATGATAATAGCAAGCCTGCTAACTAGAGGCCATATATTTGACATTACAGAAACTGTAGCATTAGTAATATCTTCCATGAGATATGAAGTAACTTTGGTACATTCTTATTACTTAAACCAACAAGGAAGTTTCCATATGTCACAAGAATGTTGGCTGGAATTTCAACCCTTACATACCTATCCCACTGGGAATGATAATCCTGCTTCACTCCAGCTATCATCTCCTTTAACTGTTTATTCTATCCAAACCAACGATTTTTTCCACAAGATTACATTGATTACAGCTCATATGAAATATCTTTGAAATAACATACACATCAGAACATCACATTTCATTTCCACATTCAGGGATTGATCAAAATGCTAAGTACTGCCGCTGATGTACGACGTTTTGGAAACTTAGAAAGTTGGCTGTGTATCTCGTTTGACATTCTTTGTTGTCTACTTTTATGCATACTAATTAAGGCATTCCTCCTTTCATAAATGGTTAGGAGTCCCTGGTAACACCCACCCCATTATGATTACATCCAATAATTATATTGGCTTGTGGCATTGTCACACACATAAAAGGGAGGGCCAAGTTACACATCAAGACATTGTGTCTCTTGCCTGAATGATCGGCATTGTGTAGGCAGAAACTGCCTGTCTGAGGAATTGCTTTCTCCTACCAACTTGGAAATTAATTTAGAAGCTGAAGCAACAAGATACACAGCTTTTTTATATTTCTATAAAAATCTTAGCAAAATATTTGAAAATATACACACCCAGCTACTAACGTATAATAAGGATATCACCTGTGAACCAGGTATTATTTGAGTTCATATGTTCATTTTTTATAATTTTGTTTGGTGTTACTAATGCATCTGATTCTAAGACCCAAGCTGCATGTAATACAGTGTACTTTGTATAAAGGAATTAATTCGTTCCAAATGAAATTATGTTAAGCAAATTTTCCTTTATACAAATTTCTCATAGGAATGCATTGAAAACAGAGTAATCCCATTTTTTGTTGTACGAATTCACCCCATAGGCGATTATGTTAAGCAGATTTACCCTATCTCTGGAATTTTTTATGTTGTACAGATTTTATGTTATACAAACTGTTTGTTATACAAGGTTCCACTGTATTCCTCTTTATATGTTTGGAGTGGCAGGATCTCCAGTCAAGGTACACGTGGGCATCACTGAGCTTGCTATTGAAGCCAGTGAAGTTTTTTGCTGTTTTTACTGGTAAGGAAGGCATCAATGAAAGGGATGCATGGATTTTCAATAGTGCTACTAGATGTAAATCTGACTGTGAAGATTTCCATCCACATTCTCCAAATTACAGCAGGGCAGTTACAGAAAATTATTCTTTGTCTGTAAACTCAGAACATTTTGCAAAAGTAATCAGGAAGCCTCCTGTGAATAAATTTCTCCAGCCACCAAATCTATGATGATTATACTAGTAAGAGCTGTCCTCAAGCCAATAGTCAGCAATCCTGGATCACACCACTGTGATTCCAAAAGCTGCTGCACAACCTGTGTGTTTTTGAGAAAGAGAATAACTTTTTCTAACATTGTGGCTGTCAGGACCTACTAGATTCAACAAAACATCTGTAGGCCCTACAATGTAATTTATCTTACTAAATGCAGATTACTGAACTGGGGATTTACGGGGGAGAGTGAGAAAGAAGGGAGAGGCTGCTGGGCAGAAGTGTTGGATGGAATGCATTCAGCCTCAGGAGGAACCAACACTGCCAGAGTTCTCCACTGCCAACTGGAAACGATCCACTGCCAAGATCTGGACATTGGGCACTGGAAAGACTTCTTCATTCTTCTAGTCTGCGTCCACAGGGACAAGGCAAAATGGCAAGAGGCAAAAAGCATGGAGAACCAGCATAGGGTATGCCACTGGCAGAGGAAGCTGCCATAGCACCCATTAGGACATTTGAGTTCTGTAAGCCATATTGGCTGTGTTCCCATTACCATTAGTGCAATAAAAGCAAAAGATCCTGCATTTACGTCTGGTGTCTCAGTGGAGGGGAACATGGGGGTCGCTTACAGCTACATACAAGATTCAGATATCATATGTCTGTCCTCTAGACCAGTGGTTTTCAACCTGTGGGTCCCCAGATGTCACTGGACTGCAACTCCCAGAAATCCTGGCCAGCTCAGCTAGTGATGAAAACTTCTTGGAGCTGCAGTCCAGGAACATCTGGGGACCCACAGGTTGAGAACCACTGATCTAGACTAAGAAAGTGGAACAGCCAGCATCCAAATTCTTTTAACTCTGAACATCATGGACTATTTAACTTGTCTTTACTTGGACCAGAGATACCATCAAATCCAACAGCATTCAGAAAGACCAAAAACGTCTGGATTTGCAAACTCTAGACACCTTGTGGCTGAACCTGGATGGCAATGTATGACATCATTCAGCTGTTTTGGAATGTCCACTCCTGTAAGTTCTATAGCTGAGAACTCAGACATCTGAGAAACTGGATACATTTACTAAAATGACTGAAGGTGGGGAAGCCAAAAAAATTTGCTAAAATATTTCAGTATGTAAATCATTCCTATAAACATGTATATATTTTAGTGGTGCATATTACCCTTCATTAATTCAGAACAGAACACAAAGATCACTCAGTTTCGTTCATAAAGATCATTGCATAATTCTCAACTGTTCTCGGTCTTAACTATCATTCCTGGCGTACTATACATTACACATACAACTATTCATCACCATCCCCTTGCCATGGAAGCCATTACATACCTATACACAAATTTACAGTGTAAAATTGCCACAAGACCCAGCATGAACTAAAAGTGACAATGAAAGGAAGCCAGAAACTCATCCAATATCAAACTCAGCATGGAAAGAGCAAGGCGTCTTCCAAGGATTTGCTTAGTGTAAACAACAATAATCATCAGTCAACCTAAGCAAGTTTTTCTACTGACCAAAGATTCTTATGTTGAGGGGAATACAGTTCACTTTTTTTATAACACAATCTTCCATCCTCCATTCCTTCATCATTTGCTGTGTTTTAGCTCTGCAAACCCTAACTGGTTATAGATACAGAGCAGACAGATACACTGTAGATATAGATATCATACAGATATACATAAAGCATAACAAGTTTTGACTATTATTTATTTATTTATTTATTTGGTGTTATGTATGACCAGTGGCCACATATAAAGAACTATTCAAAGTCTGAATATGACATCCTGTTTGCAGCTGCAAGGTTTTGCATAGAGCATGAGTGCTGGCACACAGACTGGTAGGGTTCAATTTAGACCAGGAGCACTAGAGTACAGACTGCCTATGGTTACCTCAAAAAGTGAGGCTTAAGATAATAATTAATTGCCATCAAATGATATTTTTACTCCACTAAAGATTATCAAAATAAATTAAATTTTAAAAAGAACTTATGTTTTAAGCTCTGGGCCAAATTATGATGTAGTGGTGTATGAATTAAGAGGTTTGTGCTTTTATTTCATATTTCTTTTTCTTCTCACTTTGTGCAGGAGGGGGAAAGTTCAAAGTTTCCATTCACAGATTTAAAAAAAACACAGTAGTTCTTTTTAGATCTTTATACAAAAATCTCAGGTTAAGGTCCCAAGGCTTTACCAGATCCTTTGCTTTTCCATACAGCCTGTTCACATAATCCAATTTCTCCATTAAGGCAGTGAGCCCAAGAAAGCGGGTCTGGTGGACCATCTGGTAGTATGTCTTTGGCAAGAAACTGGCTTCCCACCAACAACAACAGTCAGCTCAAATAAATGAAGATTAAATTGTGCTGTCGGATCCCAGTATGGCAAATAATTATTGCTACACTATTTTATTCAAAATTGTGACAGAGGGTTTTAAGTTCCTATTCTTATCTTGAGTACTGAAGGAAGATGACGCACACAAGCTAAAGACTCATGTGTGTTTATCTTTGCTACAAGAAACTACAGTTTGGTTGCAACTCTGAACTATGCCTTTGACCAACCATTCATTGATAGAAGCCATGCAACTTCCATCAGCTGCTTTACAAAGGTCCCCTTCAGCTTAATAAATATTACATGAACCATCAGCCTCCATTTTCTGTGCTTTTCAATAAGTAGGAAATAACCTAAACACACCAGGTATTTACGCAGTTTTATTGCCCAAACCAATACAATTTTTGTGACTTTTGCTTTGCCTTCATCTGTAAAATTCTTCCCTACAACTCTGACAGGCATTTTTACTCCTCTCTAGTTGCCACATTCATTCTCTACACAAATCATTTATCTCTCCCATTGCATTACAATGTTATATAACAAATTAAATCACTCTGGCTTCTCATTCTCTTGAACATCCAGCACAAACATGGTTTAGCAATTCCTCTCAGCTGACACTGAAAAAGTGAATGCCTGTCATTCTTGCTGAATTATGATCCCTGTCATATCCCTAGCTGTTAATTCTGGAAAAAAAGGACAGATGCTAAGGAATGTCTGAAAGTTGTGTGTCCTCGAGAGCTAACTTGAAGACCAGTCAAGGTGGACACTGTTTTGTACCTTTCTGCCTGGAGATGCCTGGAAGACTTTATGGCACCACTGCTCCCAGTATATTCCCACTGGCCCTTCCCTCAGGGAAGAAACAGAGGGGGATGGGTGGGGATTACCTGTGATAGTAAGTTTTGCTTGGCCAGTCAGCTGATTCAGCTTGAGAGAACTTGTTCATAAATGTTTCTTAACATTCCTTGGCCCCACAGTGGAATGTTGGGAAATATTTCTAGTGTTTCTTTCCCATTACATTCCTGCCAGTAATCTTCCTTCCTCCACCTCTACCACTCTCAGCTGTCTAGATGTACCTTGCTTAGTTAATGATTCTGCCCATTCTGCTTTTCTACCATACGTATGGAACTCTTGACCAATGAACATACCAGTATACATGATGGCACTAGTTCAACCCCCTTGAAAACGTTTCTCAGCCAAACTTCTACAACAAAATAAACACTTAATGTTGATTTCAAATATGCATTCCACACCACTTACCTTTATTGTATGCTTCCCTGCCTTTTCACTCTTATGTGTGTACGCTCATTACAACTAAAGAGCTTAAGAACAACAACAAAATAACAATTTGTCATTACTTCTATCTGACTTCAGTGTTCTCTCCTGGAGCCCCCTATAAACTCAACGTGAATCTTGTGAATTTCCATTGGAAATACCGTCATGTTCCAAACTCTTGCCTTTGGAGTCATACGGTTTCGCTTTAAAAGACTGTATGTTAATTCGTGCCATATGCCTGTGAACATTTTTACTGGCCCTACTTTTGTGCTTTTCACAGCAGACTTAACACAGAGAAATGTAGTCGTTGCAGCTTTTCCTGGCAAGCAGATTAATGAGAGAAGTATTCCAGCTAATTAATAAACTGGGAGTAGTAACTAGCCATAGAAACAAATGCTCTAAAACTGAGCCAAATCTCAAAATAGAAAAACTCCTCAGGAAAACCAGAGAGCAATGAGCTAAATAAATCTGCATCAGCTACTGACTGGAGGTTTATAAAAATGGGAAAGTGTGCTCATAATGGTATGTAGTGAAAGGAAGGAAAGACCTCCAAAGTCTCTTAAAGAATTTGAATGAGGCAAGAATTTTCCTCTCATTTGGCCTTAGAAGCCAATCCAGTTAAGCAAACATATAGTGACAGCACAGTGATTCAGAGCTCATGCTGTTAATTAAGAAAAATAAGATCAAAGGAAGAAAATCAGGGACAGTGTGTACCAGTTCTTTTCTTAATTACTCTATCTGAAAGAGTTGAAAACTCCAGAGCTCTCCTCATTTACTTTATTAATTCTAAACCTACTCAGCTGTATAAGAAATAAGTTTTCTAAAGGTTATGGTAATCTGCATTGAAATAATTCAGATTATATTGACACTCATATAAATAGAATTGCAAGTTGAGCATTTGAAGCTATCTCACATCAAATCAGATGACAGACTGATCCATTCAACATCATTCACTAGGATGGGCAGCAACTATGAAGGTCACAGGCAAAGATCTTTCTCACCATTGCTACCTGAGGTCTTTTTAGACCTAGGGTAGGTAAACTCTGCCCTGGCTGCATTGGGGTTGGGGTTGGGGAGCTGGTGGGTGCAGAATTCCAATCTGCACTCCAGCCACGGATGTGGCTGCTATCACACAGCAGGCCCAGATATCATTCATACTCTAGATCTCATTCATACTCTAGTTAACAAAATTTACTTTTGTGAACTAAAACTCCCAGAATTCCCTAGTCAGCATACACAATGGTCATGTTGGCTGCAGGAATCTGGGATTTACAGTCCAAAACAGTAAACACCAAACACCAGTAATTCTTATCAGTGTATATCTTTTTCCCACCAATAATACAAAGCAGAATTCCATGTGTATCTACTCAGAAGTAACCTATAATGAACAAGTTTTCAGATAACCAAAACACAGTTCATTTCCATTTTATACCTCCAGAGGTTGCAAAGTAGAACTACGTACTGTACCTTGAAACAGCTCCCTAGCTTCAAAGTGGCACTTACCTGCTATCACTTATCAGAAATAACAACAGAAAAGGATCTGAGATGGAAGAGGAACCCTTTTTCACCCAGCGTGTTGTAAGTCTATGGAACTCCCTGCCACAGGATGTGGTGATGGCATCTGGCCTGGATGCCTTCAAAAGGGGATTGGACAGATTCCTAGAGGAAAAGTCCATCACGGGTTACAAACCATGATGGAGATGTGTAATCCCTAGGCTTTAAACCAGGGTACTTCAAGGGCCAGATGCAGGGGAGTGGTATCAGGAGACAGATATCTAGTCTCATGCGCTCCCAAACGCATCTGGTGGGGCCGCTGTGAGATACAGGAAGCTGGACTAGATGGGCCTTTGGCCTGATCCAGCATGGCTCTTCTTATGTTCTATGTTCTTAAGATACATCCAGCCCAAGGACCAGATATGTCCTTCCAATATTTGCATCACCTTTCAGGAACCAAGGCTGCATCTTCCAAGACAATACAGTATGTGCTTTCCACTGAACTGTGATCTCTAATACAGATCTCTCTAAATGGGAGTAGAAAAACTCTGGACTCTCTAGGTCTACTGCATCCATAATGAGTATTCTCTGGACGCTCCTACCTCATCCCTAATTCCTACTGCACTTAAGCCCAAGCTTGAACATCTTGATACAGCATTACTGTCTAGAACACTCACTTCCAAGCCAAAATTATAAGGTATCTATCTATAGTAAGCAGGGGAGGTCAACTGTCTGAAATAACAGATAACATTGCCTACCAAGACTCAACCCATAACAACCAGACAGACTGACACTGCTTTAAAAAAACCTGACAAGCATCAACTACTCCATGTACTGCAATCACCACCACAACACTGTCCAATACATAAAAGGACCAGGATTCAAAGGAGAGGGAATCAATTTTGTGAAGCCAGTTGTTCTGCTGCAGCTCTTGGCATTTCACAAAACCCAGCTCCTGAAGGTTGAGGAAACAGACATAGCAGTGTGAGACATCTATATGAGCATATACAGTATATTTGTATTTTTCTTGTATCCATGTGATTCATAATGTTTTAAAATCATATTTTCTCTCAGAAACAACAATGGCAGTAACAGCAACCTTAGAACAGCGGAGCTGGAGGTGACTCCACTGAGTCGAGGCCCTATAAAGCAGTGGTCCCCAACCCCCGGGCCGCGGACCGGTGCCGGGCCGCGGACCGGTCGGCACTGGGCCGCCTGGGGAGGCCGGGGAGGCTCCTCCCCTTTTCCTCCGCCGCCCTCCTCCTCCTCCTCTTCTTTCCCGCGGGCGGCTGGTGGAGGAGGAAGGCTGGAGGAGCGCAGGAGGAGCCGCCGCCGCCGCCTTTGCCTTTACCGTCCTCCTCTGCCCGCCGCCGCCGCCGCCGCCGGCGCATCCTCCTCCTCCGCCGCCGCCCTCCTCCTCCTCACCCTCCACCACCACCAGCAGCAGCAGCAGCAGCAGGAAGCTGGGGGCCGGGCGCGCGGGGGCCGGTGGGGAGGAGGGGGCACGCACGGGAGGCGCTGGCGAACCCCCACGCGCGCGCACCGCCGCCGCAGCGTGGGGGCCCCCTCGGTCGGAAGAGGAGGTGGGTGCCCCTCCTCCTCCTCCTCCCCGGGGCGTGCGCCCTTTGGCCCCTCCCTGCGGCCGCGCTCCAGGGCGGAGCCCCCCCAGCTGCCGCCGCCGCCGGACCGCGCCTGTGTTGGGGGCGGGCGGGGGGCGTCGCGGGCCGGCCTGGGTGTTTTTGCCGCCGCCGCGACCCCCCCCCGCAGTCGCCGCCGCCCCTGCGACCCCCCGCCGCAATCGCCCCAGCTGCTGCTGCTGCTCCTCCGGCGGCGGCGGCGGGAGGAGGAGGAGGAGGAAGAGGCGCTACCGCCCCCGTTGCAGCCCCTTCGGGGCGGGGCGGGTTCCGCCAGTCCCCAGCAGCCGCCTCGCCGCCTCCCCGGGAGAGCGGACAAGTTCCAGCAGCATGTGAGAGAGGCGGCGGCGGCGGCGGCGGCGGGAGGCGCTCGGGCTCCCCCTTCTCGGCCCGGAGACCCGGCAGGAGGGGGGGCAAGTCTTGGTGGCGGGGGAGGGCGCACGCCGCGCGGGGTGAGCTTTGCCCGCCTCCCTGAGAGGTGGCCAGGTGTGTGTGTGTGTGTGTGTGTGTGTGTGTGTGTGTCGGGGGAGGGCTGAAGAAAGGACACTGGCCTCTCCGGGTGGCGCGCGGGGGCGCCACCCCCCCACCGGCCTCCCTCCCCTTCCCCCTCCCGCTCGCCCGCCCAAAGGCCGCAGCCGGAGGCGGGCGGTGGCGGCGGCCGAACCCGGGCGGCTGCCGTGGCCGCCGACAGGAGGAGGAGGCGGGGGCCCGCCCGCCCAGGAGCCCTGGGCTCCCCCCACCCCGCCCATGCGCGCGGGGGCGAGCGGCACGCCCGATGCCCCCAGCCAGCGAGCGCCGCCGCCGCCGCCGTTCCCGTGGCCCCCCCGCAAGGCACACGCTCCAAGCCCCCCCTGCACCCCCGCCTCCCCTCCTCCCTCCCCCCATCCCCTGCCCCCCCACACACCCTCCCCTTCCCCCCCCCCCCGACCCCCCCCCTGCACCTCCCATCTCCCCCCCTCCCCACCCCCAGCCCCGGGCCACGGAAAATCATCAAACATTTACCGGTCCGTGGGGACAAAAAGGTTGGGGAGCACTGCTATAAAGGAGGCACAATAGGAAATCAAACGGCCAACCTCTTCAACTACAACCAGCTATCAATCTTTAATTTGAGTAAGAAACAACACAACAGACAAATATCCCTTTAAAATGAAGAAGCCTTGCTTAAATGAAATAACAAAATATAGTTATTGCAGTAATTACCCCTATTAACAAAGCAGACCACATCTGCTTGCACTGTAATAGATAATAGATACACATAATACATGAACTACTGCCAAGGAAACGTCCAAGAAGAGACCGAAGGGAAATAAGATTGCCAAGCCCTACTAGTGCTTTGGTACTTATAAAATCAAACACAAAAGAATATAATTAAAAAGAAAAAACTGTATGTGATCCTTGTACCTTAATTAAGCCAATAAAGGTTCATTAAAAAGTATGTAGTTGCCAACTACCATGGCAGAAGGTGATGCTAGGGGACAGTTGCTCTGCCCGGTGGCATTTACGTCACGGGGTTCCTCAGGGCTCAATACTGCCCCCCATGCTGTTTAACATCTACATGGAACCGCTGGGAGAGGTCATCAGGAGGTTTGGGCTGGGGAATTAGCAATATGCTGATGATACTCGGCTGTACCTCTCCTTCTCCACCAATCCAGGTGAGGCAATTTTTGTGCTGAACTCATGTCTGGGCCAGAAAATTGACTGAATAAGGGTTAATAAATTGAAACTCTATCCAGGCAAAATGTTAGTCGGTGCTCTGTCAAACAGGCTAGAGGGCCATCTCATATCCCTATCCTGGATGGGGTTGCACTTCCCTTAAGGGGCAGGGTCCATGGCTTGGGGGTGTTCCTGGACCCTGGTCTAACTCTGGAAGCCCAGGTGGACTTGGTGGCCAAGGGTGCCTTTCTTCAGCTGGGCAAAATATACCAGGTGCATCCCAGCTGGACGAGTGCAGCCTCATGACAGTTATGCATGCACTGGTAACATCCCGTACCGATTACTGCAATGTACTTTACGTGGGGCAGCCTTTGAAGACAGTCCGACAATTGCAACTGGTTCAGAATCGTGCAGCGTGGCTGGCGAGTGCTGGGGCCACCATGGACCACATCACACCAATTCTGTATAACCTGCATTGGTTACCAGTGGCTGGCCGAACTCAATTCAAAGTGCTTGTTTTGACATATAAAACCCTAAACAGCTTACGACCTAGATACTTGAAGGACAGCCTCCGTCCATATGAACCTACCTGCAATTAAGATCCAGCCAGGGGGCCCTCTTGAAAGAGCCATCCCTCAAGGAGGTAAGAGGGCTGGCTTTTAGCTACAGGGCCTTTTCAGCAGCTGCCCCTAAGCTATGGAATGACCTGAGATCCGCCTAGCACCAACAGTGATGACATTTCGGTGGCAGGTAAAAAACTTCGTGTTTCAGAAGTTTTTTAACTGACATAACATAGATTGTGGGTCCTGATGACAATGTTAGTGTTTTGTATTTAAATATATTTATAGTTTTAAATGTTCATTGACATTTAAATGTTTTAATTGCTTTAATTGTTCATTTTTATTATAAGCTGCCCAGAGACCTTCGGGTATAAACAAACAAACAAACAAACTCTGTGCATATCTTCATCAGGCTAGGCAACACAGAGATGTGAACGGTACAAAAATAAAGGTTCAAAAAACCATGGCCAGATGTACATGCCAGAGTCCTTTGTTAAAAATACTGTAAGTTTGTGAAGGGAGGCTGCAGCCTCAAGTCAGAGATGTGGGTCTCAGATTTTACCTCAGGGGGTACTGACTGCAAGGTCTCTCCCAATGTTGTTAGACAAAAGGTGGCAAGTCATTCAGAGTATGATAGTAAGTATATCTCATAATTAATAATACAGAAAAACTTTTTCAAGGGGTCAAATAATAAATAATAACAACTAGAAGAAGACTCAGTAATCCCCACCAATAACCACAAAAGACAGAGCCGAGCTCAACTCACAATGCCACACAACACATTAAAATGAAAAAGCATTGACAAATTTGTAAACAGGGATAGGAATGTCACTTTTCAGAAGAATGTTCATTATGCTGTATGCAAAACCACACACAAATACAAAGACACACAATCGGTTAATAAGTATATGTTCATAAACAGTAGGTCCTGATGTAAGGAAATCTGGCAGTTTGTTTACCAAACCATTCAACTGTGTTTTGCAGTTCTAAGAAATAAGTATTAGAGAACGTGTTACTGCTATTAAGCAAGACAACTAGAAGGACCAGGAAATGAAGCAAGTACTGTAATATCAGAATCACTGATTGGAGGAACAGATTACAAAAACAAAGCAGACATTTGGCAACATTCAAAAGGGAAATACAAAGATAAATTGCACCAACGTATTTATGGTTGCAACTGATCATGTCTTACATTTTTACAAACCAGTGAAGTATAAAAACCAAAGACTCTGAAATATTGATTTATTTTGAAAATATATATAGACTGTGCTTATCTTACTGAAAGCAAAAGCCTTCAAACTCATTAACTCATGAAATATATCCTATTCAAAAGCAGTGTGTTTCAAAACCTAACCTATTTTACATGTCATCTCTACCTACATAACAAGGAGAAAAGCGCCATCTACTGTGTCTTCAGTATTGGTGATATAAAAAGTACAGTACAGCTGTATCTCAGAAAACTGAAGCCAAATGTAATTTGCGGTTCTCCTACAAATATTCTCAGCTCCTTAATTCTTCAAAACTTTTTTCCAGATTTCAGCCTTTATACTAAATGAATCAATATAACATCCAAGA
Source organism: Phrynocephalus guinanensis (assembly GCA_037367245.1). Taxonomy (NCBI): domain Eukaryota; kingdom Metazoa; phylum Chordata; class Lepidosauria; order Squamata; family Agamidae; genus Phrynocephalus; species Phrynocephalus guinanensis. The sequence continues at coordinate 138,480,569 of CM074732.1, read as the reverse complement.
CATCAGCTAGAACACATCATACAGCCAAATAAATTGTTATCTAAGACCAACTGTTAGTACCAGAGTCGAACTACTGGATCAGCAGGACTTATACACATATTGACTTAAGAAGGCTCACTGTTCAATAAGGCAGCCCTTGCATGTTACCTTCTGGTAGTGGTTCTCAACCTTCCTAATGCCATGACCCTTTAATACAGTTCCTCATGTTGTGGTGACTCCTTGCCCTGCTTGGAAGAAGCCACAAGCCCCCTTTGGTAGGTCACTGCTACAGGCACCCTCAGCCAATCTCAGCCTCCGGTGCCATTGACTGACATCCCATCCAACCTATCAAGCTGTAACTCACTCTTTCGCCCTTCCTCCCCCCCCCCTCCTCCAGACCCAAGCCGTTTGTGTCTTTTTCTTCACTGGCTCATGGCAACCCCTGTGAAATGGTCATTCAACACCACCCCAAGGGGTCCCGACCCCAGGTTGGGAACCACTGCCTTCTGGTGTCTGCTTATTCACAACAATGTTCTAGTCATGCGAGCAATACACTGAAAAAGAAGGCAACATTTGGCTTTGAACTAAAGATACTTCCATAATTTTCCTCCAATAACCAAACTCAAGGCAGCATGCATGGGTCTCTTCCTTGTAACAATAATCATGTGTAGTACATAAAGATGAGTGTAACTAACACTGAGTTACTAAGTGAGTTTCGTGGGTAATTGGTATTGAATTTAGGGCTCATCAGTTCTGATCAATTCAACACTCCAACCTTCTAGTGGAATTTCTGACATCTGCAATTGTTCTAGATGAAATAAAGAGTTCCAACAAAAGATAAACTGCACAAAGAATGAGAGGCCTGATGTAGTACAAAGTCATAAACAAAATACTCTTCTGATGTTAGCAGTGTAACATTATAATCTCTGATTCTCTTGCCATTTTTAAAGTTATAAAACTTTTCTTCTGCTGCTCATTTTAACTCGTGATGGGGAAAAATGCAAAAAACAATGAGTTATTGTTTGTATTCCTCCAGATTTACAAGGACCTATAACTGGGTGGGGGTGAAACAGCAACAATGTTGTTGTATTGTTATAAATAAAAATAATTTGCTGGTTTAAAGAGCAGCAACACTGAATCAATTAGAATAGTTTTTGAAGTTGTACCTGGAATGGAATGGAATGCAATTTATTGTCATTGTATAAATACAACGAGATTAAAAGTGCCATCCAGTCAGTCATTCACACAACCTAGCATAAAAATCCAAGACGTAAAATCTACAATTTAAGAACAAACCATCTATACTCATACTCCAACATTCACACACCGAACATCACTTACACTCATTTAAAACTGACATAAAAAGCAAACATACACACACAGCCCTACACTCTTTCACCTGACAACACTCATACCCAATCCATAAAAACTACAATTTAAAAAACAGCCATACACAATCCCCTATACAATATATGTGTAACACATTCAACACTAATATTACCGTCAACTTAATTTTTAACAGAATTTAGCATGGTTACTGCTATTAGGTAAAAACTATTTCTGAATCTTTCTGTCCTTGTTCTAATAGATCTATACCTTCTGCCTGATGGTAATGGTACAAACAGAGAGTGCCCAGGATGAGAAATATCTCCTACAATATTCTGAGCTTTCTTAAGATAGCGGGAGCTGTGTAATTCCTCCAATGTGAGGAGTGGGTATCCGATGATCTTCTGTGCCATATTGATAACCCTCTGGAGCGATTTCCTCTGAGCCACCGTGCAACTGATATACCACACACATATGCAGTACATCAGTACACTTTCTACTACACAACGATAAAAAGACACCAATAGTCTCTGAGTGATGTTATTCTTTCTGAGCACTCTCAGAAAGTACAGTCTCTGTTGGGCCTTTTTCAGCAGCTCAGAGGTGTTTACACTCCAGGTGTTTTATACCTCGGTCACATTCCATCTCAGTCTCTGCAATACACTGTTACAGAGCTAGTCTTGCTGCACCATATCCCATATAAATAAGGCATTCCACAGAGAAGCTCTAGGTTTAGCAAAGAGAGCTTTCTTCTTGACAATTAGCTTGTACTATTAGAGAGATAAGCATATGGAGGGCAGGGGGAACAGCTTCAGCCAACATCAGAAGGTAAAGAGGAAAATCCTGGTTTGAACTTTCATACTAGAACAGGATTATTGAGGTGTTTCACGAGTAGATTCCCTACATTTTATTTATTCAAGTGAACATTTGCACAATATTCTAATTTTTTGAGTTTCACTTGTACATAAAGCAAGGTGCAGTTAGAGTAGACCCATTTCAATCAAAGGAGGCCTTGACTTACCTGATTTCTGTTGAATCAATGGGCAAGTTCTATTGCAACAGGATTTTGTCCACTGTTGACAGTGAGCATTGTTATGTTCATTGTGATGTGACTACAACAGCTCTCAAAAAGGAGGAGGAGGGGTGGCCTGAGGAAGGATATAGGCAGTGGGAAAATAGCAGAAAGGAGGAGAAAGGGGTGCAGGTGGGTGAAGGGGCTCTGGACCCCTTGGAATAGACCATATATGCATTTCCAAAGGAAGATGGGTCTGGTGAAGAACACACAATGGGTGGGATTGAGAGAAAGCGAGCAACGCGAATGAGAAGCAGCATGGTATCCCCACCCCTGCTGTAGAACTCTATGCTCAAGCAGGGAAACACTGATGAAGAAACCCTCAGATCACGAAAACTTTGGAGTTTATCACCCATGAGGGATGCGCCTAAAGCATATTTGTTGAACCTTGAAGGGACAGTTTGTTTGAACAATTTTGAACAATAACTGGACAAGTTATTGAACAATATGTTGGACAAGTTATTGACAAAGTGTCAAAGACCAAAGATACTGTTAATAAAAGTTTATTGGAAGATCTGCTGTTTCCTGATGATTTGGGGTTGGTACAGGAGGAAGTTCCTGAGGTGAAGTAAAAACCCACTCACAAGATGTCATTGCACCATCATCTTGACTCAAACACATTTTTATAGGAACCCAGACAAGCACATTTTCCACACATAATCTTCTATGGTTTTTTAAAATTTATTTCTTATGCCTTTTTTCTTAGTAAAGACGAAGCCACAAAGAGGAGAAAAGCAACTGCACAATGTATTTTGACTGGCAGCACTAAGAACTATATGATTACTAGCAACTTGATCTTGAATCTGCACTAAAGAATACTCACTCAAATCTACCTTCTTCTTTAGGCTGGTCTGATTAGAAATGCTTAAGCCATGCAGAATTCCTCACCTTCAGACAATAAATGACACAATGAGCACTTGTTTCTTTTGCCAAGGTCCCCCTTATTTTCATAGATCAGGGGAACCCTGGCAAATTAGTGCAAAACTAGTATCTTTTCCCTTTGAAGTAAAAAAAAACATAGGAAGAAAATAATGACTGGATGTTTGCTCGGAACAACACAAGCAGACACACTGATGTGTCGGTAAGTTAAACAGTTTGCATTATTGCATTATTTGTGCAATTTCCCTAATTTATACAAAAAACATTGTCATTCTCCTGTTGAGAGCACTACCAAACACTTCATCCCCTTTCAGGCTGTGGAGAATAATTTTGCAATTTTCTTTTTTTATTGTCAAGTAAAGTGAGGACTCACATTTACATTTCTGCCCAGAGTGGACTTTTTCCCAGGAGAAAGAGTATGGTTGGTGGGGCAAAAGTTTCCCCAGGCATTGGAAGTGCCCTAACTGCGGCAAAAGTTTGCAGGAGCCCCTGCAGGTCAGTTCAACAAGGCATCTGCATATTGCGGATTTTCCTTTATGGCGGGTGGTTAGGAAACCTAACCCCCGCAATAAACAGGGGACTACTGTATAAGCAGATGCATAGGAAACAATGAGAAGCAAAGGTGAAGCAAACTGCTATGTGCCTCTTGCAGTATTCTTTTTACAGCGGTTGACGTCCATTGGTATGGCTCCATGTGCCCAACGGGAAAGATGTCATAAACAGCAGCAAATCGCTACTGCTTCTTTTGGCAATTTCAGGATTCCTACGACATTGTTAATTTGCATGAGTTGTATTTACTATAGATTTGCCTCTTACTGAAAGTTATTTGTTTTCATTCAGCAGCCATTTGCCACAGCTGCTGTCATCCCCACTGAGACTACGAAGTTATGCAACAGGATTTCAGCCCATATGTTCAAAAGGAAACAGCCAAGACATATTTCTTGATTATTTATGATACAAAGACAAATAAAAATAAAGACAAACATGTGGTGGCTCTTTAAAGACAACAATCTTTTAATGCAATCTTTTACGGGCAAGCTCACTTCCTCCGACAGTAGAACTGAATTGCAAATATTATTAGAGCTAAACATGTCCACCCAAAACGAAACTACAGTATTTATTTACTGGGAACAAGTAGTTGACAGTGTGGCATTTTACACCTGGCAATGACTATTAAGATCCTTGTTAATATTCACTTTTTGGTTCCCCTCCCAGGAAGCATTGTTCTGTAAACAATGATAATGATTGGTGACTTAATAATCTCAGGCTATAGCTAATAAAGGGGCATGGTGGCTCAGCGGGCTAGAGCATGGGAAACTGTTGGCTACATAGTCAACAGCTCAGCGGTTCGAATCCCGGGTGCCTCGCAGCAGAGTGAGCGCCCACTGTTAACCCCAGCTCCTGCCAACCTAGCAGTTTGAAAGCATGTAAATGCTAATAGATAAATAGGTACTGCCATAAAAGCGGGAAGGTAAAACAGTGTTTCCTTGCAGCCATGCTGGTCACATGGCCATGGACTTGCGCAACACTGGCATGCATATGCGGGGGGGGGACCTTTTTATAGATAATAAAAAGAACAATGTGTTAATGATGAGTATCATAACCTAAGAAGGTGCTTCTGAGGTGGCATTGGTGAGTTAGTAATGAAATACTGCACTCCTGGGAATTACAGCAGATGCAACATTTTATATTTGACAATAGTCTAAGAACCCTTGGCTTATATTGAGTCCACTGAAATAGATTTTAAGAATACACACATATTTCATCTCAGCCGTCCCTCTCTGGATTTTTGTTCTATAATTTTTCTTCTCCAGAACAGAAAGGAAAATGAGGCCTTGCATCTAAAATTTTTAAATAAGCCTCATTGTAAATGAGAGGGACTTTTCTGGGCTGAGTTGATTATCAATCCAGTACTAGCCAACCATTCCTTCCAGTCTATGAATTCAAAGAGATCCCCACCTCTCTGCTGAGTGTTTTCTTTCCCTTTCTGTTAAAGGATGTTGCTTGTTTGCTGTTGATCTGTTAAGTTGGTTGCCAGTGTATGTGCAATAAAGAAAAAAACAGACAACAAATCCAATATATACAAGTAATATTAACTTTAAAGCATTTCCAAATCAGATGACAACAGGATTCAGGGGGTTCACACACTTGATTCCTATGACATTGATGAATGTCACAGATCACCCTATTAAGTTCAGTTTGATTGTGCTGTGAAACTACCTACACATGAAATGTATTTCTATCACAGTAGAATAATTCTTAAGAACATTTCTTGCTTTAAGTTAAAATTATTGTATCCACAGCGGTGTAGACATAAATCTGGAAATGCAGGTGTTCATCATATCAAGCCTCATAGCCATGCAGCCCCATAAGGGATTCAGAGCATGCCAGACTGCTGGATTGGAACATACCCAATCCAGGTCCTTTGCAAAGTTAATGGCTCTAACTGCCCATTCCATTTTGAACAACTTTCAAATATTTTGTGTTACAACAGCAATAGATTACAATAATGTAGTACAGTATTCCTATGAAAATCCATTTCCATCCTGATTACCAAGAAGATTCTTGTTAAATTCAAGGGGGACACACACTCTCTCTCTCTCTCTCTCCATATGTGTGTGTGTGTGTGTGTGTGTGTGTGTGTGTGTGTGTGTGTGTGTGTGTGTGTGTGTGTGTGTGTGTGTGTGTGTGTGTGTGTGTGTGTGTGAGAGTGAGAGAGAGAGAGAGAGAGAGAGAGAGAGAGAGAGAGATTGTCCCCCTTGATCTTAACTAGAATTACCTGTATAGTCCCTGCTACTCAGAACTTTCTCAGACATGAGCTTATATGAATAACTGAACGGTACAGCTCCAAAAACATATTTTTATTTCAATTCCTTTGGAAGACTGCTTTTTAATGAACTAAATTACTTCATAAACAAGCACCACCTTGTGGCCACTTCCTGATGTATCAGATGTAATTTATTAAAAATCAGTCAGCTTGACAATTCAAACAGGTGCCAAGAAATCTGGTTTCTGAAAGCAGACATTTGGGAAACTGAGAGGCAGGGTCTGTAAACACAGAGGCAAAAATCCATCTGAAGAAACCCTGCATGCATAAGGCAGCCAGACAATCAATTGCACAATCTGATAAAAAAACATGTATGCAATGGAGAGCCCAGGAAACCTGTACCTTCCCTTTCCTTGCATAATGGCCCTTACACAATTTCATGAAACAACAGGATCTAGCCAGAAGAATTCCATCAGAGCTATCTAATATATATTATGGCACTGAAAAACAGATTTTTGACAACACAGAGATACTTCAAGCAAGTCAGTGGGTATGTTCTGTTGTTATTATGTGCTGTCAATTCACCTCAGACTTATGGCGGCTCTATGAATGACCAATCTCCAAAATGTCCTCCTATCTTCAACAACCCTCTTCAGTTCTCGTAAACTCAAGCCTGTAACTCCCTTCAGGGAGTCAGTCCACATCCTATTTAGTCTTTGTCTTTTCCTCCTGCCTTCCACCTTCCCCAGGATTATGGTCTTTTCCAGAGAATGTTGCCTTTGTCCAATGTGCCCGAAGTAGGACACCCTGAGTTTCAACCTTTTTGCCTTCAGAGATAGTTCAAGCTTGATTTGACCTAGGACCCACTCGTTTGTCTTTCTGGCAGTCCAAGGTATCCCCAAAGCTTTCTTCCAGCAGCACGTTTCAAATGAATCAGTTTTTTCCCCTGTCAGCTTTCTTAAACTGTCCAGCTTTCACACTGGTGATAAGATTTGTTCTACTACACTGTAGCAGGAGTATCATCAATACCGAATCTACAGGGACAACTCTTTGCAACATCTGCAAGATGGGTAATTCCTTCCATACACTCAGAAAACTGTCAAGTTCCACACGAGTTTTTATATACTTTAGGTGTGTGAAGTACATTCAGTAAATTCTTCCTATTCACTTATTCAGGCTGACTTGACTAGACACCTCAGTGAGGAATTTTCAAGCTTCTCCAAGATTTCTACCACCACGCAGAAGCAGGACACGCAGTACTAGATTTTCTTGTGAACATTTCCTGCAGTACACAAACTGTCTCTTCAAAAAAAAGCCTACCTTTTCACATTTTGAAGCAAATACAACGGCAGTACATAAGGAGCAACTGGGTCTCAAAAAAGAAGCAGGGAGCAATTGCTCTGAGGCTCCTGGTCTCTAAAAGTCCATGAAAAACAAAACAAATTGAACAACAACAAAAACCCCAATAAATAGCCAATGACATTTTGCACAATGCGTTTCTTGCCTCAAAGCACTATTTTGTACCGAGCTTTGTTAATATTTTGCTTGCTTTGCATAAAATACTTCTTTTTCTCCTTTGTCTCTCTTCCTGAAAGCACAACAACACATCTTTCCATCTTGTGGGATGAGGAGAATAATTTTGGAATCCTTATGTGAGGATGAAATATGTGAAAATTTATATCACTAATCAAACCAGAAAAAAAAAACCTGGAAGGGTGAAAAAAGACGGAGACACTCAAATATCCACCCAGGCATTTCTAGTCATGGAGAACTGTAGTCAGATTTACTCATGTTGTACTAAATTATCACTCTTTTTGCATTTGAAGAAAAGGAGAAGTGACTTATTTTCTCCTTCTCAGTGGGCTTTGTTTGAAGTCATGGCATACCTGCATGACTCTGATTAACCCACAGCCATTTTCTAGTTTGGGTTAATTCCAAAATTATTTCATCTTTGGGGGGAAATGAACCCACCTGTCCCCTTATAAGTACACTTCCAGTCTACTCCCTCTTCATGCATGTGTTACTCCCCTGATTTGATAACACAGAGAACTATTCAAAGATCATGTAAGTAAATAGATTTTTTGGCTAATAGACAACTATAAAACAGGATTTTGTAATGCGGGTAATTAAAATCAACAGGTTTTAAAAAACGCAATTAATTTAAATTACATAATTTTTTTAAAAAATTTAAATTGTCAAAAATTAATTTTTAAATTTTAAATCATGAGTTAGATCAACTTGGTTTACATCAAATCCATCCTCTTTATTTTAAGTACAACTTATTTTAAGTTGTGAATGCATAAAGCAAATGCAGAATCTACAAATTACAGCTGGAAAGGTAGAAATTCCCTAGAGATCACTCAATAATCCCTCTATAATACACAATTTTAATCCTGTGTTTTACAAGAGTTCCATTTACCATCTCAAATATTTGTTACAGGCTATAACTTCAGTCACCCATGATTTATTGAGAGGGATATAATGTAATCCTAAATTTTCCAAATGTTCTTCCAACAATTTTAAGTTATAACCTTAAAACCAGACTATTGGCATTTATTGGATTCTGCCTGGCATTATTTAATAAAGTATGACTATAAAGCGCTGCAAATATTTATTTTTGAATTTGACAAGTTTAGCACATTGCATACCAGGGTTTATTGTAAAACTGTTGGCAACTTTTAGCAAGCAATCAGCTTTCATTATATACCATGAGCTTGATATTGTTGGTTATTTCTTCTAAAAACTATTTGACTCTTCCTTTGCTTACATGAATATAGACAAAACGACATCAATCACAAGACAAGAGTATCAGCAACACTGGGGTCTCTCCAGGATTTGCATTGGTTTGAACCACTGTAAGCAAAATCTTATTTGGAGGTAGTAAAAAAGTGAATCAATGATAACTCAAAGGCATTCAGTACTAACAGAGGAAAAAATGACAGCTGAAGAGGACAGATAACGAGAAAGGGAGGACAGAGGAAGAACAATTCAGTAATAAAGAGGATCATGAGAACTGTCTGGGTATGTCATTTCCTAGTTCACAGTGTAACCATTTTAAAATAAACCCCTGGACAGAAATGAGAGCTGTCGATTGACAGCAATGGAGATTCCCATGCTGTTTATACTTTTACAACCATTAAGCAATCTATCTGGAAAAAAAGATAAAGGAAATCATGTAAGTATTGTGTATGTGGAATTCAGGCAGAGTGCTGGGGAGTCAAAAGGCAAAGGGACTGGTACAGGAATAGAACAGAGCTACTACAATGCTACAAGAAAACTGCTCTGTACTGCAACGTTAAAAGAAGGCTAAGTGTATCAATTATAAAAGTCCATAAAATTATCCATGTCAAGGAGAATACTGGAAAGAAGCTTCCCCCCCCCCCCGTTGTACTCATAATAATAGGTATATCCAGGGTCATCTAGAAATCTGAAAGGTGAGAGATAAAAGGGAAGGACTTTTACGTACATCTCACAGTTAATTCACTACAAGATATAAACCACAAACACGCACTCTCTGTCCAGCAAAGGCACAGCTGGTACAATAGCCTCAACTGATCAAAAGTATTTTATGTCCTGAAGGCCAATTTTCCTCTTACTGAAAGCTCAGACAGGAAAATGTCAGAATATAACTGTTGCATTGACTGAGAGCATTTTCATTTGACTTTAATTAAACTGCACCTTTTCTGAAGTTTTCATCAATAAAATTTCCATCTGCCTCATTTTATATCTGACTAAATTAACCAGACTAAACTGGAGCAAATGTACACATAGCACTAAATAGAAAATACACCTGAAACTCGTTCAAGTTAAAAATGAAGCAGACTTTCTGATGCTATGTCAAAAATGTTAAGTTACGGCCTAATTTTCAATCATATGCAGAACTTTCGTTAAGTTCAACAGTTCCGCTGTAACATATATAATAACCAATACACTGTCTCCCTTTCTTGTTCATTTTTCTCTTCCCAATATAAACATCTAGTTTAAGCCAAAGACTTGAACTAAGGACAACACTTGATATAAATGAAGTTAAGTAGCATGCAGCATTATTTCCTGATACAACATACACTCAAAACACGTAACATTATATTTTATCACCTGTGATAATCCTATTACTTAGCATAGTAAATTTCAGAACAGTAGGCCCATTAAACCAGTGGGGATTTGGTGAATCAACTCTTTCATAAACCCCTTTGATTCAAATGGGTTTACTACATCCTTATGGGTACTTGCTTTAATTGTTTCATCTCCTGGTTTTTTATTCCATTTTTAAGTTGCATTTTAGTATTCTTATCTTAAACATTATGAATTGTACAAGGAAGTGTGTGACATCTATGTTGAAATCTGTTTTAAAAACTAGTAAATATATCAAATGAAGGCCAGATCAATAGAGCATATGATAACTGAAGAACCAATTACCTTTTTAAAACTGTTTTGGAAAACAACAATTAGAAAATATATAGCTAACTTTCTATAGGGGAAAAAAAATAGCAATACAATACTTGGTTTGGCATGTGAGAAGATGTGGGCCCATGAAGGCGGCCTACTGAGCTTTAGAACTAAGTGGGGATTTATATCCAGTTCTCCTGTTCAGCTCTCCCCAAAATTCTGTTCGGCTCCTTATAGTCCAAGACAAACACTCCAGTTTCTCTACAGTACATGTAAGGAAACTCAGGGGTAGGAGCGTCTCTGGCCAAGAATTACCCGAGTTCCTGTGGGTTCTTTTAAAGAAAACAAATGGCCTGAGAGCATCAATTTAATTAAATCCTTTTATTCACTATTCTAAGTTACAAAAACAAAAAAATAACTCATAAAAATCAATAAAAATATAAAAAATACTTATCAGATACAATCATATAACATTGCCTGAAAAATAATGAAGCTTATGATATTCTCACTATCTTAATACTATGAAAAATTACAAGCCTATGCCGGCTAAGTCTAAATCTAGCTGACTACATCTCGAAGCCGGATTCCAAGCAAGACTCTCTCATACTTAAGTATAAACTTTTCCTTTTCCCAGCTCCAAGCAGTTTCCAGAAGTCACGTGAAACAATTGTCCAATGGTAGCTGTCCGATTTTCTCTAACTTGGCTTATTATGCCTTGACTGTTGCATTCCATAGATAAGTGTCTGGTGAAAAGCTGTAAATGTGCAGTTAATATTGAGCCTTATAAATCACACTATGTCCCATCATCCTAATTCTGTTACACTCCATCAGCCTATTTCTGAACAGGAACACAACTGGCAGTACTTAGTTGGCCCAGCCAGCTTTGGCTTCCTATTGTATTATAGACAACTGCCAAAGTATGTTGCTGGCTGTGGCATAGGACAAGATGGCAACCCTTCCTATTCCATGCACAAAAGCTGACAGATGGATGGCTGAATCCATACTAGCAATAGAACAGCATTCTCTACCACACCTGAGGGTGCAGATTAGTTTAGGGCACATGGCAGGTTCTATCACATGTGCAGTTTTGTCCTCCAAACAACCTTGCTAGAACGATTACCATGTATGGCCCATGCGTGACAGTTAGAACTCTTATGTAAAAGAAACATTGAAACCTTGGCTTTCACCTCTACTAATGCCCCATTCCTAGTGCATTGGAATTCACATCTCCAAGAATTTAGAGAAAGATTTGTTTGGTTTCTGTTTTAATCTAGCAGAATTAGACTTGAATGTGTATGCCCCTGAGCCAGACCCTGAAATGTATTTAGTCCAAATGTTTTTCCCCTTCCACCAGCTATGGTAAGACTGGCTCAGGTACTGCTCTCATGCAGAGAACAATCATTTCAATAGTCTACCAGGAGAGTCACATTTGGAAAACACTTGTGGATTGTGTATATTGTACTGCTCATCCAAACTTACTTAAAATAAAATCCAGAACACATTACATAAAATAGGTTTGTGGCATCACATCTGGGCCTCATGCAGGTAATTTTCTCAACTTGATCAGTGGTGCCAGCTTATAGATTGTTGTAATCTCTTTGCTATCAAGAGGATTTTTAAATGGAGCATTTCATTCTGCATTTTACTTGTTTTTAATATTATTTTTATACCGAGTTTTTAATATAAAAATGCTTGCACAATGCTTTTCTTAGTATTGCAATAATTCATTATTTGGCTTTTAAATTTCTATTTTTAATAATGTGAATCACCTTGGGTCCTTGAGGAGAGAGGTGGGATATAAATATCTCCAATAATTAAATAAATGAAGCAAAGTGATCTTGAGTGTGAAACATTTATGATGCTATATAGTCTTAGTCCTCTTTCATCAATGACAAAACTCCTCATCCCTGAAAGTTCATCATATATCCATGCACACAAAGACACAGCAATTTCAGTTCCTAGGAAAAATATTAGAAAATACCCATTCAATAAACAAACATGCTACCACATCCAAAGCACGGAAGGCACAGCACAGATCATGAATTGAGCTCTTACACTGCACTTGTTCTCTTCGTCTTATCTAAAGATTCATCTAAGAACTATTCAAACTATTTCTGTCAAAACTTTTAAATTCTATAGACCAGAATTCTATAGAACAGAATTCCTGTAGACCACTAACCACTAACAAAAAGAAAGTAGAATTGTAGTTATAAAGGAATGAGAAGAAACAATGCCACACCACTAGTTAATTAAACTTAAATGTTCTTGCAGTAGGCAACGGGTGGTGCTAATTGTTTACACTGCAATCCAAGAACCCAAATAGAGAACAGGAAAGAAACTTACTGGTATTGAAAATTCTTCAGCCAAGAACTTCAATATTGATGCCTCTTTAGTCAATAAATTACTTCTTTCCTTCAGGTTGCCTTGAAGTTTTAGATCAAACTCCTTTCTGACCACAGAAGCAATCGAGTCAATTACTACTAGTTTAACATTCTTAGAAATGATTTCTTCTTCTAAAGATTCAATCCTGAAATGAAATTAAGTACTGATTTAGTAACAGCAAGTTTATTACTATTTAGCGCAGACAACATATAGACTAAAACACAGGGAAGTACTGATGCTTTCTGAGAGCCTTCCTCTTTGCCTTATTTTCTATAGTTCTTTGTCACATGTAAAACCTACATTTGGGAATTAATACTTATGACAAAAGAGTGGCTTGACTAAGCGTAGTAAGCAGAGATAGGCACGAACTGTTTCATCTTGTTTCATGAAGGCAGCAGCACAGCTGCTGCTGCACCCCTCCCCCGACTCCTCATCTGATGGAGCCACTAACCTAGCCGGGTTTGCTAGCTTCTGGCAGCTTCTCATAAGAACATAACAACAGCCATGCTGGTTCAGGCCAAAGGTCCATCCAGTCCAGCTTCCTGTATCTCACAGTGGCCCGACCAGATGCGCTTGGGAGTGCACGAGACTAGATATCTGTCTCCTGATACCACTCCTCTGCATCTGGCCCTTGAAGTACAGTACCCTGGTTTTTAAGCTTGGAGATGACACATCTCCCTCATGGTTTGTAACCTGTGATGGACTTTTCCTCAAGGAATCTGTCCAATCCCCTTTTGAAGGCATCCAGGCCAGATGTCATCACCACATCCTGTGGCAGGGAGTTCCACAGTCTAACAACACGCTGGGTAAAAAATATATATTTTCTTTTGTCTTCTCCACTCCCGGCTGCAGCTCAGGCTTCTCTAATCTGTTCTTTTGACTAAATATGAAGTCAGCCATGAGGGCAGGGCAGAGAAGCTGCCAGAACCTAGCAAACTAGACCAGATTAGTGGCTGTTGGACACTGAGGTGGCAGGGGAGGGGATCAGCAGCCCCTGAACCATTATGAACATTATGAACCTTTATGAACTGAGATGAACTGGCTCATGCCCATCCCCAGTAGGGAGGATATTTGTGGAAATAATGACAGAATACTTCTATGATATCTTGCCGACCCCAAGAAATATGTCATACCTTTTAAGCACACTATCACAGGTGAGTTCCCGATAAAGATGTATGCGATTGGGCATTGACACCAGCTTTTCTTCTGAAGCAAAATAATGTGGGAAACGGTGCTGAGCTATCTCAATGAGCCTGTTGAAAGACCAGAAGACATGCGATGGAGAATGAGTAGGACTGGCATACCTCGTCAAGCACGAGTCCAAATCTGAAAAACCTTTACGTGTGATTCCAACAGACGACCAATGAAGCCAACCGGGGAGGTGGCGGTAAGCCCTTCATGGACACCCATACGACAGACATTGCCTGCTCTTAATTCACGATGCTTCATCTTTCTGTGCAGAGCACTAGAAGACCCCTTGCAACAGTTCACTTGGAACTATTTTCTGTTTAGTTAGTTTCTCTGTTGCAGAGAGACACTGAGGCACCGAGACTTGTGTATCATGGGGCCCAGTTCAGTATGCTAGCTTTATTTTTGGGTGCCCACTACGTGACAAGAACTGGGGCCCAAGGAGCAGCTAATGCAACGCAGAAGATGAGAGCCGCTGTTGTTTTGACTTCCATAATGTCCCATAGTGCTAGAGCACTCTCTGGGTGGCTTACAACATAATTATGCAAGGAACACTTTGCCCTGTAGCAAATGTGTATTCATTTTGCCATCCTTGGAAGGATGAAAGGTTGAGTCAGCCTTGCGCCAGCTACCTGAATCTGTCAGGATTGAACCCAAGTTGCGAGTAGAGACTTGACTGCAGCACTGCACTTTAAACACAGTGCTCAATACATGAGGCTCAATAGCTGACAGTGGTCCATAGGCATGGACTCTTCTCACTTACAGTGCCCCCTTCCTCTAACATGACCAAGGCATGATATCAAGAGGAGGAAGATTCATGAGAAAGTTGTCAGGGGAAAAGAAAAGGCCTAACAAAAGCTCCAGAGGCTACCCTGGAGGAGGAAATAAAAATGTTGCTCTCTGAACAAGGCAAAGGTTTTCCTCCTTTCCAGAGGGAAACAAAAATGTATCTGGCCCTTGCCTTCTTGGGATAGAGATTAAATTTGGTCCACTTCTCTGCTGGCAAACACACAATTGACCTCCATTACCCTACAGTTTGGAACTGGCCAAACCAGCTACATAAGGAATTTGAATCTTGTAAGCTCTCGTATTTTCTCTAGATATAGCAGCACTGGACTATGTTATTCTCCTTGAGGAAAATGAAGGCTTAATACAGGCAACAGGGGAAGAGGCTGACAACGTTAGGGTTTTGGTAGACACTGTAGCACGCAATTAACTAACCTCTAGGTGTAAATGCTGTATATGCATGAATATACCATATAAAGCTGAACATCTTTACCTTCTTTACAAAGCTTACCTTTCAGCACTGAATGCAGATTCTGTATCAATGTATACAACAGCCCCATCTAATCCTCCCATGCTAGTGGGCAATGTAGCCAGCAAGCTCATCATAATACAAAACTGAGTTTTCCCGCAACCTGCTGGGCCGGTAATCTAAGGAGAGAAGCACACCCACAAAGAGGTGACATGTACATTCTACTCATACAAAATGGTATTTGCTGCCTTTAATTTTGATCACTAGAGAACCATTCATTTGAGACATTATGGAACTTCAAGCAATGCACAGTGAATTTCACACTGATTAGAATAACAACTCTTTCTTTACGCAAGACATATTTTCAGGGGGGGGGGTAAAGGCAATGGATCACAGTCAAGTGGGGGAACCTATGTTGCATCAAATGTTGCTGGCTCCTATACCTATCAACCCAAAACAGGCTTGGCCAATGGCCAACGATTACCAGGTGTTCCCATCCTACACCAGCTGAAAAATCAGATCCCTACTGTCTACATTACAAAATGTACTGATGTTAACTATAACATTGGCACATTTATACATTACATCTATAATGTCAGTACATCTATAAAACTGGACAACCACCTGCCAGATCTGCTTTGATATGGATTCCTGAATTGAACAGGGGATTGGACTTGATGGCCTTATAGGCCCCTTTCAAACTCCGGAACCACCTGATCGACATCCTCTAGAACAGGGGTCCTCAAAGTTTTCAAACAGAGGGCCGGTCCGCTACCCCCCAGACACCACTGGGGGCCGGAACACAGTCGTCCCCCCAAAAAGGCCGACATCTTAAATTGCCCCGCTTGGCTGCATCTGGTGCCTCGACCATCTGGGCAGCGGGGGGGGGGGAGTGGGAGACCTTGCCGTGGCCCTCCCACTTTGAACTGTCCCACTAGCTAGCATGCTGATCATCTGGGTGGTAGGTGGAGGGAGTGGGGGAAGTGACATAGCCCACCTCAGCAATAGAAGCAGCTGCGGAGGCTGGCTTGCTTGCAAAGCCTGGGGTAGGTGGGGGGGGTCTGCAATTGGTCATGGGGGCCGGATTCAGGACCCTGGGGGGCCACATCCGGGCCCCGGGCCTTAGGTTGAATCTAGAACAAACAAAGGGAAATCCTATGATTCTATATCATGAGTTTCAATAGTGAGAATAAAAATTGCTTCTGTGTTATCTAATTTTGCCTGGTGATACCAATTCATCAGAGAAACAGTTGTATATTTGAATCATATGCAGTACTAGAAAAAAATCTAGTATCTCTCTTAAATCTGACATGTTAGGAAAAATCCTGGCAAAGAGAAGCACTTTTTAAGTCCTGTTGATTCCAATCAGCAAGCAGAGCCCTCTCCTCTGCTATGATTAACAGGACTTCAAAAATATCTACCTTTGGCTGACCATTCTGTTCTTGAAACTGCTGGTGGACTGACTCCAACAATCAGGGGACTGCTAACTCTTCAAAACGATCTAATTCCAAAATCTGTCAAGAACTGATGGAGTTCATCTTACTCCGTTTTAATCTGAAATCAGGCAACCACCCTTCTAATAAATACCTCCCTATGATAACAGCAATCATCTTTTCCTGTTTGGAAACATACCCTTCTCTTTTTTTAGTTTTCAGTTTGTTCAAGATATGTGAAGATTGACCACAAAAAGTTCCTTGCAGTTTTGCTTCCAGTTAAAACCTCAGTCGTGGTTTGGAAACAAAGGATCGTTGCCAGCACACTTTCCTGGCTCTTAAGAGGACAAGCACAAGATCTGGCAAGAGGAGATATCACTGATCTACTTTAAATGGCTCATAGGATTGTGTGCCAGTTTTCCAACCACCACCATCGTTGGATATTAGAACAAGAAAAATCAGCTACATTTGTGAAAGTGATTTAGTTAAAGAACAGCTGCAAAAGTAAAGAACACAGTTCCCTGAGATTCAAATACTATAGCCCAGCTTGTTGGTGACATATATCCAAATTGTAGTATGAAGTCAACTGAGGCCATGTTCAATCAAGATGGAACACTCTAGAAAGATCTGCAACTTTCAGATCCATCACAAGCAAGCAGTTCAAAATTGTAAACTACAAAATTACTATTAACAGTTTAGAACAGTCATTCTCAGCCTTTTTGGCCATGGCCAGAGACAAAATATGAAAGAAATATAGGCTGAATTGAGATTGTACAAATCACATAAGTTGGTGTGTGAACAATTGCTTTCCATGCAAATGTACCAGGGGCTCCTAGGAGGCTATATGTCCCTCACTGGGAATGGTTGGTTTAGAAAATTATTTCAAATAAACTTCTTCCCATCATATACCATATTTTTTGCTCTATAAGTTGCACCTGACCAGAAGACACACCTAGTTTTTAGGGGGAAAGTGTTTAACCTAAGGCAGGCATGTCCAAACTTCGGCCCTCCAGATGTTTTGGACCACAACCCCCATAGTCCTTTATCACTGGCAATCTCAGCTTAGAATTCTGAGAGTTGTGGTCCAAAAAATCAGGAGAGCCGAAGTTTAGACATGCCTGGCCTAAGGTTTCCTGGAGGGGGAATCCTGGCTGCAAAATGGAAGGGCAGAGGCTCCATGGAGGAGAACTCCTTGCAAAAGAAGTGATATATGACTGGGGAATCCTGGCTGTAGAAGGGGAGGGGGGGAGAGGCTCCCTGGAGGAAGCCTCTATGCAAAGGAGGTGATTGGAACTTAGGAATCTCAGCTGCAGCAGGGGAAGGGAGAGGCTCTGTGGAAGCCTCTTTGCAAGCAATGTGATTGGGACTGTGGAATCCCAGCTGCAAAGGGGGAGGGTTGCAAATGAGGTGACTGGGACTGGAGAATCAAAGTTGCAAAAGGGAAGGGTTGCAAACGGGATGATTGAACTGTGGAATTAAGGCTTCAAAAGGGGAGGGTTGCAAATGAAGTGATTGGAACTGTGGAATCCAAGGTGCAAAAGGATAGGGATACAAATGAGGTGATAGGGACTAGGGCAGGGGTGCCCAAACTTTTTGTAAGGAGGGCCAGATTTGATGGCTGAGAAGGTGTCAGGGGCCGGTTGCTCCCCGACCCTGCCATCCCACTGCAAGCTCCACCCACTGACCCATAAGCAAAGGAGGGGGAGGGAGGGGTGGGCCGGCCAGCCGCGGGCCACTCAGAATGGCCTGACGGGCCGGATTTGGCCCCCCCCCCGGGCCGGACTTTGGGCAGGCCTCGGCTAGGGGATCCAGACTGCAGAAGGGGAGTGCAGAGGCTCCGTCAAAGCCTCTTTGCAAAAGAGGTGATTAGAACAGTGGAATTCATGCTGCAACAGGGGATGGTAGAGGCTCCGTGCAGGTAACTTCTCTCTAAATGAAAATGTGTGATATATATGTAGCAGGGACTACTACATTCTCTCTGTAAGATACACAGACATTTCCCCTTATTTTTAAGGGGGGAGTGTGTCTTACGGAGCAAAAAATACAGTAAGCCATTAAAGGAGCCTTACACACAGTGCAGACAATGCACAGTTCAGTGGCATTTGTTTCCAACAGGTGCACAAATGACTACTAGAGCCTTAACTGCTGAAATAATTGTCTTATTATTAACCATCTGTAGTTTAAAAAATGTAAGACTGAAGAAATAATAGATGGGAGACTGGATTTCACAAAGGAATCTTGTGAGCTATACACTGCTATTCTTCCAGAAACTTTAACAGTGAAATACATCTCATGGTCCAAACAAAATGTATATTTTCTGCTTTCCTCCAAGGATTTTTCACAATCAGAAAAGCATACATGGGAGGAAACAGAAAAACACTTTCATTCATCTTGTTATTAAATAAGATAAGTGATAGGGCATTTGTGTGAAACAGCTTCTTTTGATTCCCCACTATTACTGAGTACAATAAATGAAAAATTAGCTGGATCTATTTTAAGCATTTTATAAAGAAGTTAACTGCCCCAAATCTGAAAACTTATAAATAAATAGCAACTCCTTTACATTTGAAAGAAAGAAATATCTCCTATCTTTTCTGCTCTCCAATAAAAACAGATGATGAACTTTTACCTCTGTAAGAGATCCGCAGGCAATTCCGCCATGCAAAATTTTATCCAGATCCTCCAGTGTTGTTTGTAAGAATGCTGATGACGGATTGATGGTTCTCTTCATTTTCATTTCATAAACCTATAATAGCCACCATCAATTTTAAAAAACACATTTTATTCAACTGGTAGGAAAAGCAGCTGCTTTTGCAACAAAAAAAACCTAACATGTAGGCCCCTAATTTACTTTTCCATACTTTAACAAAATCTCTCCGATCTCCTGCCCAAACCCAGCACCACAAAATAATATTAAAGACTATAGCGTATCTTGATATATTGATATTACAAGGTTACAAAGTACTTTAAAATAATCATTTGTCTTTTGGACAACATACAACATTTGATCTGCAAATTACAACTTCAAAGGAAAATATTATCCTTGTGGTTAAGTCTAGCTGGAAAACATACATGAAATACCAGACTACAAAAAAGCTGTATAGTTCGCTTAGCTACTCCAAAAAGTCTGGGTTCATTTAAAAGTTTCTTGAGGTTTCTGTTAGGGATTATGAAGTTCAATACCCAGTCCTCCCCACTGAGATGTGGGCCTGAAAGACCAAGGCAAAATATGCACATATGGAATGTAAATTGTTAAGGAAGTACAATTTGTAATATTGCACAATATTCTGGGCTATCTATTAAAGCACCACATTAAGCTTTCAATTTGCTGGCTCTGTGGACTTTATTTCTGGTATTAGAAACAACGGGGTTTTTTAAAAAAATACTGAATTATAGAAATGTCTAGCATTCCCCCAGTTGATACAGATATTAAACTACAGTGCTGCAGCAGTACGAAATAGATGTGTTAACTAGAGCAATCTCAGAACACTTTCCACAAATATGGAACATAGCTATAGTTAAATATGATTAATAGATTTCCATCTACACCAAAATCCATGATTATTTTCATCACAATTAGTGGGATCCAGGATAACAAGACTGAAAATACACTACTGTATTATTCTTGGATAACCTGCTTTCATTATGACAACAACTTGTCAGTCTGTGATCCTGGGAAAGAGAGAGATATTAATTACATCCTCTCTCCTTCTCTTTTTGCATAAAAATAATGAAATGAAACTTAAGCTAGTAACAACGTTGGGCACCATTATTTCCGTTTTGTTTTCTTGTAAAACTCTTCCTGTCCCACTTTCCAACAACAGCATAGGAAAACATGTTTGAGATGGGATTTACCAAACCCTGATGTCTTGGGGTGGGACCAAGGAGAGATTCATCTACCACTCATAGGTACAAACCCATATGAGTAGAACTTAAGAGAGGTCCACCACCTGGTGGAAGAATCTTCCCCTAAATACTGCCTCAAGTTGATACAAAGTAGCCCATGAAGAGATGCCTTACAAAGAGTGCATCCTCCACCTAACCCAGCAGCAAATTTCCTCCAGAGAGGCCTTGTTATTAAATGCAGCTGATGTGGCTATGCTCCTAGTGGGATGAGCAGTGATGCTCCAAAACAATTAGGAAGCAGAAATCTGATAGCACAGACTGATGCTATCAGCCATCAGAAAGAGCTGATTTAGAAAATCCCCTTTTCCCCAACATGGATGGTTGGAAAAACACAAACAAGGCTTCTATCTGCCTGAAGGGTATCCCAAGGACTACAAGGGATATTTTCCTTCCTCCTTTTTGTGCTCTTTTTATTTACATCCACTTTCTGCCAATCTTTTCAAAAGGCCTAAAGGGATGGGGGCAAAAAGAAAGCAGTATGACCTCCTGAGAAAGATGGGAGTTATCTTTGGGACAAAGGAAGGATTCAGAGGAAAGATAGCTACGTCTTTATGAATAACACCTAGTTTCAATAACACCTAGTTTTTATCATTGCAGCTTAGGCAGCCTCCTGGCTGACATGATGTTCACAAAGAAAAGAGATCCCCATGTCAGAAGTTTCAAGGAAGTCTGTCCAAGTGCCTGTGTTAAGGCCTTCAAGACTATGAGGGATGAGAGAAGGATGGGAAAGGGAGACCCTTTAAATGAAATCTCTTGATAGCAAGGTTTGAACAGAGAGCATTGCCAACTGTGCTTGGAAGAATGGAGCACAAAGCTGCCAACAATCTCTTGAGAGCATTAGATTGTAGTCCTTTGTCTATCCTATATAGAAAAGAGAACTTTTGAAAGAGAAAACAGGTGTTTTTTTACCATTCCTCCCATGCCGCCTTTGGAATGCTCTCCATGAAGACAGACTGTCTCCTCAAAGCTAAGATGGTCCTTATGACCTTAGGCTCATAGCCCATATGCTCCAACCTCAACCTTGTGCAATGATGAGCCTGACATGCAGGAAGGGGCACACTCCCTAAAGGTAAACTGATGGGCTTGGAGAACCAGGGCTGTCTGCACCAATGGGGAGCTATGAGAATTACCTTCCAGACTCACCTTCCCAGAAACACAACCCAAGAGATGGGAAGACATACAGAAGTCCAGGATGCCAGGGGAAATTCAACTTTCTGTTCACATTGCCTGGAAACTGGCTCACTGTGTTTGGTAAAGTGGTGAGGCTCACAACGGGCATTCTGAACCTTGCCATAATTGACTAGAACCACACTGAAAAGGCAGGGAGAGAGAACATCCCCCACCTCCTCCACCTCAAACTCCATAGGAGAAACAGAGTACTTCCCCTGAAGTGTGATTAGATCCAGGATGCAGTTAGTTCAAATTACAGAGATCAGTTTCACATTTGGCAGGCCTTCTATCCCTGAGTAAGACAGAGGGGAAGGCAAAAGGCCACCCAGCCCATACCCTAGCTGGTACTGGAGAGTGTGGGACCTAGAAGGCTCAGAGGCAGCCTCAGATGGGCAGAAGGGGCTATTCTTTAGGTGCAGTTTCCCTACCCTCTGCAGCTAAAAGAGCTTCCCTTGAATTTCATCTGGCTAACAAATTCTGGGTGAAACACCTCACTATCTATGATAGGAGGAGAGAGAAGATTCTTGGGACTCAGATTCCCAAATACTCACAGCTTGTTTAGATGGACTTTGCAGGCACTCCCTGTGCTCCTGAGTGGTCAGAGGGGTGAAAGGCATTTAAAGGTGACTCCTCCCTGCATGGTGGGTCTCTCCTGATCCACCACCCAGCTCCATTTTTCTTCCTCACACTCTTGACCCTAACAGAGGAGCCTGAAGCTGAAGGCTGGTCATCTAGTGATGACTCAACATCCACAAGGAGACTTATGCCAGTCCGGATACTCTCTGCCCCTGACACAATTACTGTAACTTTTGGTGGAAGAAGGTACAGCTCATGGCTGAGAAACAGTAAAAAGAAGAGAAAAGAGTAGAAACACATTTGAAGAAAGTGGAAATAATGATGAAAGGAGTGATGAGCTGAATACTTGCTCCTCAGGAGCCAATAAAATGGGTGAAAAGGAAGCATCCCTTCAAAATAGATTTATGTCATTTCGAAACAATTAATTGTGGAAAAACTATATGCAAAAAAAAAACAATCCAGTTATGCAGTATTATCTGGATGCTCCATAAAAATGAATTAGCAATTTCAGAGAAAAACAGTAATAGGGGAAAAAAACTGTTTTGATGAAAAGAGCTCTATCACTAATAGAGCTATAAAAATCATATATATCTACTATAATGCAAATATAAATTTATTAGAATGAATGAATGAATGTTCAAAAGAACAATAAGGTTGACTTCACAAGATACTTCACAAGATACCATACCTCCTTCTTTAAAGGCCATTATCCTTATACAGAGGAACACATGTGCTATAAAATAAAAAATCATGTGTACAACCCAAAGACAAGGATGGATGTTATATTGATTAGAAAATCGCAAACTAAGCTGTCTTTTCACACTGCATCAGGTTGGATATTAGAAAACCAGGGATGGTATAGAACACAGAGAACAGTTTCAAATATGTGACACTGATGTGCGGGTCAGATTACTTGTTTACAGCAAGTCTGCAGCATTTATTTTGAGACTTCCATGAAACAGGGAAACCAGGTCAGCACATTGGAACATGGATTTTGCAACTCTTATGTTTCTTCCAAACCACCTCCAGCTCTGTAATGCCAAGGTGAAAAAGACTCATGGCATGTTGATATGATTATTTTATAGTGAACTGATAAACGTATTACCCACTCTTGTCTTTGAACTGCATACAAGGACCACTTGCCCAACCATATTAAACATGTGGTGCCTGCTAGAAACATACAGGTAATGCACATGATGCTGACAACCAAAAATTTTCCTGGCCTGGATACTTACAGTTTGCATTTTAGGAGCACAGGATCGACTGACTGTGTTAAGAAGTTTCTTTACTTTCCAGTAACTCTGTCCAGTCACTTTCATTAGTTCCAGCAGTGATAGACATAAGACATCCTGAAACATAATCATTAAATAAGAATCTAGGTGAATTAAAAATGAAAAATGGATTTAAAAAACCTCACATATTTAAAACTATTTTTAAAAAATATTTTTCTTCTGCAAACACTCAAAAGTTGTGTTTCATGCCATTTGTCCCTTAACATTTTAGGTCTCTATTAAATGAGTCTCACCTGACAAGTAGTGATCTGATATCGACTTAGTCTCTCACAGAGATCCTGTGATAATCCTGCTCTTCTCAGTTTCTTACTTGCCATGTTCATATATTTAGTGAGCAGCACTTCTGTCCTATAAAATAAACACAGGATTATTTGAAATTCTGCTACCATGATACGCACAAAAATTACTGTATATTCCTCCTATAGAATTCTTTAATTTGTGACAATAGTGAAGCAGTTTATGCTGCACAAGAGTACGCCATCTCAGTGCAAGCATCCTTTTCTCATTAGCATAGACTAAATTAATTCCTGTCCGTTCCTAGCACCAGTTCAAATGCAGTAGGTAAGAACTACTTTCTTAATGGCCCTTCACTGAACTTGTATACATTGCACTCAAAAAAAAAAAAACCCACAATTGCCTCTCCCTACTTTGGGGCCAACATGACCCAATAAGAGCATTCCACTCAAGTGCCCAGTTTCAAGTCCTTGGGCACCTGCTAGTTCCTGTCACATACAATGGTTTATAATGAATATTGTGTGTTGATGTTCCTGTGAAAAGGAACTGTAATGCTGCTTGATGACACACACAAGAAGTGAGACAGACTTGAATCAGGTCATTATGAACTCAACTTCTCTTTTATCTTTAGAAACTCATCTTCTTATAAGTACTGTACAAACTAGTGATGCTAAGGAAAACTAGCAGAGGATCATAGCTTAGGCTAAAAAAAAATCTGACTCAATTCATGTTTATCAACTGTTGTTCTGAGGAAATATCAGAAACATATTACTGTTACTATTTTGACCATGCTGATTACAGGATGCAGATTATCTAGTCCAAAAGATATTAAATTCTAATTCAGAGTTTCTGTTATCACGAGCATACTTGGAATCAAATGGATTGCTCCCTTTAATCCATGATGTCTGGGAATGGTGCGGGAAAGATACTGCACTAATATATTATATCAGCACTTTCAATTCTATCATTTTATATTTGCTGGCAACATTTCCACATTATTTTCATTGTTTTACATCTAATGACTATAAGCTACTTTGGGAGCTCAGCTGTTGCAAAGTGCCAAGTCAGACTGTCTCAAAGGATGTTACAGTTTTGCTTTCTTTTCTCTCTCCCCTCCCTGAAGACTGAGCTACAATCATAATAATGTTTATTTGTAACTGGTCGGTCCCGCCATTCTACAGACTCTTATCCAGAGGCAAGCCCTATTAAAACTTACGGGGACCTTCCTTTGTGTAGAAATGGTTAAGGCTGCGGTCTTAAGAGGCACCTGCGCGCCTGATAACTGCATACAAGTCCTAACAGTTGAGTCTAGGTTTTGGAAACCCCCTCCGTCTCGATGAAGAATGCACCAGTTTCTGGACTGAGAGAAATGGAAGCAAACAGGGACAGCCAGGCTGGGACGCCCAACCACAACCGTTGTGCATTCACAACGTCGCAGTCCCACAACCGGTTTTCCTTCCAGGGGACTGAGACCAGACCCAGCCCAGGTCCCAAAAGAGAAAGCCGGGCATAAAAATCAACCGCCAACACTGGCGCCGCCTTCAAGCCTTCCGCAGGGGCAACGCGGGAGCAGGTAGAGAAAAGACCCCTTTATCCCCCCTTAGAGAGGAGACACACGCGAGGCAAAAGGGGCGCTGCCTTCCCACGTTACGCCACGCCCCCCCCCCCCGGCGGGCAAACCGATCCTGGAAACTTTTCAAAGTCTCCCACTTCCCGGCAGGAGGCGGCAACGTCCGCCAGAGAACATCCGTCCCCGCGATTGGTCTCCAGCCCGAGCAGGTCAGCCAATCATTCGTGGCAATCATTCCGAGGCGAAAGAAAAGTGTTCTGGGAGTTGCAGTTTTGCGGCTCTAAGCGTCGTCCACGGACGCCGAAAAGGCGAGCGTGTTTGGCAGCCGGGTTTTTGGGCCACGAGTTTCCGACACCAGAGATATACGATGTGCCGGTGCGTCGTCAGGGCATCTTTGATTTCGCAGCTCCCGGGTGCAAACCGTTGCGCAGGCTTTATTGTTAATCGTTAAGAAGTATGGACGGAATAGATTTAGCAGACGCGCCGGTTTGAAAGCAAAAATCCAAACAACTGATTCCCTGACTGTTGTGTAATTTGCAGTACATCGTGGCTCAGTCGGTGATACTGTCGTTTTCGATTCGAGGTGAGATCATATGTATTTAGATCTGGAGGAATAGCTTGAAAAAATGCGCATTGCTTTAATAAGTGTGCATCTTTACTGGAACTGCATATACAATATTAGGTTCAGTGTATCTTACCATCAGGTATTCCCTATAAAACAGTGATGGCGAACTTTTTAGAGACCGAGTGCCCAAACTGCGATTCAAAACCCACTAATTACTTACAAAGTGCCAATACAGCAATTTAACCTGAAAACAGGTGGCTGTGAAGGGGCGATGGTGCACAGAAAGGGTTTGGGCACCCGTGCCATAGGGTTCGCCAACACTGCCATACAGAATGCATATTTGCCGCAATGAAAGCAAACATAAAACTTCATTAAATTGATTTCCACCAATGTCAAAATCGTCATAGGCTTTGGTGAGAATTGAAAGAAAAGCATCCGTCAACTGACTTGGTTAGTCATTCAATCATTGTTCGTTCATTTCATCAGATTTATATCCCTGGCTTACTCCCAAAATGAGAGTTGCAATAGCACTGAATAAAAACGCACAACCAAGACACAATGAAAGATCTAATATCAAACAGAATTAAATTAAATGCATAACTAAAAATAAAAACAAGTTTTAAAAATACAATTGCTAAATAAACAATAGCACCCAGTCAGCAACAGGCCTATGCCTCAGCCAGAACTGATAACTCTTCAGGTCACATAACTTTGAGTCCTAGTTATTGAATTACCTGCATGTACTTTAGAGAAACAGTTAATCGACCTTGTGATGATTATACCTTTTTTAGTTGGCCTAATAAAAGTGTCAACACAAGATGAATTTGAGAATTTGTATTATGGCCAACAAAGGCTTCTCTTCCAGTTCCTGTAAAACTCCATTGTATGCTTGGTACCACAGGTGGGAAAGAATTGTATGAGGGCAAGTGAAGGGGTTTGCAGAGGATGGAATAAGACAGATTCAAAGTAATTAAAAATAAGTGCTCCTCTGTGTCTAACATAGATACAAAGACTATCAGAAAAGGTAACATCATATTGCACCCCAGAGTGAAATATAGGGAGCTACAGGAAGAAAGACTGGCTTTTGCACCACTTATTTGCCACACCCTGGCAGGTTAGTAAAATATATTGCAGGCTATTTTGAGGGTCTTATTTACAAGGATGCTTTAAGAATACAATAGCCCATATAAGACATATTTCAGTGAGCAAGACATCACCTGCAGTTCTGGCAGTGAAATATTTCTGATTGAATGCAAGTGCTTTGCATGTTACATTAAATTTGTTGATGACACGTGGCTAACATGATTTAGGCCTTAAGACCAGATGACTAATTTGAAAGCTAACCTTTTGTAGAATGGAAAAAGTTACAATCCATTGAATATAAAAACACCTTAAACCTATCTAACTGGTGCCTTCTTAAAACTGGTTGCTAGTGTGCTTCTGAGCCTATTTGAAGTGGGAGTTATGACCTATAAAGCCCTATATTGTATATGTACACCTTATGGCCAGGTTATCTGAAGCACTATATCATTCCACATGAGCCTCCTTCATTTTTTAAAGATATTCAGGGGAGCCCCATCTCAGTCCCGCCACAGACTCATTTAGTGAGGAAATTGGAGATGGCCTTCTCAGTGACTCTTCCCAGGTATTAGAATACTGTACTCTCCTTCCTATACTTCCATGATCAGGCAAAGACCTACCCTTTCAGACAGTCTTTTAAGCAACAGTTATGGAGGTGATTAAGAAATGGGGTGATTAAAAACAGTAGCGGGGATGCACAGATTCCTGGCGGAAAAGTCCATCACTGGTTACAAACCATGATGGAGATGTATAATCTCCAGGCTTAAAACCAGGGTACTTCAAGGACCCAGATGCAGGGGAGTGTATCAGGAGACAGATATGGTCTCGTGCGCATCTCCAGAATATCTGGTGGGGCCACTGTGAGATACAGGAAGCTGGACTAGATGGGCCTTTGGCCAGATCCAGCATGGCTCATCTTAAGTTCTTATGTAAATAAATGCTGCAGTTGTTGTTTTTTAAATGCTAAAATATTTTTATAATTGTTTTTAATTGTGATTTTAAAATACCATTACTTGTTTATTTTTTAATTTAAAGGTATAGTGGTACCTTGTATAAAGGAATTAATTCGTTCCAAATGAAAATATGTTAAGCAAATTTTCCCTTATACAAATTTCCCATAGGAATGCATTGAAAACAGAGTAATCCCTAATCGCGATCATTTTTATGTTGTATTGATTCGCCCCATAGACGATTCTGTTAAGCAAATTTCCCCTATCACCAGTTTTTATGTTGTACAGATTTTATGTTATACAAACTGTTTGTTATACGAGGCTCCACTGTATATAGTTTCTACTTTTGGATTGTATAAAGGACTACAGTACTGTACATGGTTATCTATTGTGTTCTCGGTGTTGATACTTTGTTTTGTATCTATTATATAATACCAGGCAAAGACTGCATCTTGTATTTTTGCATCATCACCATCATTGTGATTTAGATTTATAACTAACACTAATTGTGTGTAAGACAAGACTTTTTAGCTCCCAATAAAGCAAACAGAAGATTACCTGGAAATATTCATGCGATATCGTAGCATATTTATCACATACTCGAATCCTTGTTGAAAACTCAAAGTAATGTGGCAGGAGTTGTCCCATTTTAACTTCAGAAGGCTGTTGTCCTGCTGCTAATAGGCAAATATATTATATATTCATATGGGTCATACACAATTGACTGAGAATTATAAGGACAAGAACGTATGCACTATAATTTCTATTTTTTTAAATTGTTATTTTAACTGAAATTGATTTGACTGTGGTGCCTGGAAACCGTAGTCCAGAAAAGAAACAATTATCATTAATCTAGACATTCAAGTGCAAAGCATTGTTTTTAAAGTACATGAAGAGTAGCAGGGATGAACACAGGACCTGTAGCAGACTATACACTGCCTTCCCTTTGCTATTACTAGCTGTTCATGTCCCCTGTTTCTGACACTGCCCACTTTTCCTCCTCTACTGGTGGGACAAGCAGTCTGACTGGGCAGATCCAGCCTGTAGCACCCTTCTCCTTACTGGACAGGTGAGAGGACAGTGGATCATCAGCAGAATAGAGCAATGTGTCTTGTTGTCTTAGCCCCACCCCACCCCAAAGTGCCTTTGCAGTCCAAGGAGCAGGTAAGTGAAATTCCAATCAGGGATGTTTTTCTCTCCTTCCCATGTGATGGCCCAGGAACTCCTTGTACCTGCATCAATGCTATGGCAACACCAGAAGGAGGATGTGTGAAAAACAGAAAGAAAGGTATCTTCCTCCTACTGTAGTTAACAAATAGAAGAGGGGGTTGGAGACTCAGGGCCTTTTTACATGACCCCTAAACTCCGCCGCAAATGGCTCCCAGCTCCGGAGCTTAAAATTGTTTACCCATCAGCTCTGGAGTTTACTGAAAATTAAGTGCGACCACGCCCACCTAAGCGGGTCCCAGCACACTTTTCATGTACCTGCTCTCCAAGCGTGAAAAATCTTGATGCGGATGTGCCGGGCTCTCCTCGCTTCTTTTTGTTGTTGTTTTTTGCCTCCCACCCCTTTAAGAGAAGGAACCAGGAAGTGACGGGGCTCCCGGCAGCTTCCACTGGCACCGGGAGGTAAGCCTTTATTCTTTTGTCCCTTTTTTTCTCCCTCCCCTCAGGCAGCCAGCAGCCAGGAAGTGCGGAGGGGTGGGGACACACGAAGAGCGACAAACCCCTAAGATCTCTGGTCCAAATTTAACTGACCAGCGGATCTTAGGGGTCGTGTAAAAGCGCCATCTGAAAGATGGAAGTGTGGTGTTCTTCTCCAGCTTAGATTGAAACAAGAAAATCAGGATGTTCTTAGGTGGGATATTTAAATTGTAAGGATGTTTCTCGTAGATTTGATAAGGCTCTTGATTTTCTAGAAATATGTGAAATTATATGTTTATATATTGGTGGGTCCACAAAAATGGTAGATTTCAAGTCTGGAAATGCTGGAACCATGTCAAGGTAAGTGGATTTCAGCTACTGTTCCATACATATGGAAATTCAGCATCTTAAGGAGGTGCAAAATCTCAAGCTGTGATGTGTTGTTTTTTAATACTGGGATGTATCACAGTGATCAGTCTTGTGCTGTCCAGAGGATATGTATCGCAACATGCAAACGCCCTAGCCACCATGACCACTGGACAGGAATATTGTGAATTGCAGTTGGTGTGGTATAGTTGATAGACGATGGACTAAGACTCAAGAAGATGGAGTAATAGTGAGGCTTGAATCCTTGCTCAACCATGGAAGCTCAGTGGGACTGTGAAACTGCTAAAACCACTCCTTAAATATCTGACATACCCTTATCAGGGTTTCTGTAAGTCACTTCCCACTTGACAGCAGATTACTCCATGCATTGCCAGAAGATAGGGTAATTTTATCACTATTTTTAAACTCTTACAATTCAGCATTTAATGCAAATATTTCTCTTTCAAATATGATGGGGCACCTATTCCTTATGTTTCTACAGTAAAACAAATTGATGTACTTTAGTGCTAAGCCTTACTGTTCTGACTAATGGCATTGTTCTTCTAAACTGGAATAGAGAGGTCAAATTCTGACCCCCCCCCCAAGTCAAAGAACAGGGAGTAGAAGGGATTTGTTTGTTGTAAAGTTAGCTGACATCAAAACACTCCAATTATCATAAAGAGTAATTAACTAACCAAAGGACAGATTTGCTGACAGAATACTTTAAACCATTCTTCAACTTTTCACTTGAATGCTAATTTAAGATGCTGCATCCAGGAAAAGAGTCAAGTAAACAACTTTCCCCTTATGCAAAAGGGGGAGGAATGCTATAATAAAGTGAGTTTGCCAGGTCTCAGGACATTGATAGAAGGCACAAGGGATTGCTATGCTTTCTCTCTTCTCTAGATTGAGAGGCAAACTTTAGGTTGAGAAATGCTGGAGAAGGCAAACGTTTGATTTTCTCGTGAGCATTGGTTTTAATGTCTAGCTACCCATCTCCTCACTGCTCCCAGTTAGCATCATTTGGTCCCATACTGTGAGGGTTCATGGTACAACTCAGGAGGATCTCTGTCACAGACGAGACGGTCAAACTTGTGTTCTTCAGTAAAACGATTTTTATTACTCACAGATGAAACGTCTCTGCGGGAATTCTTATCTTCATTAAAATGACAACTTGTGAACAAATTTTATTAACATCATCCAACATAACGGGTTCTATGAAAAACGGAGTCAAACGGATTTTTATGTTGTAGATATTCAAATCTCCTAGTGAAAAGGGGGAGCTGCCTTTTCTTGGCCGGGAATTTTTTATGTTGCCACACAAAGGATGTCTCGCCCACTGTGGCATGGGTCTTGTATCGCAAGTTCCCACACTCCACACACACACACACTGTGAAGAACCGGGGAGAGTTTTCGGCCACTTTAATGGTCTAACTGTGAACCTTGAACTGTGATTTCTTCATTCCCTCCTCGAGGATCAGCCCTTTCTCTCCTTTATCAGGCTTTCCATTGTCTGAGGGCTCCCTACGGTCACTGCCTGGCCTTTACAACTGTCAGTTTCCTCCTTAACCCCGCGCGTGCCAAACCCCCCATGCTGCCTGTGGTGATTCATGTTCCAGAGTCTTCTATAGCCCATAGCACAGCGTGGCCCTTCCTGCGGCCTGCGCCACAGCCCGCCTTCTCAAGGACATCCTTGCACCCTTATTCCTCTGTACGGGCAGAGTTTTGGTCCCTTTTGTCTCCCACGACTTTGTCATCCTTCTTCGGGTCGTCTCACCCCAGGAGGTGGGAGGGGGGCACCACCATTGTCATTGTATAGACCGCCTTCTCCTCTGGGCGCCACACATACCACTCAGCCCTTCTCGGATTTTCGTGCTCTTTGTAGCTTTAACGTTATTTTTGTTGCAAGATCCCACTTCTAAAACCCTGTTCTTATTCTCTGGGCAGTATATTCTTTAACTATACAGTGGTACCTTGTCCAAAGGAATTAATTGTTCCAAATGAATTATGTTAAAATAAATTTTCCTTTATACAAACTCCCATAGGACATGCATTGATACAGATGGAGTGATCCCATTTTTATGTTGTACAGATCAAACCCCATAGGCGATTCAAACCTCCATAAATTTCCCCTATCTCTGGAATTTTTATGCAAAGACAAATTTTATGTTATACAAGCTGTTTGTTATACAAGGGTTCACTGTATATTTGGCATGTATCTCGGTCCCCCTCGACTCAAGATCCTCTGATCTTGGTATGAGCCCTTCAGTTTCTCACCCCAAAAAAATCCCCACAGGCTCAGTGAACCTTTGGGATTGGTTTAGATTTAGCCTGCTGTCCATGAAGAGAATTGTTCTCCAAGATCGTATTTGTTTACATCATTGTGCCACAGGGCTCCCTAAGTAAGTAAACCATTAGATCAAGCCTGCACAATGTGTCGACCGTGGGTGACTGGTCACCTGCGGCGTTGTAGAAGGGTCACGTGACAGTGACTGTGGTGATGTGTTGGGTGAATCAGATTTTCTGGGTTACAGGCCACTTGGCGGGGGCTGCGGGTAGGTGTTCCCAGCAGGAGCTCCTGGCCATCCTGTGCACCCTCGGCCTCTCTGGTGGCAGACTCAGCTGCCTGCTGAGCTGGGAGGGGTGGCCAGCGACGGGGGCGACCACCAAACAGGAGGTGGGCCAGGGGAAAATTTATACTGTCACACAATCATCAGCTCCGCCGGGTTGTCATTATTCTAGGGCTACGGCTCCTGTCAGCCTCCGTGGGATACAGTCGTGCTCTTCTGCTAGAGCTTTAACGTTACCTTTTAATGTTGCAGGATCTCTGTTCTAAGTCCCTGTTCTTAACTTCTGGGCTGTATATTCTCCCTTATTATTGCAAGCCACCTTGGGTCCTTATCCAAGGAGAAAGTTGAGGTAAAAATATTCAAACTAAAATAAATATTGTCTAGATTTGGTTTCCTTTCGGACAAGTATTATACAGATGTGGCCTCCCTTTTTGCTATCTCTGCTACTAGTCAAACCACATATTCAAACCTCCATAACATTTTAAAACTTGGTTTTCTGCAAAGACCTGGAGTATCCACAGAGAAACGCAGCGATCTTTATTGGATAATGAAATAGATATATTTGGCATGTAGGACGGGGTCAGTACTCGACTCAAGATCCTCTTGCCTGAGGCGATGTATTTTTCTTTTCCCTCTCAAATGAAAAACCACCCCACAGGATCAACAAGCCTTTGGGATTAGATCTAGATTTAGCCTCGACCCCTTTAAGAGGATTGTTCTCCAAGATCGTATTTGTCTACTTTATCTTTGTTAAAGGAAGAAACTGTACCCATCTGTCTGTGACTGTCAAGTCTAAAATAGTTCCATATGCTCTTCTTCTTCTAAAAGGCTTTGAAAAGGGTCACGTGACAGTGACTCAGTCTAGGCCTAGTGGTAAATCAGATTATCTGGGTTACTGTGAAGGAGACAGCATGCTGGTAGGTGTTCCCAACAGGAGCGGCTGAACAAACCACTCACCTTCCATCTGCAGTTTGTTTTCCACGATGAACAGATCCAGCCGTTCCCCTTGCCTTTGTGCCAACTAAACAGAGCAATAAGCCAGGAAAAAAAATTATACTACACACAATCATCTAATACCACCTTCATTGTCATAAATACATCCTGTGCACTTTGGTGAGATACAGTATTAGAATGCTCTGCTAGAGAGCTCAAGGGAATCGCTCTGAAACAGAGCAGACAATGTTAATACTACACAACCAGTCCAATGGTTCATTAGGGTGGAGCCATGACAGTTAAAACCATTCATGAGTTACTGAAAAATTTGAATGTGAAATTGCTGCTGAACAACAAAGATTTTTTTTTTTGCAAGATAAATTCATCTTGAGTTTATTTCTGAAAAAGTAACACTTTTCTGGATGTATTTTTCACTCCCTAGTAGCCTTTGGACAACTTTTAGCAACTACCACTAGGGAGTATACTTTCCCTATAATTGTTTAAAACAGCCTTTCCAAACCTTTTAATTTTCATGACCTGTAACTGTTAAACGGTCTTTCATGCACTTTTAACACCACTATCAGGCTGGCACCATTTCGGTTTCTGTTACATTCCACATCCAACCCTACCAAATCTGTAAAATTGCCTTTCTCTGCAGGCTACACTCCATTTGTTTGAGGGCACGGGCTGCGATCCATGCAACCCTGTGCCAAATAGGCTTTAAAGTGCCATAAGACTTTCCCCTGCTTTCAGGAATTGTGTTCACTAAAAACTGCCTGGCTTACTAAAGGATTGGAAACAGCCAATGAGAAATGGGTTATTTTAACGGAGAGAGTCATTGTGAAGTCAGAAATTAAAGGCCATGTAGCTTAACATTTGTTCTGTCTAAATATATGCATTTACTATAAGATTATGCATTATTCTGCATGAGTTTTCTTTTGTGGTATATAACAAGATCAATACAAAAGAGTCCAGGGAAAGCAAATGTGTCAATAAAACTGTATTTAGAATTTGAATTTCAGTCAGTATAACAAGACATTGTTTGTTGATCAAGGCAAAATTTAGAAGAAATGTTTGCTTGTCTTGCAAAATACTCTTAAACCAAGTTACTCTTAAACCAAGGTATTATTGTATTGGACCTTTTTAGTAAAGGCCTGTATAACTTGTCTGATAACTGATAACTGCTGATACTGAAATCATATGACACATCTCTTAAAGCATGTGCATTGGTCATATCTAGTCATAGGGGTTCTTTGAACAGAGAGTTCTTATAATAATTTTGTAAGGGATCATCCTCTGATTCTGTCAGCAGTTACATGCTTTTAAGCAATCTACATATGAGCACTGGATAGTGAAAATGGATTCTCCATTCCCTTACTGAGAAACTGTGCTGTGCTGTCAAGTTACCTCTGACCTATGGCAATCCTATGAATGAATGACCTCCAAGATGACCTGTTCTCAACAGCCCTGCTCAGCACCTTCATACTCAAGGCTATGACATCCATGATAGATTCAAATTATTTTATATATGGTCGTCTTCTTTTCCTGCTCCGTTAACTGTCTTTTCCAGGCAAATATTGCCTTCTCATTTTGCCCAAAGTAGAACAGTGCTGGATTCCTCCTTTTTTAATGCCTCCAGAGATCATTTGGGCTTGATTTGTTGTAGACTTTACCATTCATTCCCTTTTCATTAACAGAATAAGAAGTATGTAAAAAATCAACCAAGTTTCACCACCACCACCCTCTTCAAAGTGACTAGCATTTTATATATTAAATATCACTCTTGAAGCATTTGAAGAAGAAAACAAGTACAGTTTATTTAATTATAGTTGCTGTCTGTAGTTACAGACAGAAGGATAAATGGGGTGGGGGGAATTGGGGAAAGAGTATCAAGCTTGTGAGAGACAACCCCCCCCCATGTTGCCCACATAGTCAGAGGTCAAAAGGCAAACAAACAACAGGGCATGAAGCAAACATAGGAAGATAGGGGGAGCATGCCAGGGGTAGGGAAAAGAATTTTAGCAATAGTTTTGTGGGAAAAGCAAGAATGTCTTTAGCTTCTAAAATCCTCCCACTTAGCATTACAAAGCATGCAAGATTACTATTGTCTCAATGTGATTTGCTTTAGAGCTCACTTGGTTGTCTTTTTGACAGGCCAGGGTATTCACAAAACAATCCTCCAGAACTGTATTTCAAACTAATAATGCTTTCTCCTATCATCAATCTTTACTGTCCAGCTTTCACAGTCATACACTGTAGTCAGGAATACAATAATCATGTATTCGCTCTATACAACCACCTCTTATGATATCAAATAACTTAATGTCAATAGTGGAGTCTTTTAAGTTGTTAGGTACTATTATATCTCAAGATTTAAAATGGTCATCTAATATTAAAAGTATTACTAAGAAAGCACAACAAAGAATGTTTTTTCTGCGTCACCTTAGGAAGTTCAGACTGCCCAAATAACTGTTGATTCAGTTTTATAGAAGTGTTATTGAATCTATCATCTGTTCCTCTATAACTGTCTGGTTCTGCAACTAAGCAGGACAGATATAGACTTCAACGGATAATTGGAACTACGGAAAAAAAATTACCAGAGACTTAGGGGTTCCTGCCTTCTATGTGTGGAATTGTATCCCACATGAGCTGGTTGCTGGGTGAGGAGGGAGAAAAAAGAAAGATTCCACACATCCTGGACATAATCTGTTTTTTGTTACCCTCAGGGCGACGTTTTAAGGGGCATTGCATTCTAAGAACAACTAGAAGCCAGATAGTTTCTTTCCAAGTCACTATTTACACTGTTGAAAATTATTTTTCACCTCCAAAAAGCCTTAAATAATAGGTTATATTGTTTTGTACTGTGTTTTTATTGTTGAATATATCTTATATTTCTTTGTCTGCAAAGTCCGGAGAGCATTTTTACCAAACAAATTTAAGGTCCGGACACTTGCAGCCAATAAAAGGGAGCTGATTGGGATTCCTGCATAAACTTCCCTTCTGAATTCAACTGATAATCTGATTTCTTGGATGTAGACCCCATTTGTACTGATGATTTAGCCAAGATATACAAAAACTGTTACAATTACAAAATTAAAAATATGTCGTGTAGTTCTACAGTAATGATTTTTGTCTTAGTAATGTTTCAACTGTTACCCTCAGGGCGACGTTTTTTTCTTTTACATTCTAGGACAACTAGTTATAAAGATCATGTTGCTTTCTGCCAGTAAGATCATGTCATCTACATTTTCCCCACCAATTTTCATATGAATCCAGTTGGGCTTTCCACATTGTATGTTTTGTGTACAGATTGGGCAGAGACAGAAATAAATTGTCTTTGTCTGATTCCTTTACTTATGGGGAATCATTCTGTCTCTCCGTACTATGCCATAAGAGTAGCTTTTGGTCCACAATATAGTTTACGCAATCAAACAATCAAGATTGTGATTCCTGCATTTCTTCCACCTGAATCAGTGAAATCATTTTTTGTGACTTCTAAACCCAGGTATAGATTTAGCTAAGCACTTTTTCACCGGTTATTATAATATAATACATGCATTTGTTGTTATAAGTTGAGTTCTGCTATTAAATACAATGTTCATCTCATAGTATGGACAATTTAGGGCCTTTTTACATCATACCCCTAAGATTCATGGCCACTTAAATTTGAACCAGAGATCTTAGGGATTCGTTGCTCTTCCTCTGTCCCCAATTTTCATATGAATCCGCACTTCCTGGTTGCTGGCTGCCTGAGGTAGGGAGAAAAAAGAAAGGAAAGAGAATGCCGGTTTGTCTTTGTCTTGATTCCCGGCAGCTTATTCGGATCTCTTAAAGGGGGCTGGTACTAAAAAAGAAGAGTAAACAGAAGCCAGGAGTTTACCGCACTCACTATCCTTACAGAGGGATCAAACCCATTTCTCACATCAAAAATCATGTTTGTACTTGAAAACTGCGCTGGGAGCGCGCTAACTTTTCGGGGTCGCACTTAATTTCCTCTTAACTCCATGCATTTTGGGTTAACATTTTTCTGCGGAGCTGGGAGCCATTTGCCCCGAAGTTTAGGGGTCGTGTATAAACGATTTAGTAGTATTGGTCTACTTTAAGCAGCTCAGCATTTCACAAGAAACAGCTGCATCTCCTAAGAATTGCCAAATGTTCATCTGAAAAAAGTGTAAAATATGACCAGCAGATGGCAGTAGCATATAGCCAGAGAATCCAGGTGGGGGTTGAGAGAGAAAAGGGGATTTTAAAAAACACAACTTGCTTGGATTTGAAGTTCTTCACATTAGTACAAACCTGATGAAGTGGTATTAAATGCACGAAAGCTTGTTTTTGTATGAATTTTAGTGGTCTATAAAGGTTTTGCTCTTTTTTGCATTTACACTTATATTCAACAAAGTATTCAATAAAAAAAGAAAGCAAATCCTGTGTCACCAGGTTTTCCTATTGAAAGCAAGGCTCAAAAGGGTAATGGTGTTGTCAGAGATATGGTTTTCAGATTTCACCTCTAGTGTTATGGATCGGACTTACTCTCCTGAGGTCATTAGATAAAGGGCTGTCAGGTCACTGACCATTTTCCCTATCAAAACACATAGACCCCGGTCACACAAACGTTTTGGTGTTGTGTTTGCTGCAAATGACTGGGCAGCAAAAGATTGTGCCTCTACTCTAAGGCGCAGCATTTTGGCACCCCAGTTGGCCATGCACCCTGAAACGCACTTTAACCATATCATCCTATACCACCACTAGGGGTTCGATCAAATTACTCAATGATGCGCAGTTTTTACTGCAGCAATTGCAGTGTGACTGGTGAAAATTTGCACCATTTCAGTCCCCCCCTTTTCTGCCTCTTTCTGCTGTCCTACTCTAATCAATTGCTGGCATTTCAGTAACTGAGCACTTCTACAAGCTGCAAATTACCTGGTACAGTGACCAATGGGAAAGGAAGTGAGAGGTGAGAGAAAAACAAAGGATTTACAATAAAGGGGCTCTGGTACTAGGGATACACTGCCATGTACTGAAACTTTCGCATGAACTCTTGCAGCAATACTAGAAAGCCGACATGCCTCTAATCGACAAGCAAATCACTTATATATATCACGTTTCAGCACTCTAGTCCACTGATCCACCACCCCTCTGTTAAGCTTAAAAGACTCCAAAAGTTATTTCTGATAAGACAGGACAAAGATTTTTTAAAATTATTCTTTGTTATGCCTTTCATGATTCTCATTCTTCCTGCTACCTGGGGTTTTGGTATTATGTACAGTTTTATTTGGTTTTATGGATTTATTTTTAATGTGCATGGTACTATGGCTTAATTATTATGCTCTCTGCTCAGCATGTCCAAACTTCGGCCCTCCAGATGTTTTGGATCACAACTCCCACAATCCTTTGCCATTGGGAATCTAAGCTTAGAATTCTGGTAGTTGTAGTCCAAAATATCAGGAGGTCCAAAGTTTGGACATGCCTGCTCTATGCCATTTTGGATGCATTTATGGCAGAAATGTAGTTACACATGTTGCAAAGGCAACTGAAATAAATGAAACCCATTAGAAGCCATTTGTCTTGTAATCAAGCTACACTTTAATCTATTATTTATTTATACAGCCATTTTTTCCAAAGCTGCCTCTTACAAAAGGCAACACATCTATGGCTGCTTCTTTTACCTAGAAATTACAGCAGAGGAGAGAGAGAAAATTGAGACAGCAAGTTGTTCTAGGAATGATGTGTTTATTATAATGGGTCCAGGACAACACCCAAACTGCGCGCCTGCTCCCTATGCAGAGAGGGTTACTGCCTGAAGGAGAGAGATGTTCCTAACCTACAAACAGCCGGGGTCCTCACATGGAGGATCTCCATCTTGCCCGGATTCAGACTCAGTCTATTTTTCTTCATCCATTCCATCATGGCCACGAGACAGTGTTCAAGGCACGGAACAGCTTCACCTGCAGAAGGATGTAAGGAGAGTAGAGCTGTGTGTCATCCGCATATTGTTCGCTGGGCTGTACAAGCGGAGATCTCTCACAGAGCATTGCGTCCCAATGGAAACATGGCCGTGTATATTTAGAATATAGAATGCTCTTTTGACTTTATGGCTAAGGACTCAAAGTGGCTGTTAGTTAACAGAATAATTTTTCAGAAGGGTAGAATACAGTATATCCTTCTAAATTTCCAGGATGCTAAATCTATTTGCACACAAATAAAAAACTGCAAGAGGGAGACAGGTAAGAAAAAAAACTAACAGGACTTTCAGAAAGGAATGGGGGGGTTTCTCCATATTTTGTAAGGAAAAAATATATAAACTACCAAAGGCTAAGTGAAATGCAGCTAAAGGTACACATTGCTTACAAACCTGCAGAGAAGTAGAAATTTATCAATAAGGGTCCACTCCATATTTGACAATGCCTGTGGCAGGTTCCTCCATGGGGACAATGTAGAAGAAAAACAGAGATGTCTTCCCTTCTGAAGTTAGCGATCCTTTTTTGTCAGTACAGGAGTTTCAGAAAGCTGATAGATGTTGAAACAAATACTGCAGCTGTGCTGTCCCTAGGAAGTATGTCATTGACATAACCTTTTTGTCCTCTTCTGACCCCTGTACCATTCATGGTGATGGTTATAATGCTGCTGCTGGCAAATGTGAGACAGGTGCTGCAAAGTTACATGCTGACGGATAGTCTTCCTAAGCAGTCCCATAACATTTTATTCTCCTTAAAGATTTTGTGAATAACTTTCTTGCTTATGACATGTTCTCTAGAAGACTGAAGACTTTATCCTTGTTTTCAGTTTTATCTGTCAACAGTAACCATAGAGCATTTCCACTACATAATACTACATAATAGTCCCTAGCTTAAGTGATCTAGACACAGTGACTACATCAATCGTACCCTGTCATTTGTCCAGGAAGGGTATTCCTAACCTGTCCATGTTAGCATAAGATATTCAACCCACAAATTATGTGTGATGCAAAAAGAAAGCAAATCTCTTCAATTATGGAACATCTATTATTTGAAAATATTTTAACGGCTATTCACATCATCAGACCAATGCTGAGTTGTTGCATCATTGCAGTCAACAAAATAAACAATGTATTTTAAACACTAGCTAGACTGCTAATTGCTGTATATTTACATAGCAACATCTATTTGTTGTTCACAACAATGTCGCAATCTGTGTCATGTTAATCTAAAAGTAGCTTCTATAAATAATATTAGCTCTGGCTGAAACAGCATCTCCTGCGTCTCAGAAAGTTTGAAGGTAAATTTGTGCCACTCTCTCCTTCTGAGACCTTTTAAGCAACATTGAATCAGGGGCTTCACTCATGAAATTTGTGTGCTGAGTGAATGAATTTTAGCTATACCAACTGATCCTAGTGGCACATTGGTCAACAGTGCCAATGTATTTTAAACAGGTACTGCTAACTGCTGCTCACATAGCAACATCTACCTGTACTGCAGGTAAAACTGTGCTCACAACCTGAGGTTCAATCCCAGGTAGAAGGCTCATGGTTGACTAAGTCTTCCATCCTTCGGAGGTTGATGAAATGAGTACCCAGCAGAGAGCATCCCAGAAGAACCATTGCAGATGGTTGAACATCCATTTTCCAAGTCCTCTTCATCAGAATAAACATTCACATCTGAAAACATAAAGCCTTGTACTTTATAAATACTGTGCTTTGCAGGCGCTCTTCAAGAGAGAGAAGAGAACCAATGACAGAGCTAAGGAAATCCTTAAATGCTTTTTGACATGATGAATAAAACCAGCACGAATAAAACCAGCACATAATAAAATCAAAGCAGAGTAGCATACCTTAAATTAGCATTGAATCCCCTAAAATTAAAAATATGGGCCTGATCAGTTAGAAAAATATATATCTAATTCCACCAGAAAGAGCTGCTTTGCTTAGCCCAGGTAAACCGCTTTGGGTGCTCCTGGGTTC
This sequence comes from Phrynocephalus guinanensis, assembly GCA_037367245.1. Taxonomy (NCBI): domain Eukaryota; kingdom Metazoa; phylum Chordata; class Lepidosauria; order Squamata; family Agamidae; genus Phrynocephalus; species Phrynocephalus guinanensis. The sequence goes on along the minus strand of CM074732.1, from coordinate 138,439,110 downwards.
ATATTTAGTAAAAAGAGCTCCATCTGGTGCACAAAGGCTATAATTTAGATCAGATCATGAGCAAGGATTACTTCTGATTGCACCAAAAAGGGACACTTTGCCAGGGGCAACCTCCCTTCACATTTCTTCTGCCATAGGTAATGGGTGTTGTGAAAGGTGTCATGGGGAGCAATATCATAACAGCAGTGGTTCGCAACCTGTGGGTCCCCAGATGTTCCTGGACTGCAGTTCCTAGAAATCCCTTCCATATCAGCAGGTGGTGGAGGCTTCTGGGAGTTGCAGTCCAGGAACATCTGGGGACCCACAGGTTGAGAACCACTGTCATACAGCACAATTTTTCCCACTGTGAAATATCGCAGGCTCTGTTCCAACAATGAATAGACACAGCAAAATCAACTACTGTAGTTGGTTCAGGTTATCTCAGGGGCTGTCATTCCCCTTGTAGTTCACCCTGGATTTTCGGATTTTCATGGGTGAACTCTCTTTCAGTCCCACCAGCTTTATAGACATACTTGGTGTGAACACGAGAGGCCTTTCAGTGGCTGAACTCAGACGGTGAAACTCCCCTCCGTGGGCCATCAGGATGCCCTCCTCTCTGCTGTCCTTTTCCTGGCAGACAAAGACCCTTTGATATCTTCCTTATCTTTTAAAGTGTATTTTACATAGTTTCGAAGGGATTTTATTCAGTACAATGATACCTCTGATAATGAATTTAATTCGTTCTCAGAGGCAATTTGTTATCCGAAAAAATTGTTATCCAAAACGTGGTTTCCCATTGAAATGAATAGGAAACCAATTAATTCGTTCCAGAGGTTTGAAAGAAGGCAAAAAAGCTGGGGGGGGGTGTCCAGACCTCTTTATAAAATGAACTTTAAAGGCTTGCAGGGCTGGAACAACCTCCAGAACACCCCCCTGCAGTGCAATGCAAACATGGACAAGAGAAACCAGCAAGACTACCCCAGCCAGTTCCCACCCAAAGTGCAATGGGGGAAAATGCAAACAAACAAACATAAGCAGGAAGAAAAATCCAGCCCATTTTTGCCTGCAGAGCAATGAAAAAAGACTGCAAACATGGAGAAATGAAACCAGCAAGACTACCCCAGCCTTTTCCAGCCAAAAATGCAAAGATTAGCAGTGCCAAGATTAGCTCCCTATTTTACCAAGTTTGAAAGGTCCAAATCCCTCAGCAAAACATGTCCAGAATGGCTCCAAAACACCATTAAAATACTCTAACTCCTCCCATCCCTCTACAAACTATGCATCCTGCAATGCATGCAGGGTACACATTTTTTGCAAGGCATTATGAAACATTTGTTATCTGAGGCAGCCCATAGGGAACATTTGCTATCTGAGGCAGCCCTATACCTGGAAATTTCCATTTATTATCAGAAAAATTTGTTTTCCGAGGCATTCTTTATCCGAGGTATTACTGTACTTTTAATAATTAGTATGTTTAATTATTTTTAAATTTTGTGATTTATTATATTCTAATTGTTCTGTTATTTGTATTTTAGAATTCCTTGTAAGAAAGCCTTGGTTTCTTCTTGGTAGAAAGGTAGGATATGAAAGAAAGCAAGAAGGCAAAGAAGAAAGCAATTCAGATAGCAATGGTGATAATGAACATGAACTGCTCTGGAAGCACCACTATTCTTGCCTGAAATCCAAATAAATTAACAGTTGGTATAGCTCTGCATGGTGTCACTTAGTATTGAACCACAACCCCTGGAGTTGCCTGTCAGAAGGTGTGGTGAGGGTCAGTGGCTGTCAGCATAAAAAGAGGGCAGGGTTTTAAAAAGCATGGAGGGAAGAGCTGCCAATAAATCTGAGTCATGACTGTTTTATACTGCATTCAAGTCCATCACCCCTGATTTTTCTCCTATGTGTTGGCTTCTCAAGAGGCATCTGGTTGGCAACAGAGGAAAGTAAGAAGCTGGACTAAATAAGCTTTTGGTCTGTTAAGGAGGTTTCTAATGTTTTTTTCTCCACTTTATTTTTGTCTTCCAGTTTCTAAGCTATAGCAGAAAAGTTGTGGTGTTGTCGTTCTTAGAATGCTGACTGCACTGATGGCAATAAATAATTAATATGAAATAATTTATGTTGTTGCCGATGACTGTGTAGAAGCCCAACCTGGCTGCCATCCATCCTGTTTTGTATCCATTTGGGGACTGCGGCGGCAAACTTTTCTAAATGTTGACATTGTTTTCCCTTCATGCAGTAATTTGTATTTGCAATATGGCAAGATTATGACCTACATGTAAAAACACTTTTTTACAGCAACTGTTCTAGCACTTTCAATGAAAATAGATGCAACTAAATTATTGACATCTTGCTCCTAGAAAGATTTTTTTAAAAACCATAGAGTCCATCCATACTACATAGTTACAGCAACAACACATATCTTTTATTACCATTTCTCCTTCCTAAGGAATTATGGGATTTGTAGTTGGGGGGCATGAGGTACCAGCAAATTTGAATGCTCTACTAGAGTTCAGGTGAGTGCACTTGAGGTCTCTCTCTAGCAGATCATTCCAAGTAGCTCACCAAACTACAAATCTCAGGATTTCAAAGGATGGAGCCATGATAGTTTGTGTGATACCACTATAAGTTTGAAGGGAAGATGCACACATAGTCTTTATCAAGCAGGTGAAGTACTGTATTCTCTAAATATCAGTCTAAACTGTTTTATAGGTTTCTTTGAACACTTGATTTAAGATGCATATTAATTTATTATATCTGGGTCTATCCTTCACTTTATCTATTATCACCTGTTGTTAAATCAATGTGTACAGCACTAATGGAAAATTACCACTAAATCATGACAGCAAGTCTTCTAAAGCTGGATTTAGGGAGATAAAACCAACAAACAGAATTCTCCTATCTACACCTACTGGCATTAAATCCATCAGCACAGATTTCAAGTGTGAATTAACTTGCATTGGACCCCATATACCATAGTGCTCCTCTTGTGTTTTGGTGTCTATGTTTTTGGGTGGACAAATCTGTGCCTTAGTGTTTTGGGGGTTTAAAGTAAACGGGTATGTGGTTTGTCAAAAATCCTTTTAAGTTTTTCAGACACAACAGCCATATAAGGAATGACCAGATTCTCATATTCTCCTGTCAGCTCTGGGTCTCTGAATCAGGACACTGCCTTCTTGAAGGCCCACACAGACCTTAAGTGTTGTATTCAGATGCCTGTCTTTCTTCCTTCTTCTTGGCTTGTGTGGCGGTGGGGATGCTCTCTGCAATGTCCAATGCAGGAGGAGTGTGCAGAGCTCTACACTGGAGAAACCAAACAGCCACTAAACAGGAGGATGGCCCAGCACAGGAGGGGCAACAGCCCTGGACCAGAATTGGCAGTGAGTGTACCTTCGTTTGAAAGACAAAGGACACTCATTCAAAGGTGAGGATGTACACATATTAGACAGAGAAGATAGGTGGTTTGAGAGTGGGGATAGGGAAGCCATTCATGTGAGCATTGAAAACCCCTCTCTCAACAGGAGCGGAGGATTTAGGCACAATCTTTCTCCTATTTATAATGCTGCCCTTTCATTGATCCCCAGAATATCAGAAGCACTTAACACCTCCACCAGGAATGCTACTACTAATGACCCATACATACTTAATGGGTGTTGGGAAGGGTTGAATAGGTGAGGCTTTCACACACCCCAGGCCATTGTATATCTAATGGGTCTATTCAGGCCACTGTCCACCTAATGAGCCTATTCAGGCCAGGGTGGCATTAAACCAATGTGAACTATCAATTGGAAGCCTCGTACCAGCTTTCCTCAGACTGACAAAGCTACTTGGATGAGTAACGAAACAATTTGATCTCACAAGAAAAGAAATCCAGTTGCCACAACTCAATTTCCGGATAACCTCATCTGGATGGCTGAGAATCTTCTCAGACACATCATAACATAAATGTATGTCAATAGATCTACACTGGCATATTTTTCCAGTTGGACTCCAGCCATCAAGTTCAAGAAGTTAAACCTTTGTATGTTCAGTTAGAGCGGTGTTTATAGAGAGTCTCCCACTCACATATAATAATTTACAAGATAATTGCATAGCATAGTGCAAAAATATATCAGAATGTTAAATAATATGATTGTGCTATGAATGATACTGCCAATCACAAACCCAATGGAAGACACCACCTATAGCAATATCAGGTATGTGTGTAAATAGGCTTTCTCTGTCATGAAGTTCTGATTGGAATCTGAGCTGGCTGAGAGGAGAAGTCCCTGAACTTCATTAAAGCTTTTATTACATACTTTCTACCAGGTTAACTGGGTCATGGCTAAGCTGTAGAATATATGCCTCATCCAAAAATCCTTGGGCTATTTTCTTGTATCTCAAGTTAAAGGGTTAGGAATTTTTTTTGCAACCAAAACCCCGGAGCTCCATTGCTATTGCAGGGAGCTGGGCCAGTGGACTGTATCTGGATGAAATAGGGGTTTTTTGTATGTCCTTCACCCTGACCAGATACTGGTTCCTTTTATACTAGGGACCCGGTTTCTGTTGGGGTAGCAGGGTATAACGTACTGAGATGCTCGCCATTTCTCTTTGATTTCCAAGGGCTCCTGGCAGCCTCCACAGTTGTAACTAGTCTCACACTCCAGCCTTGGCTAGCTAGAGGGTAGGAATTTCAGCAGTCAATCTGATGGGAGGAAGGTTTCACTCTGGGCAGTCTCTGTAGTATATGTTGGAATATGGCAAGATCTATATTCAGACTTTAAAGGGTTAAAGTCAGCCGAACCTCATTTGGAACTGTAATCTCTTAAATTAGTATGGCTCCTACAAAAGGAAGAGCTTCACCTTGCTCAGTAGCATTGCGCTACAGTCTTAGCTCTTGCTAGCTGCTGCAGCCTGTTGCTGACTCTATGCCTCCCTCCATGCCGATCGTCAGAGCGAGGCAGACTAGGCATGTTTGCCTAACGATCCAGGGCGTTATCTGAGCTGCTGTCGCCTTATCTAATCTTACTTCATTTGGTATGTTTTGTATGTACTGCTAGTGTTTTGTAATTTTATTTTGAATATCCCGTTTACCCTTCTCCCTGAGAGATTTAGATAAAGTTTATTTTTATGTACTTCACTTTCATCTCAGAGACTTCAGTCTACAGTTTTTAACATCACCAGTATAAATGAGACTCCCCAAGCTCTCCAGATCAGTAATCCTTCAGACTTCCCCACTCCACCTTTCCCATATGCACAAGTAATTCATGGGCTTGGTCTGCAGGAATTAAATTGTGGGTTAACAAGGGAAAAATTGGGGGAATTACCTGGCCTGTTCCTGCACCTGTTGCTGCATTATTCTTATGTCACAGCTTTATATTATTAAGATGTGGCAATTGTGCAAATAGGACAGGATTCAATTAAGAGATGTGGGGCAGGTTCAATTACTGGATCTAATTCCTTATGCTGCACCAACATTATTTCTGATGAAAACCAACACTGCACTGTCATTTCATCCACAGCTTTGTGTGTGGTATCCTTTGTTTGTGGATCTGGGAATTGAGTAATGGCAACTGGATTTCTTTTCTTGTGGGATCCAAAAGTTTCACTACTCATCCTAGTAGCTTCTTCAGTCTGATTCTCAGTCACCTGGATGACTGAGAATCTCCACATTTTGATTGTGGAGCAGGCCACTTTGAGCCCAAGTATGCCAGCCTGAGCCTGCAATCACTGCCTTCAACTGTATGTAATCCCGCACACACACTTTGTACATGTTGGGTTAGAATATGACTGGAATTCAGGCAACAGATCTCCATCTCAATTCTCAATTCTCTACAAACCAACTCGAGACAAAATGATAACCCAATTGGAAAAATGTTCTCACTTTACCAGAAGTAAGAAACAGCACTTATTCATCGCTTCCAGCAAGGTTCTTTTTATCATGTGCTTAGAGCTTTGATGTTTCTGTGGCACCCAACAGCCATTTCACCTGCTTTCTCCGTCCTTTGAAAGTAACGGCATACAACAGATGGAGAAAAGAGCTGGGTTTCCAGAGATCGCTCTAACAGCATTACCAGCAAATCCATCTGCCCGCTGGGAATTGCAGTCTTTGTGTGATACAAAGGAAATTGGAACGTGCTTTGCAGATCATATCGCTTCAGAGAGGTCAAAGAGACGGGGACATCAAAAGGGGGGGGGGGAAGAAGCTTATGAGGTCTGATTGACCAAATCAAGCAGCTGGACAGAGCTCTGCTTTCACAGAGTGACTAGAACTGGAGTGGGTGAGATTATCTGTTAATTCTGGCGGTTGGAATGAAGAGGGTTCCATATTTAAGTACTACATCAAGAGATCATCATAGCTGGATGAGTTAAGTATGGTAACCTAATGTGGTGACCTAACTTTCACACACATTTTAAATGTTTTCAGAAGTTGCAATAGAAGGCATTTCTGTCATCCTTGTCGAAACAGGTTAATCCCTCAGATCACAGGAGGAGGAATTTACTGGTAGATATGGTACTGGTAGATATGGCCACAGTATAATCCACAGGCTGCTTGTGGCTCCCAGAAGCCCAAATGCATTTGACACACGCACTTACAAGGTAACAATTTGCTCCCTGTATCATCCAAAAATGCTTTGGGGGGAAAAAATTAAAACGTCACCCAGCCAGTGGGCATGGAGGCAATTTTGCCAAGTGTTTGGCCACCTAAGAACTATTTGAGGCCTGAGTCATCATTTGAAACCTTTTAGAAGTAACCCCCACTTGAAATATAGCTCAGCTGGCTGAGCAATTCATTTCCTTTTTTTTTCTCTTTAGGATGAAGCCACTAAAATGTTAGAGCATTTTAATGTACAACACTTCGGATGCTTTTGAGGTTTCATTGGCACTGTTGTGCTAAAGTCTTACAATTGTTCATATAAAGGAAGATAGAATTTGTAGTCCAAACTAGTATTCTGATCAATATGGGTTTTATATCTGCATTAACAAGAAAGTAAAAAAAAAAAAGCACTATAGAGCTCCTGTTTAGTATCTTAATGCCTTTTGAGCTATTCATCCGACACAGTTTTGTGACATATCTTCTGTTTGTGAAGCACACTAAACACTGAGCAGCAGTCTGGTCTGTGTAGTGAGTTAATGGTGTAAAAGGGGAGAGAGTCTAGTCTGACATTTGTGTTTTCTCCAGCTCTTTAATACATCCATGGTGATGTGCTTCTGACATGGATCTACTTGTTAGATCATGTCCCCTCCTCCAATATTCCAGTAACTCTATGGCTAAATTGTTAGGAGGAGGGAAGCTCTTTGGAGAAGGGAGCTAGATGACTGGATGATGCATGGGATAGAGACACACCTCCCTGGGATGTTGGATCTCCACTCGCCACCCGAAGCACTGCCTGGAGCTTCTCCAGATGATTCTTCAATCAAGCACCAATCTGCCTTGTCTACCTTGCACAGAGAAGGCTGGCCCAAGGCAGAGCAACTTGGGCTTTCACCCAGGATGCCAAGATTTTGGAGGGCATTGATAGTGTGATGAAAAATTACTGGTGAATGTTAGGAAAACATATGAAAACACCTCCCAAACCTACTTACTTTTCATTTTTTTGAAAACACAAACTACTATTTTGTTCAGGGAGGGTACCATATCCTCCACTCATTGATAAACTATAGGCTACTCTGTGTTTTATCTTGGTAGTTTTTGTCAGTTGTAAGTACGGTACTTAAGAATTACATAAAGATTAATCTTCATTTTAAAATGAAAAGAAAATAATCTTATACTTAACACCAAAAAAACCCTAAATAACTTATAATTGATTTTAGGAGGAAGAAAGATGTACATTTACCATTGTACATAAATGGTGAGGAGGTGGAGAGGGTTGGTAGCTTTAAATATCTGGGCACTTACATCTCAGAGGACCTCTCATGGACTGCAAACACCAATATGGTTGTGAAGAAGGCACAGAAGAGGCTGTATTTCCTGAGAATGCTCAGGAAGATGAATTTATCTCAGCATCTACTTCTGTCTTACTATCACAGCACCATTGAGAGTGTCCTAACTTATGGCATGCTATCATGGTACGGGAGCAGCTCTATAGCGGACAAAAAAGCTCTACAGAGAATAACTAAAATTGCCCAGAATGTTACCGGGCTCCAGCTACCAACCCTGGATGACATCTTCACATCTCGCTGTTTGAGGAAGTCACACAACATTCTGAGAGACTCAACTCATCCTTCTCACAATTTCTTCGAACCGTTGCCTTCTGGCAGAAGATACAGAACAATTAAAACTCGGACCACACGTCTTCTGAACAGTTTTTATCCCAGAGCTATAATTGCACTTAATAATAAACTCAAGGACCACCAGCAGTGAGCATTTGGACAGGATTACCTAGCCTGTTGTGTAGATGTTGTGTTTTTAGGGGGGAGGGTTGGTGGGTGGGGGAGTGTTCGGGGATTTTTTATGTGTGTGTGTTGAAGGGTTTTTTAATGTGTGTGAGAGTGTTTGGGGATTTGTGTGTGTGTGTGTGTGTGTGTTTGTGTGTGTGTGTGTTGAATCTGGTCTCTGGGTGTCAGAATTTCGTTGTATGTGTATACGGTATATACATACACACAATGACAATAAATTATTATTATTATTATTATTTATTATTATTATTATTATTATTATTATTATTATTATTATTGTTATTATTATTGAAAGGACAGGCTGAATGGTAGAGTTGGCAACAATAATGACATTTCTGCTAAATATTGGGCTACCTCACTCATATACTATACTGTACATCCAATTCTTGAAAACAATTGCAAAGGTAAAGTTAAAAGTTCCCCCTTGTAATTAAATCCAGTCATTTCTGGCTCTAGGGACAGGTGTTCATCTCCATTTATAAGCCAAAGAGCTGGCATTTGTCTGTAGACATTTTTCCGTGGTCCCTTAGTCATCATGACTAAATGAGCAAGCGCATGGAATGCTGTTACTTTCCCATCCAAGTGGTACCTACCGTGTTTCCCCGAAAATAAGACACTGTCTTATATTTATTTTTTCTCAAGTAGACACACTAGGGCTTATTTTTCAGGGGATGTCTTATTTTTGTTAAGTATAATATGCTTGAATGTCAGCCCTGCACACAACCATAGCCACGCCCGTCACTACGTTTTATTATCAGGGTAGGACTTATATTTAACAAATCCATAGAAATCCTGCTAGGGCTTATTTTGGGGGGAGGTCTTATTTTCAGGGAAACAGGGTATTTATCTACTCACTTTTTCCCATGCTTCCAAACTGCTAGGTTGGCAGGAGCTGGGACAAGTAATGGAAGCAAGCCCACCCTGTCATGCAGAATCGAACTGCGAACCTTTTGATCAACAAGCCCAGAGGCTGAGCAGTTTAACCTGCTGTGCCACCCTGTCCCTTGAGGTGCCAGTGTACACATACAAAACAAGATTGTTATGGACAATGAGTATGTGTTGTGGATCCACCATTTCCTCATCCAACTGTTCCCCTTATCTACAACAGAGGTCATAAAGGAACTAGGTGCTGTTGCTAGGGGCAACAAAGTGAGTTCATGAGTGGGAAGAATTTTCCATCACCTACTCCAGCTATGGCCAGTCTGCCTTGGTGGATCAGCTACATTTCCATGAGCTAGGAAAGAAAGATAAGATAAATATATTGTTTGTTGTCACACAAAGATATTGTTAATGGTAATAGTCATTGTATATTTGTGCATAGACGGATGGATGGGTAGGGTATGTAGGGCTTATTATTTAATCTATTTAAAATATTTCTATCCTGCCTTTCTCCTCCCAAAGACCCAAGGCTATACAGTGGAACCTTGACTTACATACTGCTTGACTTGCATCATATTTGACTTGCAGCAAGAAGGGGTCTGTTTGACTTGAGTCACAGGCTTTGACTTACATCTCGGAGCCCCGGCGCAAGGCACCGGAATTGGGCGGCAGCCCCAACCCAGCATCGCGGCTGCCACCTCCAAACTGCTCCTGCCTTCTTCCCCTCCTCCGGCAGCGGCGGCTTCGGCGAGGCCAGCTCAGAGCACCTGGAGCTGGTCCTCGGCCTCACCGAAGCCACCGCTGCTGCCGGAGGAGAAGAAGGGCCGGGAGCTCGGGGCTGGCCTTGCTGGTTAGACAGTCGGCTCAGTCTTGTAAAAAATCTGGCTGCAGAAGTCTAGTCCACAATAGAAGCATTTTAGTTGGGGAGCTGTAAAGTTGTGGGACTCTAATGGTAAGCAGTAAAACTTAAATGTTAGACATTGTTGCTATGAACATTAAAAAGTGGAGGCATATAACTTGTGGACTATAATTCCACTGCCTCCTCCTCTCTTTGAAGAGACATTTCATTTACATCCCCAGAAGGAATCTCCTATCCCAGTCAAATTTGTGTTAAATTGCTGTTTTCGGGGGTCTTTTTCATCATCTGGAACAGATGAATCCGCTTTCCCATTAGTTTCTATGGGAAACGTTCGTTTGACTTAAGTCATGTTTGACTTAAGTCTAGACCACTGGAACGGATTAATGACGTAAGTCAAGGTTCCACTGTATGTGAATAGATGATGCTTTCACCTTGCACAGTCTAGGTGTATCCAGAATGCAATTCCTAATAGGTTTCCAATGGAACTCAGCAGTAAAAAAAAAAGTGTCTTCTGTTTTAAATAATCATTGTATCCTGACAGCCAGAATCCCACTTAGTTACCGGTACACTCATCAGTGCAACATTAAAAACATAAATATCAGCAGTGAATTGCTGCACCTCAAGATCTACTATATACAACTCACATGATTTGGTATATGACTGCATGTCCCTTTGTGATTTCTTAACTTGTGTCTGCTCAGTTTAAATTTATGCTAATGGACCTATGAAAGTGCAGTATTTCAGTTTGATGCCAGCCATTGTAATTTAGAAGCCTTTGGCTGAAGCCTGAATATTAGAGCCATGGCTATTGGAAGCTCCACAGAAGAAAGCTTCTTGAAGTCTTTCCTCAATAAAAATGTGTACAGTTGTAAGAATGGAACATAGGAAACTGTAATAAACTGGGACATCAGTTCATCTACCTTGATTCCATCTCTAGACCAACAGTTATTATGATCCTTGTCATATCACCCCTCATTTTGCCAAGGTGGTGATGAAATCTCCACATTTTAACATGGAAATAAAATGGCTGCAGTAAATGAAGCAGTGGTATCCCTCCTCCTTTGTCAAGCCCCCTGCAGGGTGCATGGCTTCCAGAAGCCATGATGACTTGTCTTCAGCAAAGTTTAGTCTTCTGTGTATATAACCATTCTTGATGACGTTACTTCTTGCTCCTGAGACAGTGGGTAGATAGACAAAATCACATATAATGCTCAGAAGGATTGGAGTTTTTTTTTTCTTTTAAAGGGTGTGTGTTCAGCATTAGGCCTGTTGTCTTTTAATAGCATTGACAACAATGTAATCCTCTGACATTATAATATTTATCTGTTGTGGGGAGTCGCTGGAGAAGTTTGAGGCTAGGCTGACCTTGGCCACAGAACAAAGAGCAGGACACAGCCAGCGGAGAAGGCACGCATGCACAAACTGCTGCGTTCCTCTCGGAAGGCTCCGTTTTTATTCTTTTATCAATGTTTACTAGCAAGACATTGGAGCAATCACAGAAACAATAGAAGGGATAGGGAACAGGTATCCTTTAGCCTTTTGGCCCTGCCTCTAGGCAAAAGGTCAGGGGAAATAGGTCACTTCCTTTCTAGGTATGCCACTTTGACACCAGGAGCGTGTACGCAGTCACTGTAGTCCCTTTGGAAACGCACCCTTCAAAAGAAGGTTCCAACAATCTTTATGCCAAGAAAAGTTCTTCCTCCTGAGTTCCACAAGTGCTGCACAAAGCCCAAAAGTAGGACAAAATGCCATGACATTTTCTTTCAGGTGGACTGGCAGCCATAGACTTCATCCACATTCAACTATATGTTATGTAAGTAATGTGAAATATCTATCTATCTATCTATCTATCTATCTATCTATCTATCTATCTATCTATCTATCTATCTATCTATCTGTTTCCTTTCACCGTTAAAGAGTGATCAGCAGATGTGCTACTGGATCAACACAGTCACATCATCACTGAGGTGTGGGAATTGCTTTTCAAATGTGTGCCCAGGCACCAAGAACAATAAATAGCAAACTGCTTGCAAGAAATGACCGCTCCACATCAGAATAAGATGTTTCTACAAACCTTTATTTTGTACATGCAGATCTTTTAGGACATGAGCAATAGATAAAATGAAATTTAAAATAGGTAGCCATGAGTCTGTTGCAGTAAAAATGAAGAGTTCTATGCCACCATTAAAACTAAGCAGTTTTCTTTGCCATAAGCTTTTATTGACTGCAGCCCACTTTAGATTCCTTATGCCAAATAAAGACTTGGTAGGTTTTAATGTCTCATAGTACTCTGTAAAATTAGAAACAGAAACTGTGTGGTACAGAACCACTGCAGACCCAGACCATGGGTAGCTCTATTCGCAGCACACAGTAGAGTGAAATACACACCAGTATGGAGCCTGTACGTCAAACACAGTTTGAATGAGGGCTTCCACCACAGCTTAGACACTACTCTCTTTTGGTATGGGTGGTCAACACCAGCATGAAATGAGGGAGGGTGACCTGCATTATTAAGGTTGAGATGGGTTTCAGAGGACCATTTATAAATGGCCAAGGCTCCTTCTTCATAAGTGTCAGACTAATTTAGAGGACCCTGGATCAGCTCTGCAGCAAACCACTTTCATTCTTGGATTCCATCCTGACATTTCATATTGGGATAGCTGTACTATTAGGCAGACTCATGGAGTTACTTCAAATGGCAGATGGTCCCCTTGGACTCCACAGCTGTTCTGCCACATACCATGTCTGAGGTATCATAGATTAGCCTGATATTTCAGGTAAGTTATAGGACAATCTCTCTCTCTCTCTCTCTCTCTCTGTGTGTGTGTGTGTGTGTGTGTTGTGTCATTACAGTCATGACCGACTCTTCGTGACCCCATGTCAATGGAGTTTTCTTGGCAGGAATACTGGAGTGGTTTGCCAGTTCCTTACTGGATTCCAAGTGTACTTGCTGTTTCCAGTCAGCTTCTGTTCTTGGAGTGGAGAAAGAGCTCTCTCTTCCAATTTTCCTCAGGTAGCAAAATGTCTTGTGTTAGTCCTACTTGCCAAGAACATTCTCATAAGTACACCATCTTTATACTCCAAAACTCATTTCCAAGAAACTCAAGAAGGCTTGAGCATGGACAGATAAGGATACCAATGGGCTGGCAGATCGTGCAGTATCAGTGTTCTTGTTACCTTTGGTTTTAAAGAAATAGTGTATTAATTGTAAAGTCAAATGGCATGGACTCTGGAATGGCATCTTAAAAGGGTATTAAAGTGTTTTTGTTCTTACTTATTGAAATCTTTAGCATGGATGAACTGAGGAAAGAAATGTAACATCACAACACGAGCTTCAATACTGATACCTGCATATACTTCTTACATTTCAAATATCAATATAGAATTTAAAAAAGATCTCATAGGTCATCTAGTTCAGATTGCACCATTTGTACAGTGTCATATGTAAACACAATTAAGAGGCATTCCACCTCTGATATCCAGCCAATATATTTCTCGATAATCTGGATCCTTGGCTTTGAAATTTCAGGTGAATCGTTTTCTCCATGGCAAATTTTCAGGTATTAATGGTTCTGATGCTTTAACTGTTGTCAAGGAAAAGCTCCCAAATCACATTCATGTTCACTGCCATATTGTGGAAAAACTTGATGCATATATATACAGTAGGTGTGCAATCCATGGTGAGTTAGCTGACCTCTACTTTCTTGTAGGTACCCTTTGGACATTGTAAATTCAGATTATCAAGGACACTCAGGGGACTCCCTTGGTCCTCACACAAAAACAATTGACTACCTTCTAAATATTTTGGTTCTCAGCTATGGAGTAACAAATGTGATCTTTTGCCTGTAGTTTGTATTTGCCATGCTCTTTAGTAGCTCGTCTCATCAAAGTAGCAGTTGAAGCCCCCGTGAGAAGACCTCAGCAAGCCAGTCCCTTTTCATGCTAAAGTTGCATTTTCTGTTTGTACAGTTCATGCAAAAAGTAAGGAAAGGGTGCCCCTTTTGTTTTGCCAAGGTTAGAACCCATTTTCCATGATTTTTTAGTTAGCCAGGCTGGCTGAAGCTGATGGAACCTGTAAATCCAGTAACATCCAGAAGTACACAGGTTCCCTAGCACTGCCACTACTAGTGAACGGGGGTGTTTACTGTTACTGTCTATAGGGGACTGAGGGCAGTATGTAAGGATATGCTTGAACTATGATGCAACATATTCTTAACTGCATGGGCTCAGAAATTGAACTTACTGTACAAGAAAGAAAAAGAACACAATGTTACATTTCACTTGACTATTTCATGTTCTGGACTTTTTCTATTGAAGGTAAAAACATGCACATATATTCTCAAGATTCGTATCTTGCATTCTGTCTGGTACCAAAAAAACAGGAAGTATGCTGTAAGAAATAACCTCTTACATAGCTGCAAATATTCTCTTCTCCAGTCAGTTTATAGAGGACAGTGGAACTCAGAAGGAGGGCAGGGGAAGTGCCTTTTGGGAAGACCCAGGTATGTGTTCCTATATTGGCATAAGTATCTTAAAAACTACCTCTTGGTAAAGCATAACATCCTTTTTTATTATTTTTGAGAAACCCTCATGCCTCTCATTTCTCAGTAACTCGTCCAGTCTCTTTTAACATCAAATTCAGTTCATAAATAAAATAATATACACACAAACACTTAATAAAATTATTTAAAATTTTAAAAGCACAACCATTTTTGTGAGAAATTCTAAGATCTGGTAATAATATTCATCACTGGGAAAGCTGTTTAAAATACTATCTTACAGTTTCATCAACTGGGAACCAATTCTATGAACATATTCTGAAACTTTATTCTGGAAGTTGTACATATAACACACATGCCATCTGGCATTTCACAGATGTACTTCCTGTCTTGTCGTGAGTCCCAAATGAACTTTGGACAATGAGCAGGGCATTTTAGACAACCATTTTGCAATTGTACCCCCATTTGCTTCCTGGATTCAACAAGATCCTTCCAAGATCCATCCCTTGTCAACAGAACATGGATGTTGCAGCACTTGTATTGATCTAGACAGTTGTGAGACCACGAGTGTCTGATAACCCGGAAATCTGAATGCTATTTGCTTAGAGACACCACCTCTGTGGTGGACTCTACATACTTTTGTGAGGAAAACCGCTTTGGAACACAAGTGTGATACAGGGCACAAATGGCAGTTCCAACAGATTAAATGTATATTGTCTCTTCATATGTGACAGGAGAAAGCCAACGTCATAGCTTTTTATTGCTGGTGAATTCAAACAGGCAACTTTAATCTACTGAGGAGGATACACATACACAAAAATATTTAACTAAAGACAGTGTGCGTTTTATTGTTGTGTATTTTATATGCAAGTATTTCCTCCAGTGCACAGCTAATGGGCTACAGTTGTCAACAAGGTGGCTGTCATCACCATGTAGTCTTAGGAACTCAGCTGTAAAACACCACCAGCCATTTTTCTCCCAAAAGAAACAGAGGGAAGAAGGAGGAAGAAATCTCTGGCTGCAACCAACTGAATTTTCTCCAAGAAGAGTAATAAGACCAGTAGGGCCTGACATGCACAATACATCGGAGAGAAGGAAGAACTATGTTAAAGACAGGTCATACGGTCAGTGAGTTATCTGGAGGACACTACATGGGAATCTGTAAATTTATCAAGACCAGCTTAGTTCCTGATGTGCCAACTGTGAATAAAGTGCACTTGTGTATATATATGAAAGAAACAACCCCTTGAGGACACATATGTAAACTGGCATACAGTAAGCTTTTGCAAATGACGTTCTGGTGTCTTATTGGAAAATTCAGTTCATTTGTATGAGCAGTCAAAGGCTACGAGTTATTATTCAGCATATGCTGGAAGTGAGCATCACAGATGAAATAAAGTGCATCTCCTCCATATGTTGTTTGATTGCAGTGCCCATTAGCTTAGTCAGCATTGGAAACGGCAACAAACGATGGGTGTTGCAAAACAACAGTATCTGGAAGGACACAAATTGACCACTTTTAGTGTAACAAACAATTCCTGACTAGCTGTCAAGCAAGTACCCCATTTAGGATGAGAACATAGAAACCCAAGGAGCATGGGACTGTGCAACAAGCCACGGTAAGGGGTAGAGATCGCTGTCACAAAGACCCTTTAGAATTTTTAAAGTATCCTAACTTGCAAAGTCACCTAAAACACGACTCCAATATCGACAGTGGGAAAACTACTTATTCAGCCTTATATGATGGTTCAGAAACTAGGCTTACAATGTGGTGAAAATGTGGCCCATTTCTATTGGTACAGTTTCCACCATCACATAATAATTGGAGTAAAAGTGTTGTTTTCCCAAGAAGTTCTTCACGCAAAGCAACAACTAGTTAATCTTTCTAATTTGTCCCAGACAGCAGCTTAGAGCAAACAAAAAGATGCTTATTTTCACAGTATTCACTAAGGCCCATGACTGAGTAAGGTTGCAGTCCTATGCCCATTTAGAACCAAAGTACTTTAGTACTGAAAGGGACTTCTGAGGTCATCTGGTTAAATTTCCTGCTCAGTGCAGTAAAATGACTACAACATGGTCACGTTTAGCCAATTAATTGTCCCTCAGTTTTTTTCTACTCCATCTTGACCACTGTTGCAAGGCTGAGAAGAAATAATTCTGCTGTATGCAGCACCATGCCACACAGGAGACATTGTCTGATTCAGTAGCAATTAGAAACAACAGATGAACTATAAAAAGGACCACTCATGTTTGAGTATGTTTGACAACTATTTCAGAAGACATTATCTACCAAAGGGTAGACATTATGAAGCCTCAGTTGCCAGTGCTCCTGCTCATCCGTTGCCAGCAACGGATATCCCAACTGAGGGGAAAGGGATGAAAATGAACTAATCATGCTCTGAAAAGACAAGCCAGGTGAAGGCTACTCTTGTGCACAATACCACTGCAGAACCCCCATCAGCATAGCAGCGTATCTTTACTACTGTCTTCACTTAGAGTGGAACGGCGCAGAACAGCGGATACTGTAGTAGCTGTGTGCCTCTGGACTGGGTGCCGGGTGCAGAGAAAACAGCCAGCCCTCAGCCTGATAACACAGCCTCATCTTGACGAAAGTGAAGTGAAGAGGCGTTCTTCTGACCACATGTAGAAGCACACGTCACAAGGTCAACTTGTTGCCTGTTCAGTACCACTCAATTCAGTGCAAACAATACCTGAAATTGTTTTGGCCCAGGCAGCCCGATGATTGCAGGCCTCCTCTTAAGGCTCTTGGATGCTAGTTATTTTCAGTAGCCAAGGGGAAAAGGGGTGGAAGAGAATATACGGATATATACTCTCTCTCTCTCTCTCTCTCTCTCTCTCTCTGTGTGTGTGTGTATTCATCCTTGCAACAAGAAGAAGAATTCTTTGGCAAGCTGACAGATGCCTTACATCTTCCTCATGACTACTTCTCACATTGCCTCTGTAAGTCACATGTCTCCTTGGGAAATTTAGTTGCCTCACATCCAATTACCTGCAGTTCTTACTCTAATATTCACAACCCACCTGGTCACTATGAACACTTCCATGCTCTGCCCAACTGGTGTAAATATCACCAGTAGCTACTCAATGGCTTGATGAAAAGGCATGGGAAGTAGGAACTGCTGTACAACTAATAGTACATGGAGAATAAGAAGCAGAGCATAGGGAAGGCCGGACGGCATGAACAGAAATGTGCACAAGGGATCTGTTTTATGGGATACAAAACCCAGACAACTCCGAGGCTGGCCAACAGACCAACATCTACAGCCAGAGATATTGCTGGCGACAGAGTGATCTTTAGGGAGGAAGTCACTGAGCAAACCTGGTGATGTGAGCATTTACTCTCAGATTCACAGGAACAGCCCTTAAACAGCCCTTCTGTTGAATTCCACTGCAAGCAGTAAGGTCAAGAAGCAGGGAAGACTTTGATAATTTATCTTTCACTTTTAGCTATTAGACCCAAATGCAGGTTGTACATGACCCCTGTAATTCTTTCCCCAGAACAAGCCTTTGTTTGTTTGTTTGTTTGTTTGTTTGTAAGAGTGAGAGAACAACTCTTAGGTGAGAACAAGAATGGCTGATGAAAAAAGTAATACAGTAGTTTATATAAATCCATCAAGCTGTCCTGCACCACAATATAATGTATTGTGGTGCAATTAAAGAAAAACCCTTAGGAGGAGTATGTAAGAGGACAAATTCTACCTCTCCAACAGGTTGCCACTGGTGGGATATTTCAGCAGCTGTTGGTTTTTCCTTGGCCCTGCAGCATCTCAGGTCCCATGGGAGGTATTGGTTGCAAGCAAGCACCTGAATATTGCCTAATGAAATATAAGCCAATTACTAAGTTAATTGGGGCATCTCTGCCAATCTACTAACTTGTTATTTGTACATAGTTGACTAGCATGTCTCTTACAGTATTCCCTCATCCCTACCCCTATGCTGTAAAATGCAGGTAATAGGACTGTTTTCTTTGTGAGTTACAAGTCAAACTGTCTAGCCAACAGGTAGCTGACCATGCTACTCATAGTTTAAAAAACAAAACAAAAAAAGGAATAAAATCCATAAAAAACCTACTGATCCATTTCTTCATGCACACCTCCAAACCCAGGAGGTTTGTTTATCATATGACAAGGAGGGGTATTGTTTTTGTGGCCGTCATCACAAGTCTTCAACAAGGGGAGCAGGAATGTTCTCTGAGTCAAAGCATAACTTCTAGGCCACCCTTCAGTCAGTTTTCACATGGCCATTGGCCCAGGTTACACCAGCAGTGCGACCCCCTGGCTCAGCATTCTCGTCAAAACGCAAACGCAGGGTGTTCCTGATGACTAGTTGTTCCATGATGACTGCTGCACAGAACCATGGAATAGCATACTCCAAGGTTATGAGGCCCATGAAGTTCAAGTCAAACTGCGAATAGTCCCAAGGGCAGGCATTAAACTGGCGCAGGATGAAGCCGGTGGTGAACTCCCAAACGTACGTCCACAGGGTGTAAATAAGGCAGCGCACCAGGATGTTACACTTGTCCTTCAGGTAGAGGTACATCTTTTCCACTATGAGGATGGATGTTCCATAGATGAAGAGTGCCCACACGCTGGTGACACCTGGGAATTTCCAGTTGAAATTCACCACAAATTCCCAAGCAGCTGTGAACATCACCTCGCAAAAGTACCCATGGATCGCATAGAGGTACCAACGGGAGAAAGCAGTCAAAGGTTCTGCTGGTGCCATCCTTCCGCATAGTCCCCAGCAGGAACTCTGTAAGACAGCAGGTGAGACAGAGATTAAGACCTCAGTAAACAATGCCAGAACTAAGCCTTAGGCCTTGACATAAGGAAGGGCAATTAAATTAGTGGAACATAGACACAGTGGAATTGGCAAAGGGGCAGAAGAGAGCAACTAAAATGATTACTGGGCTGGGGCACCTCCCTCGTGATGAAAGGCTACAGCATTTGGGGCTCTTTAGTCTGGGGAAAAAGGCACCTGAGGGGGGATATGATTGAGACTTAGAAAATAATGCAGGGCATGAGTAAAGTAGATAGAGGAATGCCCTTCTCCCTCTCACAAAATACCAGAACTAGGGGACATCCACTCAAACCGAGGGTTGGGGGGGGTGAGATCAAGCAAAAGGAAGTATTTTTTACCCAGTGTGTTGTTAGTCCGTGGAACTCTCTGCCACAGGATGTGGTGATGGCATCTGGCCTGGATGCCTTCAAAAGGGGACTGGACAGATTCCTGGAAGAAAAGTCCATCACAGCTTACAAACCATGATGGAGATGTGTAATCTCCAGGCTTAAAACCAGGGTACTTCAAGGGCCAGATGCAGGGGAGTGGTATCAAGAGACAGATAGCTAGTCTCGTGCGCTCCCAGATACATCTGGTGGGGCCACTGTGAGATACAGGAAGCTGGACTAGATGGGCCTTTGGCCAGATCCAGCATGGCTCTTCTTATGTTCTTAGGTAGTAATGTAACTGAAAATGAAAGTAGATTCCTCAAAGGAATCTGCTTCAGAAGAGAATAGAGACTGGACATGTTTTGGCTTTTTATCAGCCAAGTTCAGAAGATGATCCCATTCTGAAATTTTGTTATGTCGTCAGAAGCAGAACACAATGTAATAAAGGGTTGGCTCACAACTGCCCAGGGAAGCTTCTCCTCACAGCTGGATACAAGACAAAGCCTTAGGCCAGGATCCTTTTGCTCTTTTTGTCACATGGAAGCAAAACAGCAGAAGCCACCATGAGTAACTGATGAGATGCTGGTTGTGTGTTAGGCACACCAGGAGACAGACAACCAAGCACATGACTTTGTCAATTTGTGAGGATGGTCTCCACAACGTATCTTCCATTCATAGTAAAAAGCAATAGGATTCTTGCCTTGAGCTTCTGCTTCCATCTAATAACACAAATATAACTTAAATAAAAACTGAAACGCTTCCACTCTCATAAACTTTTGGGCTTTGTTTTGTATTTTGCTTGGAGATTTCAGGAAGGCAAGGCACTGACTTTCCTGTATCTGTCTATGTGCAAAGACCCACTTCTCATTGAAAGGTAGGCTGAGAGGAATCCTGCCGCCTTTTCACACTTCAGTCATACTTGAATCTAAGAAGCAGATTCACTAGAAATCCTGAAAACACGGAATCTGACATTAGCAGTCTCATCTACCATGTAAGCTCACTTAGGAGTAGTAATAGTAAACCATCTCTTAAACATCTTGTATTCCTCAATGTCCTACTAGGGCCACAATAAGTAGAAACAGACCTAATGGCAATAATAGCAATTCTATAGATGCTCACTAGCACATGTCATATCATTAAATAGGCGGTTTTTTTAAATTCTGTTCTCTTCCACTGGGGAAATAGAATGTATTTGCAGTACTGTATATCAACCATGGTAATAAATTGCCCGTGCTTCCGCAAATCAATAAAACATTGAAAACAACATTGTTGCAGGTACAGAATGTGACTTGACAATGTTAAGGAGCAGCCTGCTGCTTGTCTGTACCCAAAAGAGTTGTGGTATTTGAATATTTTGAAGCAAATGTCTGGGAATATAAGGACTACTTCGTATACACTGCAGCTTTTTCAGAAAGGGACATTTTGGTCATCCTACTCTACAACTTTTTTCCTAGGAGTGATCATGCGTGAATCTGAGGAAGAGGACCAGGCACAGAATTGGCTTCCATTAACTGGTGTGCCCTGCTTTTTATAATTATCCTTTTACATTTTCTTTTACATTTCTATTCTGCTTTCCCTTCATGGTATTCATGGTCCCCATCAATGTTGATCTTGTGTGAGATACGACTTGACTGAAACAAAATGAGGGGTTTAAAATAGCACTGAATTGGGTGAAAATAATTTGGATAACTGCATATGTATTGTTCAGATTCATTTGGATAAAGAATTATTCCCAGGCCCCACAGGTAGGCTTATTTTTTTCCAAAAACAGTGTCTGGTTATTCCTTTGAAGCGTTGAGGCTGGTGGGACCATGGCAACCACCTCCCTTTCACATAATAAATTTAAAATTCCACATGAAAGCAGCTTATTGTGCTATTTCTCTCTATTTCCTTACAGTACATTTATGTGACAAGAAAGGAAAGTTAGGACATGATTACATAATAGAATGAGAAGTAAGTGTCAAATACCTACTTGATTTCAAATGGATCTCCATGGGAGATGAATGAAGCCAGTGCTATGTTGACATTCTGATTTTTACTGCTTTTCTGTCCTTAGAATGATTCAGCCCCCAGAGTGAGACATGTTCAGGCCCGTTTTTTACCCCTAGCCTTTCTGAAGACAGTACATTATTAACTGCTCCCTCCAGGGAGTTCTTGGCCTTTTTGAGACCTGTCTGTTGTCACTGATGAAGTCACAAGTACTTCATTGACCTAGGAATCAAGTAAGTGACTGTCTCCTTGTATGTGTGTCTCTGCATCTTCATTGCCAGCACTATCCAACGGATTACATTCTCATGAGCTTTGTGAAGACACTAAAACACCATTAATGGAAAGACACTGGGAGGGCTTTCTTGCTTCAATAGGAAGGTTCTGTCTTTCTGTCTGGCATGCTGCTGTACGAAGTAGACAATCTTCCTGATGAGCATTCCTATGTTCTACTGGAAGCAATATGTAAGCTAAATAATAATGAACAATATAACCTAATGGAAACACAAAGTAAAAGGGAGCAATAGAGTCAAGGAAATGCTAGGAACATGTGTTCAAAGAGTACCGCCAGCGCACTGAAATCAGAAATGGGTTATTCTTTAAAGCTCAGTTCTACCCTGCAGTCATTTCTTCATCAAATTTATTCCATCCTGTTTCTGCAGTGGGGTATCCTGTTTTTCATTTTGTGCATTAAAGTTTGCATGGTTCCATGAGCACTTTTCAAAATATACATATTTTCACATCCATTTAAAAATGCATGCACTTCCTACATGTGCCCCAACAAATGTGCACATTTTCCAGTGATTTTTCTATTAAATAGTTTGGGTTTTGTCCACATTTTTCAAAATCTGCATTTTGCATATCCAGTTTTAAATGTACAAATTATTATGAAACTATTTGTGTTGTGCATATTTTTGAAAACTGTTGCCAAATTCGGTCGCAAATTTGGGAAAATACAGATTCAGGTTTCCGAGGTCATTCCGGGATCAGTAAAATGAGTACCCAGCTTGCTGGGGAGTGGGCAATGTTTACCCTACATACTGTAATTAAACTGTAATCTGCCCAAAGACTACTTGAAGTGGTATGGGGCGGTATATAAGCAGAACACCTTATTTCCTTCTATAGTTTCAGAACCACTTCATGTACTGAAGGCCACAGTAGCCCAAGTGACAATTAAAGTATGAATCATGCAGCCACAATCATCTTTTCCAGGAGGTCATGCAGCTAGCACACCAGATGGATCAGACAAAGATACTCATGGTCACAATAGCTACTTTACACTCCAGGGCATGCCCTGGTGGTAAATCTGGCCATTCAGAGGAAGTTCAACCTATCCAGAACAGCTTGTACAGTATTCTCTCTTTTGGATTCATTTGTTTGCTAACCAAGAAAACTTCAAATTGAGCCTCAATTTTGTTCACTTTATGTCTGGTCCCTCACTGTGTCCAGACACAGGTTAAGAACTTCCATCATCTCCTTGGCACCCATTGGGGGCAAAGCTCAGCCTGAATATAGTCAGTGTAAGCATAAATAACATATGATCAAGTTCTTACAGACATCATAACATAAAAAGAACACAGGAAACTATTTGTCATTTAGAGTAAATTGCACCCAAAGATTCACCAAGGAATCATTCCACTTATTACAAGTACAGTGGTACCTCTAGACCACATCTAAAATTTGTAAGGCAGCAGTTAAAACGCCAGCAGTTTTTCGCTCTTAAGTTGAATTGCTCTTAAGTCAAGCCACTCGTAAGTACAGGCACCACTGTATATGCAAAAAAGTTGAAGCCACATTTGCTGCAGCGTGACTCATATATTTTTATTTTGAAAAATAACTTGCCCACATTACCCGCTGAACTAAGAGGAACTAACTGGAAAAAAGCAGAACTGATGGAGAACAAAACGAAACATACAATATAGACAGAAAAGAAACCTGTCTGTTCTTTACTCTCAGCCACTGCAGTGATACACTAGGTTTCAGCTTTCGCATATTTGTTTTCAACTGAAATCCAAAGCAATCAGATTTAGGTCTGTCCAGCTTTCAGTGTCTTGGCTGCATTAGTTCCTGAATGTGCACAGTGCAGATGCCATAGCTGAGACACATTACTGGTAAATGGCCACTAATGTATAGGAAGGAGGTAAAGAAGACAAAACCCAAGGAAATAGCATGACAGGAAATAAAGACCTTATATTTTGGGCATGCCAGTTTTGTCCACAGTGTTTCATCTCTGGAAGGAGAGAGAACAATGAATTCCCCCATATCTCAGATGGAAACAACAGTATGATGTTCTCTGATGGGCTATTAAGCTGCAGACCAAACAACCCTCACTTGCAGCATAAAGCAACTAAATAAATGTATTAAAATGCTTTTATCTGAAAGGCCAGACTGGAAGACATAGCTGTGCCTTTTAATTATGCCTGTTGCTCGTTGTGGGAAAGTGGTGTGTGTGTGTGTGTGTGTGTGTGTGTGTGTGTGTGTGTGTAAATGATTATCTGACTTGAGAGTCTACCATCTAAGAGGAGAACCCACTTAGCCCTTTGTAGTGGTTACTGGTAGAAATAGATAAGACTGCCAGACTCATTGTCTCTTGCATCCACATTTCTGACATGTCAAGTTCTTTCTGTCACAACTATGAAGAAATGTCCCACCACCACCGCTCCCAGGGAGAGGGAGAAGGAAGGAAGGAGCGGCCGCTATTGGGCACAGAGAGAGAGGCTTTCCATGGAATTTTCCCCCCTCCCGCATAAAAGCCGGAGGCAAGGCGACGCGGCGGCGGCTCCGGCCCGAGGGCGCCACCGGGAAACAAACCTGAATTGAATTCCTATATGGTGTGCATTGGCCAAATTCAACAGTTGAGATTGGCTATGCGTTAGTTGCTCAATATAACAGGATTGTCAGGGGAAATGCACTACAAACTATATTTCACACCACAAACATGGTTAATTCTAACCAGATGTTACAAGAACTCACTGTTTGAAGGCCTTACTTGTAGGTTAATGGGCAAATATATCAAATTCCCCCCACTCAAAAAACACCCAACCACAAGCAAAACCGAACTCCAAATCCTTTGCAAATATGAAGAAATTCATGCATTCTGGTGAATTCTCATATAAAACCCCAATCTGAAATAAAATGTTTCCCGATTCTTAACCATGGACCGTAAATTTGTTGGCAATCACTGAAAAGCCAAAATTCAATCTCCTTATTCTGAGACCAGTTTTTCTTTTATTTTTTCTTCTTCTGTAATTCTTAAGTACCCATATATACTCGAGTATAAGTCGACCCAAGTATAAGTCAAGGCCCCTAATTTAACCCCCCAAAACTGGGGAAACGTATTGACTCGAGTATAAGTCTAGGGTGGGAAATGCAGCAGGGCCTGGCAGCTCCTCCTTTGTGAGTTGGAAGAGCAGTGTGTGATGTTTAAAATGACTTTTAGCCTCTGAGGCAAGCACTTGGGTCAGTGGCTAAAAGTTATTTTAAACATCGCACACCGCTCCCCTGTGATGCAGAGGGGGGTCATGAGAAGCGGCAGACAATGTTTAAAATGACTTTTAGCCATCGACCCAAGCACTTGCCTCAGTGGCTAAAAGTACTGACCCACATATAAGTCGAGGGCCCCCTTTTTCAGCCCAAAATTAGGGATGAAAAACTAGGCTTATATTCGAGTATATACAGTATTTTCATCAATTTAATATTGTCCCAGGATACCAGTTTTTCAATGATCTCAAATATATGCATTATCCATGGTTATTTGCTGGATTTCTGCTCACCAGAAATATTTGAATTATAGATACTAAAGGACTATTACTAGCGAAAATTCTTTTTATTGAAAGTTTACATAAATGGTGCAGTTTAACAACATAGAAGCAGATAACTGCCATGTGCATGTTTCTGCTACTTCAAAGTGTGCTTTAAACAAAAGATGCTACATCTGCTGATATGAGTGTACTCAGGTTTTTTTTTCTGAGATGCTAAAGGTTAGCAGCCTAAAATGATGCCGTTATGGAGCAACCCATATCCCATTTGAATCATGGCAGACTTCCTAACATTTTAAAGGGCTCTTTGTTTTAGTGTAACAAAGTGTAACTAAAACATACACAACATCCCCAGTGGTACAGTCCTTGTCCAGAAAGATTCCAAGCAAGAAATAAATGAAGAAAATTATTATATGGTTTGACATTCATTTGATGCTCTCTGCTGAAACGTTTTAGCTCAAGCCAAAGAACACAGCAAACTATTTATTTATTTATTTATTTATTTATTTATTTATTTATTTATTTATTTATTTGCTTTTATGTATTCTCAATGTTCCTAGACTTGCTTCTCTGTCTTTCTAGAAAAATTGCCTTGCTGGGCTCTGTCACTCGGCTCAGTCCAGTTCAGGCTGTGTCTTAAGTCAGGAGATGACCTCTGACTAGCTCTCAAATTCAACCTGAGATGTACAGAATAAAAAGGAATGACAAAAGAAGATTAAATAAATCTAATTACCACACTAGCCCAGAAGGGCAGGGATGTACAGGCTTTGCAGTAATCAGGAGAACACCTTCATTAATGCTGACCGAAAGGTATTTTGATCAGCTCCTAAATTTAGTGACTCTCAAGCATATTTCACCAGAGGACTATCAAAGAACGGTGACATGAGGACCTCATTCTTAAAAAGTCCTATAAAAAGCAATGTTCCGCAGGATGCCAGAGAAAGGAAGACAATCAATGTGGAGGTCTCTAAATGTGTTGAATAACTAAACACAGCTCCAGGAGTTTTCACAGATCTCCCCAGACTCTTCCTTATGCATCCAATATAGAAATGGCCAGGTTACAGCCAAGTAAACTTTTAAAATGATACACCAACAAAGACAGATCTATGAAAACAGTACATAATCAGATCTGTGTAGGTTTAGCTGATTGACGTGCATGCATTTAATTGCTTTAATTGCTTTGAAAAAAAATTATGCCCACCTTCCTCCCTTCCCATTACAAGGACTTTCTTGCTTAAAATAAAACAAATTTTCCTAAACAGTTTTTTACAACCAAAGAAGAACTATTAAGAGGGAATGAGAAAACTGCTTTGTGACATCACATGGAAATCAGCCAACCCATTCTACTCATACCCAGTTTCAGAAGGACACAAGAAGAAGAAATTTCCTTGAACTCAGTTGGTTAAAGAAGACTAGAATTTGAACAAATCATTTTAGACACATTGCGCAACAGACTTCATTGCATGAATGGTTGTCTTGAAAAATCAGAGATGATGTGTGCCTATTAGATATTTTGATAGATTCCAGTTTGGAGGAGAGTTTGCACTTATTTATGGATGACCCTCAAGAGAAATTGTTGAATATCTGCCCAGATTACCCACACACTACCCAAAGAAATGGTGCTGTGCTTGCAATGAAGAATAAGGTGAAGTTTCACCCTTGGGCAAAAAGGGTAACAGTGTATTCAAGATATGGAGAAAGCCAAGTATATAACAAGTTTTACAATTATATTTCATGCCTTTTTTTCCTTGATTTTCTGCATTTCAGAAGTTCCGTGTTTCACATAAACATCTGCTCTATTCACCGTCCAAGCTCACCTGCCTCGATTCCTCCACATTCACAGGCATGTCTGGGCACGTACAACTCCTGCAAGAAAAAATTAAGAAGAGAAGTAAGAGTCTTGTAAATGTCAGTATTTCCTAAGAGAGACACACAAAAACAGCAACCATTCTGAAAGCAAGCAGGACAGAATCTCATAGAGATGTGTGTACAAAGGCTACCTCTGGGGATGAGTTGGAAGCTGGAACACATCAAAAAGAGATCCAACCTATGACACCAACCAGTTCAAGAATGCCCCTGTTGCAGTTGGTGAGTGGTCACGCTAAATATGCCACTGTAAGGACTTCAGCACTAACAATCCGGAGCACCCTAGCAGCATTAATGTGTCTAATATCTTTTCTACGGACAACTAAAGTGGACATCCAGGCTCACATTCTCCAAAATAGACACCAACTGTATTATTATACTGGTTTCAAAGAATCCACTCTCTGCCTCAATATTCTGCATGATTGAAAAAAAAGCTTACTTTTCTTTCTTTAAAAAATGCCAAACCCAGTGTTCTTTTTCTGTCAAATATTAATCTTGTACAAACTAACCAGCATGCAAATAAAAATAAGTTGTGGTCAAGGTTATGTTCTAGACCAATTCTGCATGGGACATTTTGTACTCTGTTTTTTAAACAGTCTGAATTTACTTTGTCAAAGCTGGCAATAGTTTGGAATGTACCCAAAGCAAACAGAATTCATTATCAATTATCTAATTAATATAAGTACAGTGTTAAAGTAAGAGGTGATCAGTCTTTGGATGAAGGTTTCAACAGAAAATTCCTTGAAGTTACAAGATTTCAAGTAGCCCCTTCACTGACGCAGACTGCAACTATTCCACATTGTCATTATATTAATAGTTCCTTTGGCCAATCTATTACCTGATAGCACACCTTCTGATCATTGTACTTAGCTGGTCTGATCCTTGGACAATCAGCCACAAGCAGCCTGCCACTAGGGCTACACCCAAAGCCTTGCCAACTTGGTAGAATCTGGTACAGTATGTGTCCCACTGGCATAGTCTTCAAGAGCACAAGGTCACCTTCATATCCATGAGGCATGAAGAACAATAATTTTGTGGAGGTTCAGTAGAAAATGCAGAGAGAAAGAAGGCTGATGTTAAAGATGGCAAAGCAAAGCTAGGGCCAAACATCAATTATCTTTATGTTGACTAAAGAAAAAAGAATAATCAGATAGCCTCTAATGTATATCCTTGAGAAAAAAGAAACAGTAGTATTAGTGATGGGAACCATAGCAATTTAGGTGAAGGACAGAAGGCTTTAGTAGAAAAGGGAGAAACTTCTTTGTTATGCTCCGCTGTAGGTAAGATGGATGCAACGAAATCTAGAAGTTATATTCATAGAAAGACAGACTATAGATTGCTTTGGGGCCATACAATGTTAATGAAGCAGCTGAAACCAAGTTACTAAAAACTTCAATAGACCAAAGTGTTTTGTGGGCAGAAATGAATGGAAGACTGTCAGAATTTCATTGGATGAGAAGGACTGTCCATGTGATGGAGAACGAGCAGAAGAACAGAAGCAGATGGAAGAGAAGGAACTGTGAGAAGGTAATACTGATAGGGAAGAATGGGGCATTGACATAAAGAGAAATCCTTGGATACATCTGTGAAAGAAGGCAGCCTAGAAGTGTGTTCTAGACTAACAAGATTAGTTATGTAAGGAAACGTACCAATAGCAAAGTATTGTAGTTCTCATTTATGCCATATAATGGCCCAAAGTATTTCCTCTGAATCACAAATGGAACAAAATGTTGGCACATGGAACTTTGTGGAAATTTGTGACATTGTCAACAGCTACTAAGAATATTTAAATTTGAAACTAAAGACAGCTGTTAGTCTGCAGTTTTTCCATACTTATCTCCAATTCTGTATGTATCCTAACAGACAAGTCATAACCCAGAAGCAATTATTGCTGCTGTTCTGAACACTCACGTCCCAACTTTATGGAAGTAAAGATACACAAACACTTAAAGATGAGAGATCTTGACCAGCATCCTGGGGGGGTGGTGTGGGATTTCCAAAGGCACATTTAATATTGCACAAGTGGTTGCACAAGTAATTCTGCAATTAATTGTGCAAGCAGCTGAAAAACAATCAGTTCACAAAATAGTGCAAACATTTGCACTATATTAGTTGTATGTGCAGGAATTCCCAAGAGGAGACTGGTCTTAGAAAAAAAGGATGCACATGGGAATATACAGGGTTCTTTCTGTGGAAAACATTATGAATGGGTAATAGAATTAGTAATAATAGACAATAGCAGAGTTAGTCAAAATAAGACTGGGCCAGTGAACATCCTGCTGGAGCACAAGAGGATTGTTTAGCTGACCAGGGCAGCTGACCTGTGCAGAGTAAGTGTCCAAAGGACAGAGTACTCCGTGCAGAGAAATGTAAACAATTGCTTGAACTAAGAAGTCACCAGGAGAGTAACTGATATACAACAAACAATCAACTAGAACTGGAAGAAAACAGCTGTAGAAGACGTGAGTTGGAAAGGATGAGAAAGCAACTTCAGGTGTTGAACTCAGAAGCTGCAAAAAATAAAGGAAGAAAGACTGCAACCCTTATTTGGAGAGGCACCCACAGAAACACCAAGGTGCAACTGTCTCCCCCAGGAGAGAGAGAGAGAGAGAGAGAGAGAGAGAGAGAGAGAAGGGTATTTTTTACATGTAAACAACTACTGTTATAGGTTGAAATATTCGTTCACATGCCTGATGCTGATGCTTTTGCAAAGTCCAGAGCTGTGCATATCAAAGCTATACATGTAGAGAGTATATAAACCCAAAATCAGTTCTAACTTCCCTCCCTCAATTCTTTCAGGAAGTTCACATCTGTTACATGAGGGAGGTGCCATGCACAGAGTACAGGAGTATTTCAGACTATATGTGTGCATATAACTATGCACACATCTATGATTCTAGTAATTATGAGGTATGAAAAGTAGCCACAACAAATATTAGTAACACATGTTCAGAAATTTGACCTTGAATGTAAATCAAGCAGAAGCACTTGAATCTTGCAGCAAACCTGTTCTCCCCACCCCTGAAATTGGGGAAGTCATTGTCAATGTTTTTTAAACATCAGCAATATTCCCAGGGTTTTTTGCTGTTATCCTCTGGATCACATAAGTTTTATGTCTTCCTTTATTTGAATACATACCAAGAAGGAGCCTCTTCCTTGTATGTGCTCTCAAAGACTGACTCTTAAAGATAAATCTGCAGTCATCCTTCCCTCTGAAATATTGCCATGCTGCAAACAAAATTCTGTTTGCTAAACTAATGAGTCTTATCCCTTCCGCAAGTGCTACCAAATGTTTTATGTCACCAACGCTTCGGAGAGTTATTATTTTGGACGACAGAGCCAATTATGTTTCGATATTCTGCAAGTTGTTCAAAAAGTAATTTCTCGTGGTCTAATTGTTATTTTACATGCTAGTTTGAAGAGGCACATGCAATGGCAATAATTAGGAGTTGATGGTCCTTGATTTCCTCACCTATAAGACAATACAAAGATTAATCTGAGTGAATTTCACTACCTGCTGATGGTGGAAATACTGAATTCATTGCAGTGGGACATGCCAGGTGCTCTCATGTACAGTCTTCCATATAAATTACTGGAAGACAGATTTTGGTAATATAGGGTGGACCACATCCATTGTTGTTCATTATGAGCAAAGTGCCCGTAGCATGAGAGCTCTGCATTAGGAACTTCTAAATATCAATTTATACTGCAGAAAGCAACTGTTGCCGACAATCTGAGTGTGCAGTGTTGTGGTGTAATAAGCAGTAAGGATCTTTTCTCACTAGGGTTCAATAAGAGCTGGTAGAGATTTGAATCTGGTTTTGGGCATGGGGGTTGGTGGAAATAGCTAGTCCTCCCATTACTCTTATAGAATATCCCAATCTAACCCCCCCATGCTTTCCATTTAAAAAGAACAGGGTGGTGGACATTCCAACGGCAGAGTGCATCATCATGCGTAGTTGGATCCTTAAACCTTCCGTAATCATTGCAGAACCACTGTTGCTTTTGTCTGCTCTCCAAGAGACAATTAATACCAGCTCGTTTCGAGGCATTAGCGCTGCTTCAGAGATTACACAGCTATCATGTCTGCCATGGCTACGTTGATATTTGTTGCAGACACACTTGAAAAACATGGACATTTCTAAACAGAGACGTGCTGGAAGATGCAATGTGCCAGGGAGCCAGTGATCACTGAATGTTTGCAGACCATCTTTCACGCATTTCTCATTTATCAAATGCCCTGGTTTGAGCAAAGAGGACTGCTACAGGAATTCAAGGTGGTCATCATACAAAAGCATAATGATGCTCAGCCCTATTTATTCAGAAATCAGAATAGCCCTTGATGAATGTCTTATACATCCCTTTCCTTTCCTTCCACAATGTAACCATGGAATTAATAGCTAATTTTGTTTTTAGCACAACTCTAAAATGCTATCTGTATGAAGGTGCAAGGGAATATAAAATGTAACATTAGACAAGGGACTATTAGGTAAAATTCCAAAAACACTGGAAATTTGCAGCTTCTTTTTGAAGAGTGCTTACATTAAGAAAGCAACTCTTTTATAGTGTTGCTGGAAATCTGGCCTTTGTAACTCATTTCTTAGCAAATTAATATCATATTTAAGTAAAAATAAAAATATAGCTTTTGAATTCACAATCCATTTTCCTGCTAAATGAAGAGTGGGACAAAGCTATAGAGGCAAAAAGAAGTATATCTAATAATAAAATGCACCCGCATCTCTCCATCAGTGAGGTTGCATTTTTAATATGGGATTCTTTGCAGCAGTTTGATTACTCCTCCATTTTTTTCTGTAATGGCTAAGGCAGTCTAAAAAAAACCAATAAAAGAATAGTAAATCTCCTGAAAAGACTGGCAAAAGGCCATCACCAAGTGGAAGAGCTCATGCTTTGAATATAAAACACCCCAAGTTCAAGCCTTGCTCCTGCAGAATTCTAGGAATAGCACCACTTGAATATAATCTACAAGGATGTGACAAGGATGTGACTACACTTTGCTTTAGCACACATTAAAGAAGAACCAATCCTTAATACTAGATGTAGTTAATTTAGCCCATGTAGTTCTTATAAGAGATCATGTGCAAATATCTTTCAGCTCATCGTCACAGTAGAATTCCCCATTACTTTCTAAAAAGCTGCAAAAAACACGGAGCCAGAATGTTCACCCCGTGTAAACAACTTTTGATATACTGTATATTTTTGGTACAAACCAAGTTAGATACTCACTGGAGTACAAATGTCAAGGCCTTGTTAGAATTATTGATCAGAACTTTCTGCTTTAAAATATGTTCAGCTGACGGAAGTGTTTCTTTGTCCAAACCGCATGAAAGCACAAATCTCTCTTACCGAACACAAAGCTATAAAAGCTGACCTCCACACAATGCCACAGTTTGTCAATATGTAATAAAGCCCAACCTAGCCCAGGGCATTTCAGTTGTGTTTCATCCAAATGTCCATCATACCTTGTGCGGATGGTGAGAGTTGTAGTCCAACACATTTCAATAGTACTGGTTTGAGTATGGCTAACTTACTGTGTGGAGTCCTTTCTTAAAATGAGCTACTAAGAGACAGCTTGGTCCCTGAAGTGATTTCTTTGGACATTAGCTGCTCTTATGATAGTTTCCTGAAATTATATTACTACAGGGATTATTACTTTCCTTACATATGTGGTTTAGAAACTACTTAATCAGCAATGGAAATATATTGTATGGTCAGGAATGACGTCTTCTCATGGAGCTGTGTTTACTGGAATTTAGAGAGCCACAACCAAATCAGAGTCAAACCATATTTGATACAATAAATAAACTACTCTTTCTCATACCTTTGATCACAACATGCAGACAGCTAAAAGATGAAAAGAAGAATGAGCAGAGTGAAATAGGTATGGGTTCTTGCCATCTCCTTTTATCCTTGGGACTCTGGGATGGTTCTCGATCACATGGGATGAATACTATGGAACCCTCCAGATACCATCTGCAACTCCCATCATCCCTCACAACTTGCTGTGTTGGCTAAGGCTGATGGGACTTGTTCAACAACACAGTCACATTATACACAGCATACACTCACAATCTCTTTCTCAAAGGATATGAGTGCTATCATATGCTGAACATTAGCACCCCCTGTACCTTGGCTGCTTTCAGTTCCAGAATATGTGGACTTGGGCAGCTCTGATCTCTTGAGGATAGACACATGGCTTCCTCTTCCACCAAGCTAATGGGATTCTAAAACCTCCTAACAGAACTCTGCAAATATTACTGAGCTTAAACAAAGGAGCAACTTTCACAAAACCTTGTATTCTGAGAACACTCATTCAAGGCATGCGCAACATGCCTTGGTAATACAGTATTCTTTGACAAAGAGATTTTGATCAGAATATTTATTTTATTTATTTATTTAGAGTATTTTTACCCCACCTTTCTCCTTGCAAAAGGACCCAAGGCAGCTAGTAATGAGGGACTATATCAGTGTTTTTCAACCTTTTTTGGGCAAAGGCACACTTGTTTCATGAAAAAAATCACGAGGCACACCACCATTAGAAAATGTTAAAAAATTTAACTCTGTGTCTATATTGACTATATATAAAGTAATTCTCTTGAATAGGAATCAAATAAACACAAAGAAAGTATTTTATAATTACTTTATTATGAAATAGTAAACAGAAATATGAAAAATTATAAAATACTTTATTCAGTGCGCAACCTGGGCCTGTTTGGCTGAACACAAAGCTGATATTCTTCAGCTTTTCCAACGGCACACCAGGCAACATCTTGCGGCACACTAGTGTGCCGCGGAACAGTGGTTGAAAAACACTGCAATATATAGTCCAGTACAATTAAGACATAGTTCAAGTATTGAGAACAGGGAGATTTGCTTTC
Source organism: Phrynocephalus guinanensis (assembly GCA_037367245.1). NCBI lineage: Eukaryota > Metazoa > Chordata > Lepidosauria > Squamata > Agamidae > Phrynocephalus > Phrynocephalus guinanensis. The sequence continues at coordinate 138,404,823 of CM074732.1, read as the reverse complement.
AGTTTCAGGAAACAGAAAAACAGATAAAGATATAGCATAATTGTCAACTGGATAGCTGTCAGTAGCTGAGCAGGTAGCTACAGTACTTATGTTCCTTTTCACTGGTGCATTTGCTTTGTAACAGGGATGCCACAGTGTCTTGTTGGGAGTAGTTGGTTTTCTGAGCAGCAGTTCTGGAGCACAGTTATTCGACGCAGCTAGAAATGTAACCTCATTGTGGTGACTGAAGCACATACTGTAGTTACACAGTCAATATGAAAAGTAATCTCTTAATATTGAACTGCATCTCTTCCTGCAAGAACTGAAAATGAATCTATTAATATTGTCAGAAAGAGGGTGATTAATTTTCTACCACATTCATAGCCCCAATGAGACTAGCATATGACTGAAAACCACCAGATTCCAGTCACTCATGTAGAAGTCAGTTTGAGAAGTTCACAAAAGTAATCTCTGACCTCAAGTGGAGGATTAAACTATGATGATTTGCATGGCGCTCCCCCTAAATACAGCAATCTGAGGAATTTTCAAAGAGGTAACTGTTGCACTGCATTATAGCATCTACAGCAGAGTCTCGTGGTACTGTGGAAACTAGCAGGCTTAGAAAAGGGTAAAAGTGATGTTTGTTTTATCTTGATGTTGTGATGTGGCCCCTTGTTTATTATGTCAGAATAAATTAGTCAGTCTGTCATCCTATGCACGTTTATATGAAGTAAATATGCACATATTGATTTGAGATGCTCCTCTTGTTGCTGTCTCTTCTCGCTTTCTTGAACGTTATTTTGTTTTTCTTATTATACCTCTAAACTACTGGAATTACTTGAATCCAGTGCTTCTTTTAAAGCAAAAAGCAAAGTGTTCTGCTTACATACTGCCCTATACCAATTCAAGTAGTCTCTGGGTGGTTTTACAGTTTTTAATTACAGTAGGCGGGCTACACATTGCCCCCTCCCCAGAAAGCTGGGTACTCGTTTTACCGACCTCGGAAGGATGGAAGGCTGAGTGAACCTTGAGCCTGCTACCTAGGATTGAACCCCAGGTCATGAGCACAGTTTTACCTGCAGTACAGGCATTGAACCACTGTGCCACGAGTTGTTTTTGTTGTTGTGGTAGTGGTGGTGGTGGTGTGCTGTCAGGTTGTCTCCAACTTACAGTGACCCCTATGAATGAGTGATCTCCAAAATTGTCCAGTCCTCAGCAGCTGTGCTCAGTTCATGCTCAAGCTTGTGTCTCCTCCAACCAACCAATCCATCTCATACAGTATTTGGTCTTCCTCTTTTCCCACTGCCTTCCACCTTTCCCAGCAAATTATTGCATTTCCCAGAGATTCTTGCCTTCTCATGATGTGCTCAAAGTAGGACAACCTTAGATTCAACATTTTTATCTCCAAAGATAGTTCAGACTTGATTTTGATCTACAATCCACTTAGTTTGTCTTTCTGGCTAGTCAGGATATCCACAAAGCTCTCCATCAGGACATTTCCAACAAAAATAGTTTTAGTGTAGAATAAAATGCTGTCCCTTAATACTTTTAAAAACAGTGCCACTGCCCAGACAGTGATATTGATTATTTTTTGGTGGAAAGATACAACACTTTTCCTGTCCCTGAAACTCAATAAAAGCTAAGAAAGGGCACTTGCAAGTGATCTAAGAATTAATGGGTTTATATAAAAGTAGTCTTGTTGGAGGTATAGGGAAGGAATATGCAAAAATGTGCCATTTGCTGTGGACACAGTGGGACTAACAATGTTTCATAAGGGAAAACATTACAGGACTAATGTTGCTTTAAATATACCAATTTGAATATGTGAGATAGATGGCGTTTTCTCTTGTTTCATCAAAAATCAGCTTAATGTCTTTAAAATAAATACATTACTTTAAAATTCTCTATCATTTATTTATTTATTTATTTATTTATTTATTTATTTATTTTACAAGATTTTTCGCCGCCCCACGACCAAGAGGTCTCTGGGCAGCATACAACAAGTATTAAAAACTATAAAACAATAAAATTATTAAAGCTATAAAATATAATACAGTTAAAACAACATAGAGTACAAATGATAAATTATAAAACCCTGCTGCTCATGTGTCCAGCCAAAAAATCTAATTAAAAATGCTGGCCAAACAGGAAAGTGTTTCCTGGCGCCGAAAACCCAGAAGTGTTGGCGCCAGGCAGATCTCCGTAGGGAGGGCATTCCAGAGTTGGGGGGCAACCGCCGAGAAGGACCTGCTTCGACATGCCACCCCCCTTATCTCTTTGAGCGATGGCACCTTCAGCAGGGCCTCCTGGCCTGATCTTAGAGTACATGTTTGTGTTTGAGTCCTATATTATTTGTAAGCCACTTAATGAGGTCACAGTTCTGTATTCCACAGAGAACCACTTTTAATTGATCATGCACCACTGAAAGATTCTGTCATCACAACAATTCTGTTTATATCAACATAGATGAAAGGAAGAAACTGTCTCCAAATGGCCTCACTGGCCTTCTGGGTGTCATTGTACCTTCTGAACATGCTCCGTGATGCTTCAGTTATAACATTCAGTTACAGCCTTTCCATTGAAATCCACAAGTTATTTCTCACCCTTAGTCACAAATTGTGACTAAGCACCAGGGCCCATGTGAAACACAGATGGGGCTGTTCTGTTGTTGACATTCTATCAACACACAGTGCCTATGGGTATGGCAAGAGAAAAGACGGCAGATGGGCCACGGATGACTAGAGTATGGGCTCTCACACTTACTACGTCCAAGCCACTTTCCCTAGTTGTCCTTCTTTGAGCACTAAGCCTGCTATGACACCTGCTATTCCATTTCTTAGATGCAAAGCAAATTTGAAATTAATTGCTACCGTGTGTCTTCACACAATAACACTTCCAGGAGACATAAAGCAAAGACGTGGCATGTCAAACATCCAAGGCTTCAACTATTCATCACTAGCACAGTCCACATACTCAGAGCTTGGAAAGACTACAAGATGGACAAGAGCCATGATGGCTAAAGGGTTTTGAGAATTTCAGGCCGCAAAGTATCTTCATTGATATACAAGCATGCGGTTTATTCTTAATCCTATGATGAAGTCAACTTGTTTTCAATATCAGGATATAATCCTATAGTAGTGGCTCCCAACCTGGGGTTCCCAGATGATATTCATTTATAAGTTTGTTGTTTGATTACTGCTTTATTGGTTGTTCTTATTTATGTGATATGTAATCAGTATTGTCTATTGTAAGCCGCCAAGAGCGGCAAGACGGCCAGATGGGCGGGGTATAAATTTAATAAAGGAAAGGAAATGAAATGTTCTTGAACTAAAAATTCCAGAACCTTCACAACTAGCTGTGCTGTGCTGGCCAGGATTTCTAGAAGTTGTACTCCAAAAACTTCTGGGGACCCAAGATTAAAGACCACTACCGTAGAACGTACAAGTGCCTCTGTGCATCTACGGAATTAATTCTTCTTAACAGAGTTACCAAAAGAGATTGTTTACAATGAAGCGCCCATGCAAGTCTGTGCAAGCATATTGGACAAAACCAAAAACAAAACAATTTAAAAACAACCATTATGACTCCTTAAAAGAGTAGCATATCCTCGATTTATAGAACAAATGTACTTTCTCAGATACCCAAGTCCACTTTCACATTTGAGGAAGACGTGCTGAGGACGCTCACACTGAAATATAACAGTCTGTAAGGTGCCGCTTTGTCATTTGTTTTTTATTTTAATTTTCTACTCCCTTTTCCTCCACTCCAAAACCACCAGCATGCACACCATAGCAATGTGCATGAGGATTCTACTAGGGGCCTTGCAGCTGTCCTTACGAGGTTAAACATCCCAGATACACCATTCCTCAAGTGTGGAGTAAAAGCATTTCTGAATGCTGCTGCTCCTTCACAGTGCAAAGTCCCCAACTGCACTTATCTGTTCATGGCAGGCGTCATCACAACCCTGGCTACAACAGGTTAAAACAGGAGCCTTTAGAGCTGCAGGCTTCATTTGTCTTGTCCGCAGTGCACTTGATGACAGATATTTGGACCAGCTGTCCCTAAGGACTGTCAATAATTTCATCAAGGTCCTTACTCAACCCTGGTTTTAAATTTCTATGGCAGGCAGCAGAAGGGTTGGCATGTCTTGACAGAGAATCCTGTCCTCAAAGATGTAGGCATGTTTAAAAGGTGGTTGCTATGGTGATCTACCCAAAACTTAGAATCACCCACGGTTCTAATTAACCCAATCTGTAGAGGTACCATGGAGTCAAGGGGAACGTTTTGAGATACGGAGCCCAGCCAGTGCTCTTTTCTCCCTATCACGCGTAACTTCATTTTAACTCTCTGTTTTCTTGTGTAGCCTGCATGCTGTAACTATTTGAAGTGGTATATAAGCAGAACACTTTGCTTTTTGCTTTGTCAATGCAAAGTCAGAACAGACTCCAGGCTGCTGAGAATCCTATAACTCTGTATTGACCATGTATGCCCATTTATAGGGCAATCGATTGTGCCATTAAAACATGCAGATAAAAATTCCCGGCCACAAAAGACATCAGAAAGGGTCACGGTCTAATCACAATTTATTTTCAACTATGCAGTTACTGCTGGAAAGCCCCCAAGTCTGTTTGTAGAACATTAGTGAGATTCAAATATAAACTGCTAACAGTATCGTTTTAGAGGTAACTGATTTTAAAATTACGCACAGAAGGCGGGCAGACTCAACTCAAGGACAGATTCAGTCTGACACCACTTTCTTTAGCAACCCCAGTGTCTTTACAGTTTTACCAGTTTCAATAATAAGGGTTCTAATACAATATATCATCCTCCACGTGCCAGTTCCCACCTCGCCTTGAAAATAAGGAATACCTTGGCCTGCTATGATCTCCTTCCTTCTTAGATAGCATTTATCCTGTTACAACATAGGAAGGACTTCATGTAGCAAAGGTTCTTATACCTTTTCACAGTAAACATCCCTATGTGACTAGAAAAATATTTGGAAAAAATAAAGTCTAATTACATTTAATACATCCAATAACCCCACATTGTTACAACTCTTCATCCTTTTAGTCTAGCAGGACAACCTGGCAGCCATTCTGTCGCATATTTATTTCCAATCTGCCCTAGCACTTTGTATATTGTATCTGTGCTGTTTGGGAAGGGTGATGGAGCCAAAGGCCTTAAGAGAGCAAGGAGGAACAAAACTCCCCCCCCCCCAAAAAAAAGAACCCTAATTCCTAAGAAACTTGAAGTCATTATGACTTGTATGTCCTTACTTCAATCTGAATTAACAGGAGTTTCCCTTTATGAGCGCATGCAAATCATGGCATATCCACATACAGATAGATGCCTAACTCTGTCAAAGTCGACCAATTCAAGGAATATTTGAAATTATAAATTATATGTTATATAATATATAAATCGGATTCCCCAAAGCTGACAATGCAGAATTCATATTCTGTTTAGTAATACTTTTACCTAAAATTTAATATACAATGTTACTAATTCTTTTAAAATATTTGAATAATGTACTGTTTTTAGCTTTTAATATTGTGTTTTAATGATGTACGCCACTATGAGTCATTTTTAAGGAACAAAGTGGGGTAAAATATTTGAAATAAAATACATTTTCAATAAGTTCAGATACTAGAGGTCTCAGAGCTACATCCACAATTTCAGTGGTTCACTGATGTTACACAATGTCTTCTCATGACCACAAACTTTTCTCTGCACAATAAAAATAAAAATAAAAATGAATGAGCACATTAGCTTTGCTGTTAAATAGAGATAAACGTATTCATCATACCAGGCATAAGTCTGGCGTAGCCATATCCAAGTGTCTGAGAGGGAAAGAACAATGCTTTTGAAAGAGGTATGTGTTTGTGTTGTGTTGTGTCACTACAATCGTGACCGACTCTTCGTGACTCCATGTCCATGGAGTTTTCTTGGCAGGAATACTGGAGTGGTTTGCCAGTTCCTACTCCAGGCGCCTATAGCACCTGGTATTCGCTGGTGGCCTCCCATGCAAGTACTAACCAGGGCTGACCCTGCTTAGCTTCCAAAATCAGGTGAGATTGAATGTGCTTAGGGCATCTAGGGTATACAAGTATACAAGTGTGTGTGTGTGTGTGTGTGTGTGTGTGTGTGTGTGTGTATATATATATATATATATATATATATATATATATATATATATATAGAGAGAGAGAGAGAGAGAGAGAGAGAGAGAGAGAGAGAGAGAGAGAGAGAGAGGGTATACAAGTGTGCAAAAACTTCAAAGAACCAAAACATTGTGCAGGATTGCCCTACTTGGGCCGTTAAAGACTGTATGCACACTCATATCTCGCTATGCAGCAGAAGAGAGAACACCCTGGGAACATAACATGCAGTGTACTTTATGAATCCTGGTAGCAACTTCATGGTAGAAAGGCTGCCTAAAGGAATGATATCCAAATACCTTGGACAGAAGAATGATCCTAAACAACTAACTATAGCTTAACAGTAATACCACACAGATGTGATTTATACATAGCAAACCATTTTGAGAGTAAATCTCACCTGATTGCTATGAAGAGGATTGGGTAGCCATACCTAAGATGAACCTAACCGCTAAACATGTCAAAAATAAGCTTTCCCTAAACAAAGGCAGAATTCATTGTTCTAAAGTTTAGGAAGTTTGCTTCTTTTGGATTGTCCTATAACTCCCAAATGCCTTTCGCCGGCATGGCCAGTGCCTTGAAGATTCTGGGAATTGTAGTCTATGAAAAAGTAACTTTATCAAGGCCAGACACACTGTACATGCATCCACTTACGAGTTAGTATTTTGAGGTTTGGGGGGAAATGAGGGACATTTCCATGGCCACTGTGGTTGCCCCCCCCTCATACAGCACGGCTGTTCTGAGAGACAGGGAAACAACCAGAGCCAAGTCCCCTTTAAGGAACAAATTAATCCCTGGCTTTCTGGTGCCCTGGTCACTGATGGGACACAAAAGCAACAAAGGTGAATTGGTTTCACCTAGCCATCCAAGTCCCAGATTATCTTGGTTTCGGGCAAAGTTTCAAGTGTCAATCATATAGAGAGCAAAGAGAGTTACAGTACCTTGGCAATGGCTCATTTCCTGGAAGGGCTCTCAGAGGACTTGTGAAATCATATCCTACCCACCAGCAGCTCCCTCCCCCTCCCATGACAGGGAGGAAGGGAAAGAACATGCTCCTGCTGAGGGAACAAGTGAACACTACTCTCCGCAGCCTCTATAGCAATTCAATACTGTGGTTCTCAGAAGGAAGTTGTATGAAGGCCATTTCCTGTTTGCAAAGCCCTCTGGCAGCTGTAGTCACGTCTACAGGCCACTGTACAGAAGGCTAAAATTTCAGAAAAGTAGCTTAGAGCCGCTATAGTAAATATGTCAGAAGGAACTGGAGGGTGTTCAAAGCCTTCCAGCTTTTTAACAGAAATGCAATATGGCCTTATTCCAAGAACCTTGAAAGAGAGAAGACCACTTTATGGAGAAGACCACTTCCAGCACCTTCTCACAGTGATGAATATGCACAATAAAAAGATGCCCTTACCCCTGAGGGGCCACACTAAATACAATGCTACTACTGCTAGGGCAGCCCACTTATTGGGCCATCTGAACTAAAATATCTATGAAACACATCTTGACTAAAGATCAGAACATCCTGGTCACTGTATCAAAGTTTATGGTAAATAGTGCTCTGATCTTTAGAGAAAATGATAGATTGTGATTTTGGACTCCTGTAACATCTAAGAGGAGACAGGAAGTGTTTCTTATCAAAATACAGTCTGGTCGAACTATTATGGAAATTCTAACCTTACCTCTGCTTCCAGATATTGACAAATCACAAAAGTCACACTTTACATTCCACATCCATCACATCCACAGCAGGATTACTTTTTACTTCAGCATATATAGCCTAGTAGTTTGACATGTAGGTACTTGTGCTTAGATACATATGAGGTAGCACTAAGAGTTCCATGAGGTTACTTCTCTAGTATACAAATTTCTGTATAAAACACAGCAGCTTCAGATTCATTGGGAAACTGGTTGTACCAGGATTTTCATAAATGTGATACTCAGACATAAAAGCTGCTACAAGATGTGTCCAAGCAGAGCTTGGAATATTATTCTTAAAGAGGGATTTATTTGGTTACTTGGTACTCTGTAGCAGCCAAGTTCTCATTATAGCTTCTCTTTGTAAATGTGGTTTTTCACAGTTCATGCTATTAATGTGTAAAAACACTAAAAAATAGTTAGAAACCTCCTAGTTTTCAAAAATGGCGTTCCTGAAATAGCCAGTAAATGTTAGAATTAATCATAGTTGCTAAAACGCTGAAAGAAATACTATTCCCCTCATTATTATTTTTTAAAGTAGCAAAATGGCATGGTTGCTTAGAAAGTGTTATTTCAGTGCTGTCCTTTATCTACTGTTTAATCACGCTCTTGCATTAAACTGATGTTCTCTATACTGATATGACTGGATCAGTTTGTGGCAATATGTGAGGATATGCCATGCAATCTTTGTGGCTAGCCAGGTTCCTCTTACAATACCTGTATGCACTGAGTCTACCTGTTCAATATGCTCAACGTGTGGGTGGATTAAAAATGTATGCAAATAAATGTCAAGTGTGTTGGCAACCATAGGAGATCTGCAAAGCAAAGAAGGAATGAACAGCAGGCAAGTATATGGCAGGATGTACAGTAGAAAATTATACAGTATTGCTACCTGGAGAACCATGACTGGAAGGCATGGATGTTAAAAAATAAGTAATAAATAAAATGTAGGCGATTAATACAGATCAACTTATGCAGATGTGTTTACAGCAGAGTGGCCAGAACTGAAGCACCATGATAGTCTGCACGGATTGCATCCTGACTCCACAGTTACAAAGGCAGGATGAACAGGCCCCTCCTAAACAGGCGAGATTTCCTCAAGATTTTGTCTCAGCCCAAAGCAAAAGCAAAAAGATCTGTTGCTACATCACTAAGCCACTCCCTTGTTCCTTTGCAATTGAGAATCTGCAAAGGTAATTATAATAGTTCTGCATTCAGTCTCAAGAAAGTGAAGTGGAACCTTTTTGTGTGTGTTTTTTAGAAGTCTGCCATCTTATCAAAAGGGAAAAAATCAAAGCAAAGTAAAACAAAGCAGATTTTTGCATTGAGCACAATTTTTACAGTAATTTAGGATCTGTCTAAAGAAATAAGTAGATGTAATTTTAAAACAATGTAGTACAAACAAATATGTTTTGTCTAAATTTAAGCTTTTAGAACAGAACCAATGAAGTTCTAACACAAATGGTATTAGAGTATGGACATTCATATACTCATTAATAACTGCAGGTCTCAGATATTTCAGTTTGTCTGCTTTACTTAAAGATAGCAAGTAGGTCTGCCCATGAAAGGTGGTGTCTGCATTATGCCCTTCTCATTTCACTGAGAAACACTAGGTCAGTGTTGGCGAAACTATGGCATGGGTGCCAAAGGTAGCACTTGGAGCCCTTTCTGTGGGCACCCAACATCACGCCTTCACAGCCACCTGTATTCAGGTTAAACTGCTGTATTGGAATTTGGCACCTTGCAAAAAATTAGTGTGTCTTGAATCGCAGTTTGGGCACTCGGTCTCTAAAAGGTTTGCCATCACTGCACTAGGTGCTATTATGACTTAGTTTTATTTAGTCACCAGGCTAACCTAGCCTATTTCAATAATGTTTACAACAGGCCTAGTATTGTAAGTGGTGGTGTAACAGGTGGGGTGTGGGGCAAACTGAGAGGATAGATAGACTTAGCAAAGTCATTGACAGCTTAGCAAGGCAAGATCTGGCCTGGAGACCTTACAAATTCATTCTGGCAGGAAGAGATGTACTGAAATGTCTAGACTGAGCTTAGTGCTTCATCATTTCTATGAGGCAAAAACAGAGGTGTGGAATCTCCATATAATACACACGATACATAATATACACATCACCACTTCATGCTGTTTTAAGTTCACCTCATGAACTCTTAAGGTTTCAGTGAAAGCTCACAAAGCAGGGAAAGTCTGTCGGTAGAACTGTAAAATCATTCAAGCTGTAAATGCAATTTGCTCGGGTGATAACCAACAAATATAAGCTCAAATACAAAACACACTTAAGTCTATTTCTGGATTTCACTTGCGCTTTCTACATTGATATATTTGAATATTCTTGCACTGAAATGATTCACTTTTTACTACCTGGTGAAGTGAAAACAGGAGGCTCCAGAGTCAAAAGCAACAAGGGCTCTACAGAAACATTGCTATGGAAACCACCCAGACACATCTCTAAATCCTGCCCAAGAGAGTCTTTGTGGAAACTGAAAGCGAATCCTTTTTGAGAGGTCCTTCTTCCCCTTTCAACTGCACGTCAAAGCCACTGCTAAGGACCATACCAGAGAGCATCATCATAAGCCATCCATTAGAAGAATTAGTTTCCTCACACCCATTAGCACATAAGAACATAAGAACAGCCTTGTTGGAACAGGCCACAGCCCATCCTGTCCAGCATTCTCTCCCACACAGTGGCTCACCATTTGCTTCAGGGTATTCCCAAGCAGATGTCTTCACCTGCTTATGACTCCCTGCAAATGGCATTGAGAGATATCCTGCCTCTCTCTCCAACCCAGAGGTTGTCTTTAGGCATCCATGATAGCCATTGAGACCCTTGGTCTCCATCAACTTGTCTAATCCTTTCTTAAAGCTGTCAAGGCTGACAGCTGTCACCACTTCTTCCAGCAGGGAGTTCCACAGACCAGTGATTCTCTGGGTGAAAAAGTACTTTCTCTTATTTGTTTGAGATCTAGCACCCAAAAGTTTCATGGAGTGCCCCTAGTTCTAGTGTTGTGCGATAGGGAAAACAGTTTTTCCTTATCTACTTTGTCCACACCGTGTATGATTTTATAAACTTCAATCAGGTCACCTCTTTAAGTGTTTTACCTTACTGAGTTCCTGCCTCACAGTGTCCTCCATACAAATTAGGAAGATGGGCCCCATATCTCACCGGTTAAACATATTATTAAATGCATTTTCCATGTATAGCATGCTACTTTTTTCTAAAATCATGATGCCAAAAATTAAGGGGCATGATATACACGGAAGTAAGCCTTTCTGGGTGGGTGGGTGGGAGGAGGAGAACCCAAGCTCATCTTGTTGTTTCTCATCCTGTGTGTGGGGTTTGTGTGTGTGTGTGTGTGTGTTTGCATGATTGGCTCCATCTTTCCTTGAGGTCTCCACCCCCACCCACCCTGCTGTTTTCTTTTTCCTCCTCTCGGCTTTGGTAAGTTTGTTTTTTGCAGGATAAGGCTCCGTTGGCCTTGAGCAGCCCTTTAAGAAACGTGCTGGGGGGAGCCACACCTTTTTTTTACTGTAAAAAGACATTTCTTAGTGGGCTACTCAAGTCCCACAGAGCCTGATGCTGCAAAAAACAAACTCACCAAAGCCAAGAGGAGTGTTCAGAACGGGAAATGAAAGAAAACAGTGGGGTGGGTGGAGGTGGAGAATTCAAGGAAAGATGGATTCAAATCTTGCAAAAAACAAACCCACCGAAGCAGAGAGGAGTATTTACAATGGGGAAATTAAAGGTAACAGTGAGGGTGGGGGGGTGGAAGTGACCTCAAGGAGGATTTATTATTTTTATTTATTTGGGAGTCTAAAAAGTGGGTAGGGGATCTAATAAAAGGTGGTGTCTTATAGATGGAAAAATATGGTATAGTGGTCCCCCACCCATTCGCGGTTCATATACTGTGGTCCCGCTATATCGCGGGACCACAGTATATGAAAAAAGGCCCCTTTGGGTAAGGGGGAAATGTTTGTTTCAGGCCTCCCTCACGTACCCCAGGACTGGCACTGCCCCAAACGGGCCTGTGACAGCTTTCCTGGGCCTTTTGGAGGTCCCAAAAGGTCCTTCCTGTGAACCAGAGGTCACTTATGGTTCACAGGGAGGCCCTCTGGTGATCTCCAGAAAGCTTGGAAAGACCCTCACAGGCCTGTTTGGGGCAGCACCAGGCTGGGGGTAAGTACAAGAGCTCCCAGGTAGGCACCCCAGGCCCAACTCGACCTGCATCCGCATATCACGGATTTTCAATTATCGCGGGTTGGGTCGGGTCCTTAACATTCACTGTATGTGGAATGTGCAGAATGCTCCAGGTTCAGTCCTTCAGATTTTAAGTTAAACAATCAGGTCAAGTGTGATGTGACTAATCTCTGCCTGAGGCCCTGAACAACAGCTACCACTCAAAAGAAGGCAGTGCTAGCCGAGGTGGGCTGATTGACATTGACCTGAGTTCAAGCAGCTTCCCATTGCAAAGAAGACTGAGATTAGAGTGGATGACTTATCTGTGCTCTTGTAAAGAAATACCAGTAAATTTATCTAGTAACTACATAAAAACTAAGGAGAAGAGTGATGGATATAAAAGCAGCTTTGTGCTAGGCCAAACTCTGCCAACATATTCAAAAAATGTGCTGCGGAAGATTTAACGCTACACGACAATGAAAGATGGAGCTTTCCCATTTGTGAAATTTCTTCCCAGGAAAGGCTCCCCAGGTGACATCTGCCAGAGCAGCTCTTAGTTCAGACATAAAGAGGCCAGGGGAGGCGAGAAGACACAGAGTGTTACTTGGCACTTTGTAAATGTAATAAGTAAATGTCCTTTGCCTTGCCTTGCTTTGCCAATGTTGATTTGAAGAGCTGGTGGAACACACCCAAAGATGTGGGAAACAATTCAGCATTGTTATACCTTATTTGATGGCAGGTGAAAATGCTTCTATTTGCCAGGACCATTTAAGATGACATTGTTGTTTTTTTAAAAATGAAAAACATGATGGAATGTTAATGCTGCTGCAAAGTGCTTTTATTCTATGGCATTTATTGTACATCCTGAGATACTTGAGGTGGTGTAGTTGATCAAATAACAGACTAGTCCAGTGTTGGCGAACCTATGGCACGGGTGCCAAAGGTGGCACTCGGAGCCCTTTCTGTGAGCACCCGACATTGGCCCTTCACAGCCATCTGTATTCAGGTTAAATTGCTGCTGTGGCACTTTGCAAAAAATTAGTGGGTTTTGAATCGCAGTATGGGCACTCGGTCTCTAAAAGGTTCGCCATCACTGGACTAGGACTTGGGAGGCCTGTCTAGTCCAGCTTCCTGTATCTCACAGTGGCCCCACCAGATGTGTCTGGGAGCACATGAAACTAGATATCTGTCTCCTGATACCACTCCCCTGCATCTGGCCCTTGAAGTACCCTGGTTTTAAGCCTGGAGATTACACATCTCCATCATGGTTTCATAGGCTAACAACACGCTGGGTAAAAAAAAAATTCTTTTGTCTGTTCTCATTCTCTCAACCCTCAATTTGAGTGGATGTCCCCTATTTTGGTATTTTGTGAGAGGGAGAAGAGTGTCCCTTTATCCACTTTACTCATGCCCTGCATTATTTTGTACGTCTCAAACATATCCCTCTCAGGCGCCTTTTTCCAGACTAAAGCTTCATGCGTTTTGGCAGAAATGTGAAGTGTTGATAATGTGGCAGCTCTAGAAGGCAAACAGTGTTACTGAAACAAATTTGTAGACAAATTTGTCTGATGTAGACAACAGAACTTTGTAAAAAAAATCTGTCTTGCTTTGGGATTAAAAGGCACACAGTGCATTACCATGGTTTGGCAATGGAGAACATAACCTGTTGAACCACCTATCATATGAAGAACCACATATGAAAGACATTCTAGTCCAGTGTTGGCGAACCTATGGCACGGGTGCCAAAGGTGGCACTCGGAGCCCTTTCTGTGAGCACCCGACATTGGCCCTTCACAGCCACCTGTATTCACGTTAAATTGCTGTACTGACACTTTGAGAAAAAATAGTGGGTTTTGAATCGCGGTTTGGGCACTTGGTCTCTAAAAGGTTGGCCATTACTGTTCTAGTCTAACAGCAATCACCCATGATTTCAGTTGCAAGCAGGAAAGATAAAGGGCTGCACAATCTTTATAACTCATACCTGGGAAGGAGCAAACAAATCAGTTCGTAGGCACTAGGCTCCAGAGAGACAGCTTCAGGCAACAAACTTCTGTTTACTCTTTCCAGACCTTCTCCTCTCACCTCAGCTGCCCTGCCACTACGCCACCTCACTCTTGACCCAAGGTGACCCATATCGAGACGGGGAGAAATATTTCTCCTCTGAAACCTTCAGCTGCCAACTAGGATGTGGCCCACTGCCCAGCTAGTAAGTGACTCCATGCAATGAATTTACTTTGCTGAACAGCTAATTAAGTAGATGTGGTTCCAATGAAGCCAGGATCTTGAATCTAGCAATTTGTTCAGTAGAGTGAAATGTGCTTTACTTTCTACTGTGCCCCCAAGAAAAGCTGCTTGGCATAAGAACGAAGCAATTTCCAATTAATTACTGAGACTCTGTCCTCCTCAGCTCACCGCACCCCTCCTGCGAATGCTAGCCAAACCACTGCTTTGCGTTACTCACCTAGAGGAGAAGCCAGTTTCTTGTGGTTACCACCACCACCACCCCACTACATAACTTCTTGGACCACCACTTTCCTGGTGAGAGGCCAATCAAGGGTCTTTTGCTGTAAGAAGTGTTAAGACCATACAGGAGCAACTGCAAACTTCTGAGCAGGAGGCTAGCAGAAGCAACAATCAATGGCTGTGAGGCTTTATACATGTAGCTTAAAAGTCTCTCTGCATCTCAGCAGCAAGAGCTCCAAAGCAACTTAAATGGAGGGAGTGCACAGGAGGCATTGAGAGAGGATGAATTATTCATTCCCTTGTTCAGCTGCCAATACATCCCCATTCTTCGAGGCCCACATGGTGCTCTGCTTTTGTTTCAGATGTAATGGAAGACATCACAGTTTCCTTTGATAGTTCTTGAGGGCAAATGAGAAGCATCACTTGCTCCCTTCATGGCAACAGCAGGCAGTTGTTTTAAAAAAAATAATAAACTGGCAAACCGCCATGTGCAGCACCTCACATGGATGTGTCTGAAGTCTTGGAAGTTGGACTACTTTACATTCTCCTACAAAGAGATCTTGAAGGTATCTGGAGGTTTTTAGCAAGGGAGAGCAATTGACCAAACACTCCTATCAGAGACCCTCATCCTCTTCCACCAAGTATATACAGAAATACATGGAGCAGCGAGGGAGGAAAAGGCATCAGCTAAACCTGAGCAGCTAAATCAACCCTTGCAATCAGTGGGATAATGACTGCAGCCAGATTGTCCTCACATCTAACAGTACACTGACTTTAAACACAGCAGGAGAGCTTTCTCTCTTGTCTCGACCCCCTACAACAGTGGTAGTGAACCTTTGGCACTCCAGATGTTTTGGACCACAACTCCCAGAATTCCAAGCCTGTATTGCCAATGACAAAGGACTGTGGGAGTTGTGGTCCAAAACATCTGGAGTGCCAAAGGTTCGCCACCACTGCCCTACAACCTCCTTAATGATCACCAGCACCATCAGCATGCTGGACCTTCTGTATTTGCATTACACGTCCATGTGCACAGATATCTGCCTACTAGGGCTATAATCTATGCATCTAAAAACATGGGCTACAGTCCTTCACAGGTTAAACCAAACTAAACTTCTAGCTTCTTATTCAGTCACAACATCCTTTGATGTGTTTGTTCCAAAAGTAACATAGCTACCCCCGTGGGAATGTCTATAATGATTTCTTTCTCTTAAAAACTGTAACTTAATTTATAAGGATTTATTTATTTTTTTTAAAAATTGTTTAAAGAAGAAACAGACTCTTGTTATTTATTTATACCTAAAATTCCACTGTAACTTTCTGCAATGACTACACAATAGACAGCAAACGGCACCACAGTGACAAACAATAAAACAAAGGACAACAAAACCCCCAATGCTAAACAATGTAGGGTGGCATAAATCCACTGGTAACAAAATAGTATCATGTCAAAGCCAATCTAAAAGGTGACTCATCCTGGAGATGCTGCTGAAATAAACCCAGTGCCTGCATAAAAGGATGCAGCGAAGGGGCCATAGCAAATATCTAGTGACAGGCTATTCCACTTGGGTATGCTTACACAGTCCCAAACGGGCCCCATTTCTCATGCCTACCTGCTGCACCTTGTACATCAGGGGACAGAAAGGAGAATTCTCAGAACGGGAACAAAGATCTCAGAACAGAAATGCTTCAACTCAAGGAGATAACTTTTGAAGTACAGTACTCAAATACGGCCTAGATGCCCTGAGCACATCTGATCTCACCTGATTTTGGAAGCTAAGCAGGATCAGCCCCGGTTAGTACTTGGATGGGAGACCACCAGGGAATACCAGGTTCTGTAGGCCCCTGGAGTAGGAACTAGCAAGCCACTCCAGTATTCCTGCCAAGAAAACTTCATGGACACCGGGTCACAAAGAGTCGGTCATGACTGTAACGATACAACAACAACTCAAATCATAGAACTTTCAGGACATGACTGATCACAGAAAGCATCCTGAATTAAGCCAAAAAGAAACTAGTAACTGTTGAAGCTGTTAATAAATCCCTACAATGACAGATGGTCAGGTCACACAAACAGAACCGCAGCACTACATTATTTCCCATTGGGGATTTCTGTGCTATCTGAAAGAGGAAGCCTGCAAGCGTGTTAGAGTAAAGTAGGGAATCGTTTGTTATTGGATGCCATCAAGTAGCCTCACACTTATGGGAACCTTATGAGTGGGGAGCAAGCAGATCCAGTTATATTCCTTGAAATTATAACAACAGAGATCCTGAATGTTTCCCTCAAAATAATAATCATCACATGCTATCAAGTCAATTCTGACTTATGGCAACGTTTTTTCACGATATTCTAAGTAGAGAATATTCAGAAGTTATTTACCATTCTCTTCTTCTGTGGGCACCCTGGGACTACACAGCTTTCCCAAGGCCACAACAGGAACTACCTGCACCAAACTGGATTCCTGGGAAGCCAAATCATTTGAAAAAACAGTTACAGGAAGGATGCAGAATTTGCCTATAGTTCTTGAGCCTGTTAGTTTTAATGGGAAGAAGCTAATATGTTAGGCAAAAGCTATAGCTTGATGTTGGTGGTTGGTTTGTATACTAAGTGTACATGATTCAGCCTCCAACATTGCCAGACTGGGCTTGGAAAGACCTCTGACTCACCTCTGGAGAGCCACTGCCAGTTCAGCACAGTCTAGACTTCCATAACTTGCTTCCCTCATGATAGACTGGATTATATGTCCCATACCTGAGAGTGAGGGCCACTATAACCCAACAAATAAAATCATCAAATTGCAGAGTTTGAAGAGATACTAAGGGTCACCAAGCCCAACTTGGCTGATGAAGCAGGAACACAGTTAAAGTACTCGTACAGTATCTCTGAAAGACAACAAACTCTGTTTAAAAACCTCCAATGAAGATCAGGCCAGAACCTTCTAAGGGAGTTTTTTTCTACTGTCAAATCACTGTTACCATCAGGAGGTTCTTTGCAGGCCAAAATTTGTTTGGCAAAAACTATGTACACAACCAGTTTTCTTTACAGTATTTGGTTTATTTCCTTTATTTGACATACAGTCAAACAGAGAATGTTTTACTAGAATTCCATTTCCTTGTAATTTGAATCCAAGGTCCTACCCACAAAGTATCAAAAAACATGCTTGTTTGTTCTTCCATCTGAAGACAGCTACCACCTGATCTCTCAATCTTCTCCAGGCTAAACAAACCCAGCACCCTCAACCATTCCTCACAGGCATCCACCTTTGGAGGGTGCTTGCTTGGAGAAGGTAAATATAGCCCATATGGAGCAGTTCAGTTCACTTTAAAGACAACTTTCCATACAGTACTTCTCATATAGGCATACTGTACATTCTACGGAAGGGGAGGAGCCATCCTGTTGCATTGCTTAAATTCTTTCCCTCTCTCTGTTTTCTGATGGATGAAATGTTAATTGATATTTCATATTTTGGTTCTTTATTCCTTTGGTCTTTAATGTGAAAGTAACATGGGAAGGCTGCTGTAGTGCCAACAATATAATCTGTAAAAGAATGAAAAGATTCTTTTTAAAATGTTAGTGTGGTAAAACCTCCTGCAGCTACCTCCTAGCTTATCATAAAGCTGAAATTCAGAGTAGTGAAATGTCTAACCAACACGTCTTTACAAACACACCAAACAAACGTTGTGGGGCACTGGATTCTTGTGAACAAGAAGAAAAAGTATTCTCAAAGGCTTTCATGACCGGGATCTGCTAGCTGTTCAGTTTTTTGAGCTGTTTGGCTGTGTTCTGAGCACAGAGAGAAGAAACTCCTTGTTCCCTGGGCTCCTTGCCTTCTGAAGATGCCAGCCAGAGAGCCTGGCGAAACGTCAGGAAGAAAAACTTCCAGAATGCAGCCGAACAGCCTGAAAAACTCACAACAACTATAAGAAGAAAAAGGTTCGTTCTCATAAAATCCCAGCACAAAAGCTTTATCAAGATTTAAGAGTAGGGAATGTAATTCATCAGTAAAACTTCCCTTGATCCAATAGGGATTGAGGTCAGGACACAGTTGCTTAGCAACTTAGCAGATTAACATTTTCCAACTGTTGTATATTCTGGGAGGAGGGCAGTGGGCTGTTTACTGGGACAATTCAATTCACTTCCTGGCACATCCACTCTTTCACCGTTTATTCTAGAATGGGTTATTTGACCTACAATTCCACATTCACTGATATGGCAGTAAAACTAATCCCCATGAGGTTTATTTCTGTATAGACATGTATACAATCATAGGATTTACTGCTTTTATTTTACTATCCAGATCATCGGTAAAATGGACATGATCTTTTGATTACCTATTTTAAAACACAATTATTATTCACCTGCTATTAGATATTTATATACTATTCAACTATGCCTATTCAAGCTGACTTCCCTTTTCAGGGTCATCTCTCAAAACTATTTGTATAAAAATACAGATAAGGGCGTTTATACACGACCCCTAAGCTCCGCGGCAAAGGGCTGCAAGCTCCGGACCTTAAAAATGTTTTCCCACCAGGTCCGGAGTTTGCAGACAATTAAGTGCGGCCCCGCCCACCTAAGCGCGACCCAGCTGCACTTTCTTGTACTTGCTTTTGGGAGGTGAAAAATATTTGATGCGGAGCGTGCCTGGGCTCTCCTTGAAGTTTTTGTTGTTTTTCTTTCGCCTCCGCCCCTTTAAGAGCAACCAGGAAGTAAACCCGGGGCTCGGAGCAAGCTTCCACGCACGCACGGGAGGTAAGGGTTTCTTCTTTTGTCCGTGTCTAAGGCTTTCCCCCCCTCTCTCCCCTCCCGCAGACAGAACAAGGAAGTGCGGAGGGGGTGGGGACGGAGGAACAGCAAGGAACCCTCAAGATCGCTGGTCCGAATTTAAGGGACCAGCGGATCTGAGGGGTCGTGTGAAAAGGCCCCATGTGAAGAAAGGATGTTGTAACACCAAGAACGTTATGCTGTTTAGTCAGAGCTTGGAAAGCTGCTTTTAAGTAGAATAAATATAATGATCTGCCCATAATTTAGCAATTGCAGGATGATGCTAAGGACCTCTATGGATTATCACTGCTCATTTAAGAGTGGCCTCAGCTTGCCTCTGTATCCCTTCTTCTTGAAAGTAATTTCAGTTTCTGCTTTTAGGCAGTACTGTATGCACTTTACATTAACTATCAATTCAATAAGATAATTCTAGGTTTTGTCTTTAGATTCTAAGTACAGTACAGTGGTACCTTGTATAAAGGAATTAATTAGTTCCAAGTAAAATTATATTAAGCAAATTTTCCTTTATACAAATTCCCATAGGAATGCATTGAAAATGGTGTAATCCCATTTTTATGTTGTACGGTTTTCCCCATAGGCGATTATGTTAAGCAAATTTCCCCTATCTCCGGAATTTTTTATGTTGTACAGACTTTATGTTATACAAGCTGTTTGTTATACAAGGGTCCACTATACTGAATTAACCATAGAATTATAGAATCATAGAGTTGGAAGAGACCTCAAGGGCCATCTAGTCCAACCCCCTGCCATGCAGGAACCCCCATCACAGGACACCCGACAGATGGCCATCCAGCCTTTGCTTAACCCCCCCCCCCCAAAGAAGGAGACTCCACCACCCTCCGTGGCAGCATATTCCATTGCCAAATAGCTCTAACTGTCATGAAATTCTTCCTAATGTTTAAATTGATTCTCTTTTCCTGTAGTTTGAGACCATTGCCCCGCGCCCTAGTCTCTGAAGCCATGGAAAACAAACCAGTCCCTTCTTCAGTGTGACATCCTTTCAAATATTTAAACATAGCTATCATATCCCTCCCCTCTCAGTCCTCTTTTTACTATCCAGATAATCTGCAAAATGGACATGATCCTTCTCACAATTCATTATCTTGTTTTCAGCCAGGATGTGACACTGGAATTAGCATTCAACATACCCTGCTCTCTAGAGTCAGTTTATTGCTTCTTGTTTTAAAAAAGAACTCTGTTCATAGCTGGCAGAGTGCAACACTGGGATCTTGTGATCTCTGGCTAGTCATTCTGTAAATAGGAGATCATCCTGTTGCAATGCTGACTCTCTCATAAGGGGTTGCTGGCTACCTCTTCGCCCACAATCTAGAAGTCTTACCACTCATGTGACAGACTACTACATTAGCAGAGCAGGTAAGAAGGAGTCTAGCCATAGCATTTGTACCATGCTACATATTTGTGGTGCTTATAGTACTTCTTAACATGCCTTAAAGCAAGTCATGAGAATACAGTTATCAACCAAAATCTGAAAACGAAATACACTTCTAAAGTTACTATTGGAAATGATGTGATGGTTACTGATGAAAGAACTACATAGCATGTATAATTCTCATACTCTACTCATTCAGTTATTGAAATATGATATATACCGTATGTCATAATGTAAAAGAAATTAATAGAGAAAGAAAAATGATTCCCCTCATCCAGATAATTTGAAAATTCATCAAGACAATCATATATTTCTACTCAGACCTGCTCCTTAAAAAATATCGGAGACTCCTGGAATTGTTGTTGTTGTTGTTGTTGTTCAGTCGTTCAGTCGTGTCCGACTCTTCGTGACCCCATGGACCAGAGCTCGCCAGGCCTTCCTATCCTCCACTGCCTCCCGGAGTTTTGTCAAATTCATTTTGGTTGCATCGATGACACCGTCCAACCATCTCATTCTCTGTCGTCCTCTTTTCCTTTTGCCTTCGATTTTTCCCAGCATCAGGGCCTTTTCCAGGGAGTCCTCTCTTCTCATGAGGTGGCCAAAGTACTGGAGCCTCAGCTTCAAAATCTGTCCTTCCAGTGAGCATTCGGGGTTGATTTCTTTCAGAATGGATAGGTTTGATCTCCTTGCAGTCCAGGGGACTCTCAAGACTCTCCTCCAGCACCACAGCTCAAAAGCATCAATTCTGCGGCGATCAGCCTTCTTTATAGTCCAGCTCTCACTTCCATACATCACTACTGGAAAAACCATAGCTTTAACCATCCTGACCTTAGTTGGCAAAGTGATGTCTCTGCTCTTTAGGATGCTATCTAGGTTTGCCATTGCTTTCCTCCCAAGAAGCAGGCGTCTTTTTATTTCGTTGCTGCAGTCGCCATCTGCAGTGATCAAGGAGCCCAGGAAAATAAACTCTGTCATTGCCTCCATTTCTTCCCCTTCTATTTGCCAGGAGGTGATGGGACCAGTGGCCATGATCTTAGTTTTTTTGATGTTGAGCTTCAGCCCATTTTTTTCACTCTCCTCTTTCACCCTCATTAAGAGGTTCTTTAATTCTTCCTCACTCTCTGCTATTAGAGTAGTATCATCTGCGTATCTGAGGTTGTTGATATTTCTTCCGGCAATCTTAATTCCGGCTTGAGATTCATCCAGACCGGCCTTTCTCATGATGTGCTCTGCATATAAGTTAAATAGGCAAGGTGACAGTATACAGCCTTGTCGTACTCCTTTCCCGATTCTAAACCAGTCAGTTGTTCCATATCCAGTTCTGACGGTTGCTGCTTGTCCCACATATAGATTTCTTAGGAGACAGATAAGGTGGTCAGGCACTCCCATTCCTTTAAGGACTTGCCATAGTTTGTTGTGGTCTACACAGTCGAAGGCTTTGGCATAGTCAATGAAGCAGAAGTAGATGTTTTTCTGGAACTCTCTGGCTTTCTCCATAATCCAGCGCATGTTGGCGATTTGGTCTCTAGTTCCTCTGCCCCTTCGAAATCCAGCTTGTAGTTCTGGAAGTTCTCTTTCCACATACTGCTGAAGCCTGCCTTGTAGAATTTTGAGCATAACCTTGCTAGCATGTGAAATGAGTGCAATTGTGCGATAGTTGGAGCATTCTTTGGCGTTCCCTTTCTTTGGGATTGGAATGTAGACCGATCTTTTCCAGTCCTCTGGCCACTGCTGGGTTTTCCAAATTTGCTGGCATATCTTATGCAGCACCTTTACAGCATCCTCTTTTAAGATTTTAAGGAGTTCAATTGGAATGCCATCACCTCCACTGGCCTTGTTGTTTGCAATGCTTTCTAAGGCCCACTTGACTTCACTTTCCAGGATGTCTGGCTCCAGGTCAGCAATTACGCTATCTTGGTTATCAGGGACGTCCAGATCTTTCTGTTATAATTCTTCTGTATATTCTTGCCATCTCTTCTTGATCTCTTCTGCTTCAGTTAGGTCCCTACCATTTTTGTCCTTTATCATATCCATCTTTGCACGAAATGCCCCTTTAATATCTCCAATTTTCTTGAACAGATCTCTGGTTTTTCCTTTTCTATTGTTTTCCTCTATTTCTTTGCACTGTTCATTCAAGAAGGCCGCCCTGTCTCTCCTTGCTATTCTTTGGAAGTCTGCATTCAATTTTCTGTATCTTTCCCTTTCTCCCTTGCATTTTGCGTCCCTTCTCTCCTCCGCTATTTGTAGGGCCTCGTTGGACAACCACTTTGCTTTCTTGCATTTTCTTTTCTTTGGAATATTTTTCATTGCAGCCTCCTGTACAATGTTACAAGCCTCCATCCATAGTTCTTCAGGTGTTCTGTCCACCAAATCTAGTTCCTTGAATCTATTCTTCACTTCCACTGTGTATTCATATGGGATTTGACTTAGGTTATACCTGACTGGCCCAGTGATCTTCCCTACTTTCTTCAGTTTGAGTTTGAATTTTGAAATAAGAAGCTGATGATCTGAGCCACAGTCAGCACCAGGTCTTGTTTTTGCTGACTGTATAGAGCTCCTCCATCTTTGGCTGCAGAGGACATAGTCAATCTGATTCCGGTATTGTCCATCTGGTGATGTCCATGTGTAGAGTCGCCTTTTGTGTTGTTGGAAAAGAGTGTTTGCAATGACCAGCTTGTTCTCTTGACAAAACTCAATTAGCCTTTGCCCTGCTTCATTTGGAACTCCAAGGCCAAACTTGCCAGTTATTCCTTTTATCACTTGACTCCCTACTTTAGCATTCCAATCCCCTATGATGAAAAGAACATCTTTCTTTGGTGTCAGTTCTAGAAGTTCTTGTAAGTCTTCATAAAATTGGTCAATCTCAGACTCTTCAGCACCGGTAGTTGGAGCATAAACTTGGATTACTGTGATGTTCAAAGGACTGCCTTGGAATCGTACCGAGATCATTCTATCATTTTTTAGGTTGTATCCCAGCACTGCTTTTCTCACTCTATTGTTGACTATGAAGGCTACTCCATTTCTTCTATGGGATTCTTGCCCACAGTAGTAGATGTGATAGTCATCTGAACTGAATTCACCCATTCCTGTCCATTTAAGTTCACTGATGCCCAGGATGTCAATGTTTATTCTTTCCATCTCACGTTTGACCACATCCAGCTTACCCTGGTTCATAGATCTCACATTCCAGGTTCCTATGCAGTATATCTCTTTGCAGCATTGGACTTTCCTTTCTCTTCCAGGCACGTCTGCAGCTGAGCGTCCTTTCGGCTTTGGCCCAGCCACTTCATTAGCTCTGGAGCTACTTGTACTTGTCCTCCGCTCTTCCTCAGTAGCATGTTGGACACCTTCTGACCTGAGGGGCTCATCTTCCAGCGTCATATCTTTTAGCCTTTTGTTTCTGACCATGGGATGTTCTTGGCAGGGATACCGGGGTGGCTTGCCAGTTCCTACCCCAGGAAGTCTTATTACAGGCCTCATTGTCACCAGTGTAATTAGCCTTACAATGATGAAAGCAAAGTTCAGCCTGTTTTATTTTGTAGCCTCACTGATCAACTGGGACACAAAAGTAGAAATGTGCCCCATTTATAAGATATTCCAGATTGAGGCAAGACTCCTGGAAGGCCACGTAAATAACAGAGTTTCACACACCAAACATAAGACAGAAGTCTAAATTCAGGGTGGCACAAAAATGATATCAACATGTTCCTACCAACTTCAGTTGAACTAGTGCAGGTACCAAATACCAACATCACTGCAATGTAGACATTTAAAGATGAATACATTTTGCAACAGTATTTATACTGTACTCGAACCTGAAAGTTCCCTGGATCTATTAAAGTATCAAAGGTATCCCTTCTTCCTCTCTTCATAATAGAGTACTTTCCCTTCCATTGTCAGTGATAGACCAAAAGACTAAAATGGCTTCTATTTCTCAGGTACTTCAGCCTAGGTGAGAGATTTTGACATATTGAATGAACCCAGTTGACTTGTTCAGCTATTTAAACATAACCTAACCCTAAGGTAATATGTCTGGAATTGCCTTTGATACTTTCAGATCTTCATGTCCTCAATTTTCCTCTGATGCAGCCACAAGGAAATTGGAACCATCAATTCCATTTTCAACATGATTGTTATATTCAAAATAAACAACTGTAAACTTGAGCTATGGTGTATTTTAAGTTGGCATTAGTACCTGAAGTTGGTTAGGATACAGCACAGTGAAAGCTAAAGCACCCAAGAATCCCACCTTGGGTCCTTTTGGGGAGAAAAGAGGAATATACGTATTTTAAATAAATAAAATAAATAGCAAATACTGGAGTTTGTTCCCTTTCATGCAGGACAGGAAACCTTAGTTAGCTAAAGACTAGAGTGGGTACTTTCGATCTCCTAATTTGTTGGGGAGTGAATCCAGTGCTTGCCCAGACTTTTTTCCAGGGTTCTGAACAAGGATTCTAAATGTCATTAATACATTTGGAAGTGCTTGCCTTTTTCTGTGTCTTATGTTACTGTACTAGCAGGTTGCATTGCTCAAAATGATCTTGAAGAGCAATTTGGATGCCCCGAAGACCAAATGGCTTCAGGCACCGCTCCAATGCAAGTCACATTTACAGCAGATGCTCAGTTCTGAGCAAAGATGCTGGCTTGGAATGGAATGAAAGCCAATGAAAATCAAGCACTAGTTCAAGCCTTATCATGTAACTCCAAACTAATGAGCACCAATTCAAGTTCTCAAATCTTATGCAATGAAGGGAAGGTAACCCCACGACAGTGAGGCCGCTTAATGGATAAGATGCTCTTTATGCTTTAATCCATCTTTATATAGAGCCTGAGGACAAGACTGCATAAGGAGAGGATTTATTAAGAAGGGTTGCCCCAAACTATTGAACTGGATGAATTAATTCAGTGGCAGCAGGCAAAGCACAGGATGACATACTTCTTTGTTTTCCTGCCCACTAATATAAATCCATTTCAGTTTCCACATGAGTGGTGTGCTGTGAGAAGTTTCAAAGCAACCCGAGTCTAGAACTGTTATGAATGAGCACTCCGTGTGAACAATAGTATATATTTTCCAAGTTAGATGTGACTGAGGTTGTGACTAGTGTCAGCTCTCTGACACACACTGGCAATCATGCCATTGAGAAAAAGTAAACATGCTTAACAAATCACAATGTGGCATCATTACCATTAATTAGCACATGTAACTATTTCTTCCAGCTGATGAATCAGAGCATTACTTGGATGCTGGCTTTCTTTTTCATATACTGCCAGAGTTGTCACCCACTTATTTTGTTGTAAATACAAATTAAATGGAAAGCATGTCCTTTCAGAGGACAAAGTAATATTGCGAAGGCTCTGATTTATTATTTCCCCCTTATGTTGATAGGTTTTAAACCAGTGGGTAATTTTAAATTTCAACTGAAAGTCTCTTCTCTAAGCTCCAAGGAATTTGCAGAATCTTATAGTGTACTTAGAAAATGCTTTAGGAATTTGCTACAAATACTGTGCCAACTGTTTCCCTTTATCTACTGTAGAAGCAGTATTACAGGTCCCAACATCATTACTCCTTCATTTTCTAACACAGTGGTTCCCTTTGGGGGGTCAAACAACCATTTCACAGGGGTTGCCATGAGCTAGTGAAGAAAAAGGCACCAACGGCTTGGGTCTGGAAGAGGAAGAGTGAGTTACAGCTTGATAGGTTGGAGGGGATGTCAGTCAATGGCACAGGAGGCTGCAATTGGCTGAGGATGCTGTAGAGGGAAGTTCTCTATGGCACTGCGGCAGTGGCCTACCAAAGGGGACTTGTGGCCTCTTCCAAGCAGGACAAGGGGTCACCACAACATGAGGAACTGTATTAAAGGATCGCGGCATTAGGAAGGTTGAGTACCATTGTTGTAACATGTTAAATGTACTGCAGGTAAAACTGTGCTCACGACCTGGGTTCAATCCCTGGTAGCAGGCTCAAGGTTCACTCAGTCTTCCATCCATCCGAGGTCGGTAAAATGAGTACCCAGCTTGCTGGGGGGGGGGCAATGTGTAGCCTGCACACTGTAATTAAAATTGTAAACCGCCCAGAGATGACTTGTAGTGGTATGGGGCGGTATATAAGCAGAACACTTTGCTTTATATACTTAATTCTCTGCCCACAGAGCCTTTCTATGTTCTCCATAGAATGAACAGGACAATATCTGTGTCAAAAATTAAACTGATATGAATCTGAAACAACAATACACAAAAAAATCAATACCAGAACATTTCAGCCTCCCACGACACCCTGTCATTGACCTGTAATGATCATCATCATGGAACAGACCCTATGGATCATCAAGTACTACCTCTGTCAAGGAGGCTTAGTGTTGAATATCTAAACCAGTAAGCTATCCTGGAATTATTCAAAATGACAACTGTAGAATTATGAAGGGAAATTTGATGGAGTAACAGCTGGAGTAGATCACATTCATAAATTACTGTGTGCATCTACAGAATTAAACACAGATTAGAGGTTTTTTTTAGCCCACTGTGCCTGAAATCTGGTTGCTTAATGTAATAAGCTGCACTGGTATAGACCCATTAAATCATTGGGGATTTCGTGAACCAACTCCATAAATTCATCAATTCTGTTGGCCTACTCTAGTGCAAATTACTGCATTAGCTAAAAGTCCTGGCCACTGGTGTTAAAAAAAGTTTTAATTTTCACCTCAGTCCTAAATATCAGACAAAAAGTCCCTGCCATGATTCTCAGGAGCACATGCACATGAACTAAGGCAGTATGTCTGTGCGCAAAAAATAATGGCAGGAACTCTTCATTTGCCACCTAGGAAAAGACTAAAGGTTATATTAATTTCTTTACATGTATCTGAACAAATGGCTTTTAATCCACAGAAGCTCATATTGAAATACATTTCTTAAAGGTGTCACAATACATTTGTTTTTAGTTGGCTTAAAATAGACTAACACTTCTCTAAAATCTGCTACAACCCCTAGATATCAGCTTATACGGTACTTCCATTTCCATATTAGAGTTGCAGTGTTGCCAGGAATAGATCTGTTAGTTGCAGCCAAAGACCTTTCTCTTCAGACAAGCTTTCTCTGAATGATGGACTACCTATTATGTGTCTTTAGGAGTCTCATGGCTTTAGGAGTCTCAGTGGTTAAATGCCTGTACTGCAGGTAAAACTGTGCTCACGACCTGAGGTTCGATCCCAGGTAGCTGGCTCATGGTTGACCCATCCTTCCGAGGTCAGTAAAATGATTACCCAGCTTGTGGGGGGGGGATGTGTAGCCTGCATACTGTTATTAAAACTGTAAACCGCCCAGAGACTACTTGAAGTTGTATGGGGAAGTATATAAGCAGAATACTTTGCTTTGCTTTGCTTTATATGAACCTACCATACAAGATTACATAGACTTTGTGTTTTTGACCACTTTGTGTTTATATCTCCTTTTTTGGATGGTCTACCGTGCATGATCTCATGGAATTTTTACTCTCTCTTTAACTGTTCACATTCTCTTGTAGCTTTAATGCTGTCTTTTAATGCTGTAAGATGTCCCTTGAATCCCTGTTCTTAAACTTGAATATGTCTTAATTGTACCGGACTGTATATTGTCCCTCATTAGTGTAAGCCGCCTTGGGTCCTTTTGCAAGGAGAAAGGTGGGGTTAAAAATACTCTAAATAAATAATCTGAGAGTGAAAGCCCCATCCTTTTTGAACAGAGTCATGCTACCCCTAAAATCATTTTTATAGCCTGGGGCTGCTACTTGGCACACTATTTTTAGTTTACTAGGTGATTGCAAAGACTAAGAACTCTCCTCCAGCATAATTCCAAATGTATATTTATGTTCCCGACAGCTTTTTTTAACTGTCCAGCATTAACATCTAGCTTAGTACAAATGTTAATAATGACGGTGATGGTAATGACAATCGGTCTGAACCATTGCAATCTATGATATTTCATATAGCCTGTATTGTGTTGTCACACCCCATCTAGTATTTGCAAGACTAGTCAGACACTAATAAAATCCCTTTTAAATAAAAAGGATATGAACTTTTCCACGAACATTTTTAGTAAAAGATATATACTTCCTATATTCCACTTTTAAACACAGGCTGAATTCTTGTTGCTTAGTTTAGTAAGTTGCGACTGGAGTAGGCTCACTGATTCAGTCAGGATTTGCCAAGACAACTCCTTTGTAAGTTCCACCAACTCAAGTAAGCCTATTCTAGTCACAACTAACTTTGACATAGCAAGCTGCAACCAGAGTAGGTCCATTTGAATTGACAGAAGAGCTGCATCCCCAAATCTTCATTTATTCAACGGTTCTACTCTAATGAAATGTACTATGCTAAGCAATAGAATTTCAGACAAAGAGCTAGGGCTGTTCCTGGAAACCTTTCCTGTTGTTCCACATTTATCTGCCACCTGAGTTTGGGAGCAATTACTACTACAGAGAGAAGACACAGCATCATCTTTCTACCTTGTGCTTTATTTGTGAGATCTTGTACAGAATATATCCAGATGGGCAAAACAAGAGAGTGGTGAGTACAACAGAAATCTACTAAAAGCATTTTCTCCAAAGCCTCCTCCCATGTCAGCTGCACATTGGCACCGATCAGTAAAGGAAAAGACGGGCCAGTGCGGGACATGACCCAGAGGTTAACATTCAAATCTAGGCCATAAAGGTGATAATAAAAATATGATTAATGGGAACCCCTTGAACTAAGGGTAAAGTCCATATTGATTTAATGTTTAACTACAATTAAAACCAGCAAGAGACAGGTGGGAAGATTCATATGGAAACAAAAGGAAATGATAGATAACAAATTAATGAATAATTTTCAAAATTATGGCATGTTCCATCTGCATCTACACAAGACAGGGCTACAGAACCATGGCTGAGATGAATTCATTTAAATTTCCGCAACATCTCCATTGTACTATCCCTGGTTAGAGCACAAAAATATTATGCTTTCCCAAGTAACATTTAATTCTCTCTCCTCCTCCCCCACCTTTCTGTAAGCAGCCACTCAAGAGCAGTTAATGACAAAAAAACAAGCCCTTTGAGTTTTACTAGACTAAAACCTAAACTTCTTTGTGCAGAAACCATCAAATGGAAATTTTAAAGATGAACATTAATTAGCTTCTAAGAGGAACAGAATGTCCAACCCCCTGAAATGCCACAGAAAGGCCCATCAATAAAAACAGTTTACTCTTTGGTTACCAATTCAATGTCAGCTTGTCACATATTCTTGAAAGCTCTTTTATTATTTTCCCCTTTTATTTTTCCAACACAGAAGTAGAGGTCCCCCCCCCCCAGTAATAAGCACAACGAAAAACTGCCTTTACTAACGGCTCAAAACAAGAGTGGAACATGCTGTAGGACCACATATCTTTGCCTCCCATTATTTTGTTTGCTTGTTTGGTTGCTTGCATATTTGGTGTATCTATATAGTGCATTTTAACAATGTTTAAAAATAGTTTATGATTTGTTGCAGGCTATGTAACTCTCCCAGATGTTTCTTAGCAATGCACGTGTACATACAAAGGTTTTGTTTACCTATTTTTCTAAATAACATTTACTACACATGTGTAGAAGCTGAATTATAAATTCCACATGTCATATAAACATCCTATTTTTGGTCTACAGATCTGTGCACACTTCCTGGAAAGTGTGTTGCCTTAAAGGCTACGTACCTAACATTTGAGGGTGTATTCGTAGGCTGTGATGTTCCTGACCTCTCTACAGAATACAACCTCTGAGTTCTAATCCAGATTTTTAATTTCAGTAACAGAAGCTATTTTAAGGTGTTCGCCAGACAAAATTAAACTAAGAATGTACTTAAATATTTAACATTGTAAGCAGGACTTCTAAAGTTCTTATGTTTGGGTAGGCTGTGCTCTAATTTAGCACCATGCAATCTGTTCTACCACAGTAGCCTCAGTGTTATGCATGAACTGTGACTTTTATGTTTCTCCTACATATTCCTTATAGCCATAAAAATGAAATCAATTTCCCATTACTGTGGCATGTATCACCAAAATGATTTCACCCGTGACTTACCGTTTCTGTCCATACTAGTATGGTGCTTCCTGTCATCTGTAATACACATTAGACAAAATCTGTTTTGTTGCTGTTGGTTTTTAAACCGAATTGGGCACTAAAAACATTTAGCTTAAGGTAATTTTTAAAAATCCCAACCCCTTTCTTTTAGGTTCCAAGGTTCCAAGGCTCCAAGGCGGGGGGGGGGGGATTTGACCTACAGAAGCCTTTCAGAGTCTAGGGACGGGAAGCCGGTAATACCCCGTTTCCCTGAAAACAAGACCTCCCCCCAAAATAAGCCCTAGCAGGATTTCTATGCATTTGTTAAATATAAGCCCTACCCTGATAATAAAACCTAGTGATGGGCATGGCTACGGTTGTGTGCAGGGCTGACATTCAAGCATATTATACTTAATAAAAAAAGACATCCCCCTGAAAATAAGCCCTAGTGTGTCTTCTTGAGAAAAAATAAATATAAGACAGTGTCTTATTTTCGGGGAAACACGGTACTCAACAATTGCTACCAGTGAGATACAGACTCCTCCTGTACCCCAAGACTCCCAAAGGCTTCCCCAAAACAATGCTAAGTGTGCTCTCAGTTTCAAGTGTTTTTACTGTCTACAGCTTAATACCACTCTAGGGTTGATGGTGTCCCCTTCCAATAGACTATTCCAGCAAACCTATGAACATTGTCTTAGCAAGACTCAGCCATCCATGTACATCTTAGCTTATGCTTTGTGGTCACGTATGCTGCATGGCCAACAAGAGGGGAACCAAACAACTAGTTGGGCTTGTGGTGCCACCATGCTGCTACATCTCTTCCAGCATCCAAAGGAAGGAGCTTGTCAAATGTTGTAATTCTTACTGCAAACCGGAATGTCATAGGCGGTGTTAAAATACGGATGAACCCAAACTTGAGCACCCACAGTCATATGGCATCATGGTGTCATCAGTACATACCAGTACCAGCCAAAAACATGATCACTTCTCTTTTCAAGCTATATATTTTTGAGACTGTATACACATGCATACCACGCCTTATATGGTTGTTCTCTAGAATGTTATTATGTAAGTTAGTTAGGAGTTTGAGACAGCAGGCCAGACTGCTTTTAAAGTATACCTGTAACACTTAGTGATTTGCATATTGACCATCATATATACTGTTTCAGCATCCTAAGTTTCTTCTGTATTTGATATGAAGTGTTTCTGTATGTTTAGAAGTAGTTGTGAATAACACCCACACACATACAAGCATATGCACGCTATCTCATATATAAAACAATGAGACAAACAGCTAAAAGGTTCATGTACCTGTCAATATCACCCTTCCTTTTAAAGCTATTTGAATAAAAGCCTAGAATGATATGGGTGCAGATAGCTAGTGGTCTGAGACAGCAAGTCAGTCGGCTTACAAAGTATCCCCACAAAACTTACTGTTTCAGCATTTTAAGTGTTTATCATGCATTTGATTATTAGTGCTTCTGTTTGTTGTTCATATGTAAAATTCTCTGACTCTATGTCTTTTAAATGTCACCCTTTTTATAGTGAAAAAGTCCCTGAAGAAGACCATTTGGGCCGAAACGCGTTGGGCTATTTTAATAAACTTTTAATAAACTTCCTATCAGCATCCTGAGAGTGTTCTCTCCCACACTGCGATTGTCTGTGGATGCTCCAGTCCTTTCACCTTGGTCCTCACCTAAAGACTATCTGCACTCAGCAAAAATGAGCATCATTTGAAGGAAGAATTATAGTGGTACCTCTTAAGACAAATGCCTCGTAAGACAAAAAAACTTGTAGGAAGAAAATAATATCCAGGAATAGGTATACTTCACATGACAAAAAAATTCCAAGGGGATGCTTTGCAAGACAAAAAACTGTTCCATGTGTACCCAGGGAAACAACTGGGTTTTTTTGTCTTTATTCTAGCCTATGGAACAGATTAATCTGTTTCCAATGCATTCCTATGGGAAACCGTGTTTCGTAAAACAATTTTTTTGTAAAACAAAGCGACCCAGAGCTTCCGGAACAGATTAATCCATTTTCAATGTACTCCAATGGGAAACCACGTCTCATAAGACAAAATTTTATTAAAACAAATTGACCTGTAGAACGAATTAAATTTGTTTTCAGAGGCACCCCTGTAATTATTATCAACCCATTTAGTGTTTTTATACCAGTTGGGTATACTGCTGGTTTTCTCACACATTTGGCTTGGGGGAGGGGACCCAGATTAAGTGATGCACCAGATATATAACAAAAATTCACCAACAGTGCCCAGCAAATTTTCAGAAAAAAACGGTGATAAAGATCATGTCTAGATTCCTTCAAATATGTATTTCAGACAGTGATTGTATTAGAGAGGCAGAGTTATGGCAGAGAGCAAATAGCCCAGGAACAGCAAGAAACATAAAAAGGATTCAAGAGAATGACTTTATCACTCTAGAAAAAGTTCTACCTTGTGCAGGGGAAACTGACACAGAAGAAAATCAACTTTTCTCACTTCTTCATTCTGAAGTTAAAGAAATGTCTCAAGATCAATACAGTTCTCCATCATACTTTCTAACAGAACAACAGTTATTACTTTTGAGAAATGAATTGTTTCTTGCAGTGATATATCAGGCATTCAGTAAAATCATTTTACTGATTTTCCCCAAGTACAATCAGGTTTTTGTTCAGAAACATGGGCAGTGGTGGGAGAATCGTACAGTTTTATAATGGCCATAAAATTCAGCATCCCAAGAATTTCAGATTATATTTTGTAAAGTGTGTCTAAATTAAAGCTACAAATAGTTTAAAATCAAATCTAATATCTCAGAAACTAGAACTGAAAAGATCTAAGAGTTCAGACTTAAGAAACTTGCATAGCTTTTATCTTTTCACATGACTAATAGGAATAGAATAAAGTATGCAAAAAATTTTCATATGTAATTTGCAAATGTTATGCCATTTGCATATTTCAGATTTCTTTAGCACAAGTGCTATTATCTTCTGCAGAAAGTTGATATATTCATTAGAACAGGATACACCAGCCCTATGCTTTGCTAAATAAATACCCTATGCTTTGCTAAATAAATCATCTGTTGCAAGGTCAATTATTCCCTAGAGTTTATCAGTCCAGACACTGTGGAATCAACTCCCAAGTGAGATTCACCTAGCAGAGTCCTTGCCTGCCTTCAATAAAGCAGTTAAAACACTGCTGTTTAGAGAGGCATTTGGCAACCATTAATAGGTTTTTTAATAGTTTCTCTCTCTCTCTCTCTCTCTCTCTCTCTCTGGGACAAGTAAAATAAGACTGCCTGCAGCTGCTGTTATTTATGGTTTTTATTATTATGTTTTGTTTTTTGAGTATTTTACTATTATTGGCATTGTTGTTTGGGGTTTTTTCCCCCTCTCATTTTTATTTTATTGTATTACTGTAAATCGCCATGTTCTGTTTAGAATATGGGTGGTATATAAATAAATAAATAAAAAATAAATAAATAAATAAATAAATAAATAAATAAATCTAATTGTTCCTCTTAACCATAATAGACCCAGTGAATCCAGTGAGTGCCCCCTGATCTGCTATTCAATAATTGATTCAATGTGTTTACTTAGGTTAATAATAACATAATAACATTGGTCATTGACCAATTCACCAATTGACCAGTCTGCCATCTATTAAATTCCCCAAGGTGCTTTCTCCTCCCCCTGTATCAGTAATTATAGGTATAATTTTAAAACACTGGTTATTTCTGTCAATGTAATTTAGCTAGTTTCAGAGTAAAAATTCTTGATTACAACATGATATACCTGCTGACATTTGTTGAACATTTAACAGCAGATTATTTACAAATAAAATATATTTGACCGTAGCCAGAAATAAGGAGATCTCTCCTTTTTTAATCGTCAGCTTAATTTTTTTAAAAGTACTATACAGTTCTATCAAATCAACTTCAGGCCAAAACCCATGCTCAGAGAAATGTGTCTTACTCTGAACAACTTTTTCTCCCCGGCAACATACTCTAGTCTGTTATGCTTGACTCTGGAATTAGAGACACAAAGGAATCCACTGTTTGCATTCCAGATATCCAGATATCCAGATAAGCCATGTGCTTCTTGCGACATGATTTCACAATTATATCTTTTTTGCCACTTGAAAGAACACTCCTTCTAGAAATAGACTTCTTTGAGCATGTCCCTTGATGCCAAGTCACCTTCCTGTGGAAACCTTTCCTGGCTTTTAGCAGGATAGGAGTGCAGATAGGGGAAGAGATGGC
The DNA here is from genome assembly GCA_037367245.1 of Phrynocephalus guinanensis. Taxonomy (NCBI): domain Eukaryota; kingdom Metazoa; phylum Chordata; class Lepidosauria; order Squamata; family Agamidae; genus Phrynocephalus; species Phrynocephalus guinanensis. The sequence goes on along the minus strand of CM074732.1, from coordinate 138,369,864 downwards.
ACCATTCCCAGCTGTGGGCTCACATACCCTGTTTCCCCGAAAGTTAAGACATCCCCCGAAAATAAGACCTACTTAAAGTTTTGCCTCTCGCTGAAATATAAGGCATCCCCAGAAAATAAGACCTAGTGCATCTTTGGGAGCAAAAATTAATATAAGACACTGTCTTATTTTTGGGGAAACACAGTATTCATGTTCACTCATTAGTAATGTCCATGTATGAATGCACCATCATAAATACATATGTTGCTACAGGCAGAACGACGTATGTCCTCACACGATTTCAAAACATAAGAACATAAGAGCAGCCTTGCTGGAACAGGCCGCAGCCCATGCAGTCCAGCATTCTGTCGCACACACTGGCTCACCATTTGCTTCAGGGTATTCCCAAGCAGATGTCTTCACCTGCTTACAATTCCCCACAAATGGTATTGAGAGATATACTGCCTCTCTCTCCAACCTGGAGGTTGTCATTAGGCATCCATAATGAAAGGCATTGATACCCTTGTTTTCCATGAACTTGTCCAATCCTTTTTTAAAGCTGAAAATGCTGATAGCAGTCACCACTTTTTCTGGCAGGGAGTTCCACTGATCAGTGATCCTCTGGATCTAGCACCCAAAAGTTCCATGGAGTGGCCCCTAGTTCTAGTGTTGTACAATAGGGAAAACAGCTTTTCCTTAACTACTTTGTATGATTTTATAAACTTCAATCAGGTCACCTCTTAGGCATTGTCCTACAAGAGTGAAGAGGTCCAGCCGTTGCACCCTGAGATGTTAAGGAAGGTGTTCCAGTCCCCTAATCATTCTGGTTGCCCTCCTCTGCACTTTTGCCATTTCCATAATATTCTTCTGGAGGTTCGGTGACCAGAACTGCACACAATACTCCAGATGGGGCCTCACCATAGATTATTTATAAAGAGGCAAAATGACACTTGCTGACTTATTTTCTATACCTTTCCTAATGATCTCTAGCACTGAGTTTGCTTTTTTCACTGCTGCGGCACACTGGATTGACACCTTCATTGAGCCGTCCACCAGGACACCAAGGCCCCTTTCCTGGTTTGTTGCAGAGAATTCAGACCCCATCAGTTTATAAATGTAATTGGGATTTTTTGTGCCAACGTGCATCACTCTGCACTTGCTAATGTTGAAGCTCATTTACCACTGGTTTGCCCACTCCCCCAGTGTCAAGAGGTCCCTCTGGAGCTCCTCACAATCTCTCTCAGTTTTTACTACCCTATATAATTTAGTGTTGTCGGTAAATTTGCCTACCTTGCTATTTCCTCCTACTTCTAGATCATTTATGAAGAGGTTGAAAAGCAGGGGTCCCCAGTACTGAACCTTGGGGGACCCCACTTTTTACCTCCCTCCACTCGGAGAAGTGTCCATTTGTTACCCTCTTTTTCCTGTCCCTCAGCCAGTTACTGAGACATTTGGCAGCTGCTTATCAGGGATACAGTGACCCTGTGCACAGACTTCAGGTGAGTTTATATATTATCTGAAAATAACGTCGTGCACATCAAAGAGCCTTTGTACACGACCCCTAAACGCCGCAGCAAATGGCTGCAAGCTCCGGAGCTTACAATGGTTTCCCCACTAGCTCCGGAGTTTGCAGGAAATTAAGTGCGACCACGCCCACCTAAGCGCGTCCCAGCACACTTTTCTTGTACCTGCTCGAGGAGGGTGAAAATCGCCAGGTCCGGATTTAATCTGGTCAGCGCGGGGCTCTCCTGTCTTCTGTTTTTTTTGGGTTTTTTTGCCTCCCGCCCCTTTAAGAGAAGGGGCGGGAGGAAAAAAAGCAAACAAAAGAGAAGGAATCAGCAGAGCAGCTTCTCTGAGGTGAGTCTGCATTTCCCCCCCACTTTCTTCCTCCCTCCCCTCAGCAGACAGGTGCAGAGTGGTGGGGAGGAAGGAAGAGCAACGAACCCCTAAGATCTCTGGTCCGAATTTAAGTGGCCAGCGGATCTTAGGGGTCATGTGAAAAGGCCCAAAGAGTCCCACACTCGCTATATTTTTTTACACTCTCTCTCCTTCCTATGATGTGTGCAACTACCCTCTGGGTGTGTAACAAAGCACATTCTGATATCTAGACAAGCCTATTATCAAAATACTCTGGCAGAACGGGAAATATTTGTTATCTAAACTGTAGACACACTGTTATTACTGCAGGGAAAATAGAGATCTATGACATATTTCCGAGAAACATGGATGTTAAGCTTGTAAACTGTAAAGAGCAAGGAAAGTGCTACCTCTATGTGTGTGTGTTGTGTCGTTACAGTCATGACGGACTCTTCCTGACTCCATGTCCATGTTGCTTCCTTGGCAGGACCACTAATAAAAATAAAAAAGGATTGCAAGCTTTGGAGTGCATGCATTCGAAAGCTTGCAATGTTTGTTTTTATTTTTTATTAGTGGCCTATAAAGGTATCGCCTGTAGCTTAGTTTTGTATTTGTATTTTGTGACGGCCACGCGGCTCATCCCTTTTTGCTTTGATGAAAACGCTACCGACATTTACAACAACACATGGCACTGCAGTGTGCCCTTTCATAGGCTGCCATCAGCCAACCAGCTGGTCCACAAAGGGACTGAGGAGGTGGCACAAACGTACACACATGGACTGGAGTAGTACAGTATACAATAAGAGAATAAAAACAACAAAGAGCACTGTGGCATTTTGAAAACCAACAAATCTTGCTCGGCATAAGCCGACGTTGGACTCCAGCCAAATTCTTTATTTGGCTTGTGGCGAATAAAACTTATTAGTCAATAATGTACCACGAGGTTTTTTGTTTGTTTGTTTGTTTTTTTGCTTTTAGAAGTTTTGGATGAGGAATCAAATTATGTCGAGAACCCACGAGAGACGGCCAATCAGAAGTTCAATTAAGGTTGGGTAAAAGCCTCCCCCGGTCTCTTCCGCCCACCGTTTCCTGTTTGCAAAAAGTGCAAAGCTTCCCATGAACCGTCCCAGTTGAACACAAAGAAAAAAGAGTTAAGTGCATTTTGCAAACGAGGCACACCGTCCAAGGTGAACAAGCTGGTCGAGGCAAGAGGCACGTCGGCAACCCGTGGAAAGCGTAACACACAAAGCAAGCATAAATGACCGTGGAATATCCGGGGGAAGCCCGGGCACTCAGCCACGGCTCCATCGCTACAGATCGAGGCTACTCGGCATGGAGCCCAGAGCCCGGCTCTGAAGAAGGGCGGAAGGGGAGCGAGCACAGCCGAAGCCACGCCGAAGGTATTGCTGGAAAGGCAGGAGAGGGAGAATCCCTTTCCGCTCCAGCCCAGCGGGCTCCTCTGTCTCCGGGCGAAGCGCCGAGGGCTCCGGATTTCCCGGGAGGCGCCGGCTCATCGCCCACCCCGCCGGGCCCACCCGGGCCACCTGTCCGTGGGTCCGGATGCCACTCAAGCATCCTCCCCGGGCCGGCGGGGGCGCGGCAGGAAGGTGTCCCTCCGGAGCGCGCCCGCAGCAGGATCCGGCCCGAAGGAGCAGCCCGTCTGGTGCGTCGCGGGTTCGTCTCCCGCCGCCCGGGCAAGCCCTTCCCGACTCTCCTCCTCCTTCTCCTCCTCTGTGCTCTCCTGCGGGCTGAGCTCGCCCCTTGGGCTGGGTGCCTGCTCTGCCTACCTGTTTTTCCCTCCCCTTCCTCTCCCCTCCAGTGGCCCCGTAAGCAAATTCCCTGAGCCGGGAGTTCCACCGGTTCGCCTTGGAGGGAATCCCCAGCGGGCTCCAGCCCGGATCTGCCTTGCCCACCGCAAACCCCCTTCTGCAGGAGCGAGGAGGCCTCTGCGGCTGCACCTACCGGGGCGGGGCGGAGCAGCGAGGAAGGCTCCGGCGCAGGTGCTGGCGGGCAGCGAGGCGGCTCGGCTTCGCTCAGCAGCGCCGCCTCATCCTCCCGCTCGCCTCCCTGGAAGGGATCCCGGTCGCTTCTGTCCGCCGTGGACGAGCTGCTGTCGTCGCCGCCGCCGCCGCCGGAGATCGAATGAGCCCGTGAAAGGGACCCATACTTGGATGCGGTTGCAAACTGCACATGCTCGCTCCTGACAGCCGGCCTCTCTCCTCCACACACACACACATACACACACATACACATACACCCCCGCCCCTTCACCGCTTAACTCTTTCGCTGCCGCGCCAGCCAGCGGCCAGCCAGGGCGGCGCAGGCAGGCAGGCAGGCAGGAGGCGCCGGGTTCGCATCCCAGGCTGAGCTGGCGCGCTCTGCCGCTGATCCCGGTCTCTCTCTGGCGGGAAGGCCTCGGCGAGCGGCATGGCCCCTTCCCCTGGCACAGTCACCTGCATGACACTACCTGCTTCGGCCGGTAGTGGCCGGCATCATCATAGACTGGGGATCTGCGCCTAGAAGAGGAAGGGCGCGTTGCCCATCCGCCTATGGGCCTCACCCATTGTCCCAGGACGCCCCACCGGGAGTGCTTCTGGTGGGCTTGGCTTCTATCCAGACAGATAGGGATAGGGAGAAAAAGAAACGAGGAACGGTGTCGTTTCCAGATCTAGCGGCTTTTATAAACACATGAGCTCCGTATTCAATGGTTCCCGTCCTTGGGTCCCCACATGTTCTTGAACAGTAACTCCCAGAAGTCTTCACCACTAGCTGTGTTGGCCACGATTTCTGGGCATTGTAGTCCAAGAACATCTGGGGACCCAAGGTTGGGAGCAGCTGGTCTCAGCCAATAATGTGTAACAAACAGTTAGGAGGCTTCTCTCCATTCCGCCACCCTCAAAGGTACCTCTTGACAAGCCATGAAATGGCCTTCTGGCTGCTGTGCCCAGACTCTGGAAATCCCTCCCAGTGGCGGCCAGGACTGCCCCATCTCTGCTGTCCTTCTGGAAACAGGCAAAGACCTTTCTCTTCAGGCAAGCTTTCCCTGATAAATGGACTACCATGTGTACTTTACATGCATCTATGGGCTCACATAGACTTTGTCTTTATAACTACTTATAACCTTCTAGCTTTAATGTAATGACGTCTATTAATGCTGTAAGATGTCCCTCAATTCCTTGTTCTCAAATACTTGAACATGTCTTAATTGCACTGGACTGTATATTATCCCTCATTACTGTAAGCCGCCTTGGGTCCTTTTCCAAGGAGAAAGGCGAGGTAAAAATACTCTAAAATAAAATAAAATAAATAAATAAATAAATGCATGTCCAAATTTCAGCCCTCCTGATGTTTTGGACCACAACTCCCAGAATTCTAAGCTTAGATTGCCAATGAGAAAGGACTGTGGGAGTTGTGGTCCAAAACATCTGGAGGGCCGAAGTTTGGACATGAGATCTGTGGCGGTGAAGCTCACTGGGTGATCCATTTCCCAGTTCTCAAGGGAACAATGGAGCAATGGATGCTGCCTTGGTTTCATGATAGGAAAAGAGGGATATAAGTGTAAGCAACAAATAATTTAATCTACAGAGCTTGGGGAATAACCTTTTTTTTTTTAGTTCTGGGAGTTGTCCAAAAAGCAACTTTTCCAAGCTCTGGCTCTCTCTCTTGACATTTTAGGAGTGCAGAACAAAAAGATGGGGATTGGTCTTCAAGCTTGAAGAGGACCATGTACTAAACCCCCTCCATTCCCAGTTGTCCATTTTTTTTTGCCCTAAGGTACCATGTGTTGGGAAAAGCACCCTTAGTCTTGACAGAGATCATGAGCTCTGTCCCCGGACGGATTTGTTTTCTTGTACACCTCTTCATTTCAGCAAAGGACTTTCTCAGTGGATTGGGTTCCCAGCCACTTAATCCTGACAGAACAGTTTGTCATTGAAATGGAAGCCATTTGTTTAATACAGTGGTACCTTGTATAAAGGAATTAATTTGTTCCAAATGAAATTCTGTTAAGCAAATTTTTCTTTATACAAATTTCCCATAGGAATGCATTGTAAACAGAGTGATCCCTAATCATGACCATTTTTATGTTGTACGGATTCGCCCCATAGGTGCTTCTGTTAAGCAAATTTCCCCATCTCCGGAATTTTTTATGTTGTACAGATTTTATGTTATACAAACTGTTTGTTATATGAGGGCCCACTGTACTCCTTCATTCTTATCAATATAGGCAACTTGTATCTGGGCGGTATGTTTGTCCCCTTCCCAATTTTGGGTTGACCCACCGTTCATTGTTTAGTCTAACTGCGAAGCAGTAAGTTTAAAATAAGATTTGTGTGTGTTGCGTCGTTCCAGTCGTGACCGACTCTTCATGACCCCATGTCCATGGAGTTTTCTTGGCAGGAATACTGGAGTGGTTTGCCAGTTCCTACTCCAGGCGCCTCCAGCACCTGGTATTCTCTGGAGGTCTCCCATCCAAGTACTAACCAGGGTCGACCCTGCTTAGCTTCCGAGATCAGGCGAGATCCGATGTGCTTAGGGCATCTAGGCAAGATAGCTTGTTCTTAATGAGGCAGTATGATCATTGACCAGGGTACATGGAAGACTGCTGCCTTTCCCCTTCTCTGTATTTACCTGTAACTTACCGGTAAGTTCTTTATCTAAGGCACTATTCCAGTTGTTCCCACACAGTTCCGTGATGGCACCTCATCAATGGCATGCCCTTCCCGCATAGGTCTTGGTAGCTCTACAGTTGTCTTTTTGGCACCAGGAGACCTCTTAATTTTCTCATCCATTTAAGAGTTATTTGTAGATCTTTTTATTTTATTAGTCTTATCTGATGGCTGGTTTTATTTTGGTCTTAGTGTTGCAGCTATTTGATTCTGTACTGTCATTTATTATTGTGCATATGTGCATATAAATATCTCATACAAGAGAACTATTGTGCAATCTAAACCTTCAATAAAAAAGTCAATAAACAAATTAAATGGGTGGAAACTCCCTTGTGCTGTTACCAGAGCCTAACAGTAACTAGCTATAAATAGTTATTTGTCATTAATTCTCTTCTCAAATGATATTATTATGTTTTAGTTATATTGCATTCAAATAGTAACTTAATGGGGCATAGCTTCACAATTTTTGGCAAAATAGCAGAGTGGGCTAAATAGGGTTGCATAAGCTCAGGCATGCTATTCAGTGCAGTCCTTGCATCCAAATGTCGTACATGCTTCAAGTGACCCTCTTTGGTCCAACACCTTTAAAAGACAAGGGGGGGGGAATCCCATTCTTGCCCCATCCTTTCTCCTCCTGCTTCCATGAGGAAGATTTCAATTTTCATTTTTCATTTTTTCTTCTTTTTAGAGTATTTTTACCCCACCTTTCTCCTTGGAAAAGGATCCAAGGTGGCTTACAGTAATGAGGGATAATATACAGTCCAGTACAATTAAGACATGTTCAAGTATTTCAGAACAAGGAATTGAGGGACATCTTACAAAATTAATAGACATCAGAAGTGCCTTGGGTAAATCTTTTTTTTTTTGTCCCTCCTTCACCATGAAAGAATAGAAAAAGGAAGTTTTTAATTTCCCAATTTCCCCATATCATTAAATAGTTAAGATGTCGGTTTAATCTACTAATGATATGTGGATTTGAAAACAGCTGGGAAATTAAAGAAAGACTTTCATATTGGTTTAGTCCAAGCAATCACACGCGCTGGAAATGAACTGAAGCAAAGCAAAGCAATCATATAAACAAACAAACAAACACAGAAGCTCTCGACATGAACCCAGAAGGGGGGTGAGCAGGAATGCTTTGGATATGGGATGGTTGGCTGCATCACTTATGTACTCTGGTCACCAGAAAAAGGAACACATCAGGGCATACCTACAGCAGACCAAACAGCAGGACAAATGCCCCTGGATTTCACACTGATTTTTAAAGCATTGTTTATAGTTAAAGGGGTACAGCCTCACTAAATGAAACAGAAGGAAAATGACTTAGAGAAATAAAAAGTTAAGATTTTTTTTAAAAGCTGTGGCAGTAATAGTGACTAAGTTCTTTGGGGGAGCTGGAACTAGAATCACAAAAAATAACCTCCCATGGTCTGGCTATGACTAAAATCCAACCAGCTATTCATGCTGAGTTTGGAAATGATGTCTTTTTATTCCAATTAAAAACAGGAGTGCATTAGTTTGAAGCAGTTAAAATGTAACTTTTTTTTTACAAAGCCCCTAAGTCCGCTGCAAATGGCTGCAAGGTTTGGACTAAAAATGTGGGGGACCAGCTCCGGACTTTGCAGACAATTAAGTGCGACCCCGCCCACTCCAGCACACCAAAAGCAGTTTTCCTTGTACCTGCTTTTTGGAGGTGACAAATATTTGATCCGGTGTAAATAGTGAGTGCGGGGCTCTCCTGGCTTCATTTGTTCTTTTTTTGTGCCCCGCCCCTTTAAGAGATCAGAATGCTGCCCGGAACAAAACGGAGGTAAGACGGCATTCTTTTCTTTTCCCTCCCTCAGGCAGCCAAACAGGAAGTGTCGATTAGGGTTGACAGAGGAAGAGCGAGGAACCCCTAAGATCTCTGGTCCAAATTTAAGTGGCCAGCGGATCTTAGGGGTCGTGTGAAAAGGCCCTTTGTTGACTAGCAGCTGTTCTATTCTGATATGGAAATGACTAACAGTCCCATAGCTTTACAACATGCATTTTTAAACTAGAAATCTAATGGTAAAAATGTGGCATTCAAGCCATTTAAAAACAGAGCTTAAAAAGGATTCCATGACAATGCTTTCCCAGGGCGATGGCACAAGTTAAAATTAATAAATGAGATTAGAAACTTGTCATTCCCCATCTCTACACCTCCCTCAAATGGCAGGTTTTTGCTAAAAATGAAAAATTAGGTAAAATCACTCTGTATCGAAAGCATTATTACTATAACTTGTTACAGATTCACTGCAGCGACTATATAGGAACACAGTGCCCTTGCATGCAGAAAGCTAGCTGTTTCTAATTCAGCCTTCTCTCCCAAGAGAGATTTTCCTTCCCAAGGGTTGGATATTATTGAACATCATTCAGTTACGCAAAACTCATATCTGAATCTATAGTAGCATAATATAGAACCAGATTTACTATCTTGTCTGTGAGAACTAGACCCTTGATCTTAATTTAGAAGAACCTGTAGCTTTTTCTAGCTAAGTAGAACAGGAAATGTTATGTGTACAGTTCTCATAAAAAAGTCACAAGCTGGTATTGTTGTGAATATGCTTGAGGCTCATCCTTGCAGTGGTTAGGAGAGATGCCACCTGGCAGAGATGTCACTCGGAGGGAGAGATGGGCAGGGGAGCATCCTGTGACTCCAAAAATAACTAATTTGGGAGGAAGGGCCGGAGACAGTCATCAGCACCAAGGACAGATCATAGGGAGCGAGACTCAGTCTTAGCTATAGTAGTAGCTTTAAAAAAATTGATCCAGTGCTGCAAATAGTTGACTACTGCTGTTGAATGCTAGTGTGGAGAGGTGCGCGATCTTGGCTGCACCTTTCTAAGGAAGATTAGCTATCACAGAATGAGTGGTCTAGTCTAGAAAAAAGTGAGCAAAAGGAAGCATAACAAGAGATATATTAAATTATATATGGCACGAAGAACGTGGCTGGGGAGATATCACTTCCTTTCATAATACCTAGAAAACAGAACTCAAGGAAAAGAACCTGGGACCAAACACTGAAAGTGAATGAGGGGAGAGGCAAGGTAGATGAAAAGACACACTTCCTTACAAAATGTTAAAATGTTGAATTAACTACCACAAGATAATGTACACTGGTGGGCATTGGCTAGTGACCTGGATGGCATTATAAGGTTATTTAAGAAATGAATCTAGAATGGTGCTATCAATGGCTATTAGTCACAAAATGGGTATACAGTGGTATCCCGACTTAAGAGCAGCTCAACTTAAGAACAATTTGACTTAAGAGCGGAAAACTGTGGCCATTTTGACTGCCGCCTTACAAATTTTAGATATGGTCTGTTTGACTTACATTTTTTTTCATTTTTTGATTTTTTAAACTTATTTTTTCAATTTTTTAGATTGGTAACCTGACTTAAGAGTAGTTCGACTTAAGAGCATGCAATCAGAACAGATTAAATTCGTAGTTCGAGGTACCACTGTATTCTGCCTCTAGCATCTGAGTGAGCGTGCCTCTCAATAGTTGCGGTGAGGCAACAGCAGAGTAAAGATAATTCTTGCTACTATTGGGCTTCCTCAGAGAGTATTGTATTATCTCTTATTGGCATTGAATGCTGGACTAGGTAAGCCTTTGTCTGATCCAGCATGGCTTATTCACTGTTATAAATAATATTTTCTCTCTCCTCTAGAAGACTGATCATCTTTTTGCTTTCTAAAAATGGTGAAAAATAGTGTATTTTGTCCATCAGAAATGAAGACTAGCAAGGCACTAAAGCATTTCAGACAGAAAACGATGATCTTTCAACACGTGTAAGAAATATCATAATAAGAATAGATTTAAAGCTTTTGAACATTAATTTATCTCTCTTAGTCCTAATTATAAAGTGAAGATCTAATGTTCTAGCTATTTGCTGAAAGGATACAAAAGAATACATGTCTTTTTCTAGAATTATATAAGTCTGCAATTATGCCTGTCTCACTGTAGTCAACCTGATTTTCATAACATTCAAGTTAGGCTGCCTGGTTATGTGGTTATTGAGTTTGGGAACCATACCTGAAAGAGCTAACTGAATCAAATATCTATTGTGTCTGTGTCACAATATGTCTGCTGCAGACAGCTGTGTGGAAAATAAATAGTCTAGTGCTGTAATGTCTTATAACTGAAATTTGGAGGATGAGAGGCAACTAATGGAAATAGTTTCAGAATATAAAGAAAGTTGTTGCTCACTTTTGACACAGACAGAGACTTAACGGGTGAGCACGTGGGGTTCCAGCCTTATCAGTGTTCAACCCAAGTGGCCAGGAAGGCCCAACAGAGACTCCATTTCCTTAGGGTCTTGCGAAAGAACAACGTGGAGCAACAATTGATGGCCTTCTTTTACTGGTCCACAATAGAAAGCATCCTCTCATATTGTGTTACAGTTTAATATGTTGGCTTGACAGCCACTGACAGAAAGATTCTAAAGAGGGTGGTAAGCACAGCACAAAACATCACGGGCTGTCCCCTGAGTGCAATGGACAACATCACTACAGATCATCGCCTCAGGAAAGTGAGGAAAATTCTCAGGGATGATTCACACCCCGGTCAGCACTTCTTTATTCTCCTACCATCAGGCAGGAGATATAGGAGTATAGCCAGCTGCACCAACAGGCTAAAGAATAGTTTTTAACTCTGCACTGTCAGACTGCTGAATGGAAAATAATTTCAAGATAATTATATGATAGACTTGCGGGCTGGTGTGTTGTGTGACAAGTACACAGGGTATAATAAGACTGAGTGGTTGTTAGTGGGAGGGTGTTGGGGGTGGGGTAATTGAAAATCCGTGATATGTGGATGCAGGATCGGGTGGGAACTGGGGGGCCTGCTCGGGGCATCTTGTACTTGCCCCAAGCCTCGCACTGCCCTGAACAGGCCTCCAATGGCCTTCCTGGGCTGTCGGAGTCCCCCAAAGTGCTTTCTAGTGATCCAGAGGTCACTTCCGGGTTTTCTGGCAGTCACTTCCGGTTCAGCGACAAGCACTTTTGGGGCCTCCAACGGGCCTGGGAAGGCCATTGGAAGCCCGTTCAGGGCAACCTTTCCAGCTTACCCCAGGGGGCTTTTTTCATATACTGCGGTCCTGCGAAGGGTAGGGGTTACTGTACACATGCCAATTCACCAGTTGTCCTTCCAAGCACCACTTTTGGTAGCTACTAACCTGCATACCAGGAACACTACACAAGACTTGCCACTTTGGAAAAGCTCTGACCCAGTTATCTAGCCATCCCTATTCACTTTACCTGTCCTTGGTTTTAATGTTGTGGCTGATCAGTGTATGTGGCCCTCCAGAATTTCATAGTCATTGAATAACTGAGTTGGAAGTCCAACCCACTGCTCAATGCAAGAATCCAAAGCAGAAATTGTACTTCTGTTAATGCAGCCTAAAATATAATTTGCCTTTTTTTGCAGACACATAGTTCTATTGGCTCATGATTGCGATCTACAACAATTCAGAGATTATCCTTGCTTGTAGTATTACTGAGCCAAGTGTCCCCCACATTGTAACTGCGCTTTTGTCCCGTTCCCCCCCCCCCCCCCCCGTGCTGAACTTTGCACTTAACTTTCATTCTGTTGTTTTCCGGCCAGTTCTCCTGTCTATCAAGAGGCTTTTGAATTTTGTTCCTGTCTTTCAAGGTTCCATTTTTGGGTCATCTGCAAGTTTGATAAGTATTCCTGAACTCCTTCATCCAAGGCATTAATTAAAATGTTGAAGAACACCATTCCCAGCACTGAGCCTTGTGGCACTCCACTTGTTGCTTCCTCCCAGCCTGAGAAGTAGCCATTGATAAGCTGTCTCTAAGTACAATTTTGTAAACAACTGTGTATTCATGTGACAGGGTTCGGCTTTAGCTGGCAGCGCTTCCCCCCTAGTAGACCTCTCAAGCAACGGAGACAGCATCGATACTGGATTCTTTATTCCAAACAACTTTCAACACGATGAACAACAACTTTCATCAGAACAAACTCTCCATATGGATCCTCCAAATAAACAGGGTTTGTTCATAACAGTGTAGCCAGATTTAATCCTTCTTGGGGTATGGGAGAATTCAAAACCTCTCACAGTCCATGGGTTTTTTTTAGTGTCTGCCCAAGTCCATGCATAGGGTGCCACAACACAGGTGGCAAGCCCATTCTGCCATCGCCTCTTGTGGCTCCTTCTCGTGATCACCCAAATGCACCCTCCTAAAGGGACCCTTTGGGTTCAGGAGGACATATACCATCCATTCTTGCACATCCAGGTTCTTTTTCATCTCCTCCTCCAAAGCCGCCTTCTCCTTCCCACCCTTTTCACCCTTTATATCCATCTCTTCCTCCCACCAATCATCTTCTCCTTCCTCCATTAACAGGAACCCCTCCACCACTGGCCCCTCCTTCACCACACAGCTTCCAGTGTCCCTCATGCTCATTTCCAACTCCTCTACTCTCTTGACCCCAATGCATACTTCATGTTCTTCCTCTTTGTGTTGGGGGAGAGGATGACATACTATTTTGGGCAATTCCTCCCTTTGTTCGATCCTCACATGCCCCCCTCCAAGTGGGCCATCTGATCATCAGGAGCGTATCTAAGGGGGCAGAAGGGTACATTTGCCCTGGATGCAGCAATCTGGGGGCACCTGGAGGGGGAAGAGAAGGAAGCCCTGCACCCTCCCGCCAGCAGTCCTCAGGCTTGGCGACGGGACCCACTCCATCGAAGCCGCCTCCTCTGCCGCCGCGCACCAGTCAAGCAGCAAAGCAAGCAGGCAGGCAGGACTATGAGCGCAGTGGCTGTGATGCCCTCCTCCTCCTCCTCCTCCAACTCTTCCTTGCCTTGCTCTGGGCCACCGTGGGAGTGGTAAGGCGCACGTGCACAACTTTGCGCATGCACGCACACACGCACATGCACACACGCACGCACACACACACACACACACACACACATGCACCCGCATGCCCCACACCTGCAGGATTGTGCCCCTCCCCCTGCTGGGTGGATGCGATGGGGTTGGGGAGGGCCAGAGGGGCGCAAAAACAACTTTGTCCGCAGGTGCCCCAAAAATTTGCTATGCCGCTGCTCATCATGGTGTAGACCAACTCAAGATCCCTGTCGGGAAAAATAATCCACGTTAGAATGGTAGTTCAGTTCAGTTGTTTATTCTGTTGGCTAAAAGCCATCACAATGGGTAAAGTTGCAAATATAATCAGGTAAAATCAAATAAAATAACAATAATAAAATCATAAAATATGGGACCTCTCCACGGGAAAGTCCAGCCTATGGACACCTTTACAAAGAGAGAGGGGAAGAAAAGGAAAAACACATATAGGTGCATGTTAGAATTGTCTTTGCCCATCCTATATCAATTTGGAAGGGAAAAGGTTGTAAACTAAAGTACCAACATGTTAATTGGGAGTTATCAGCCTCCATCCTATTCAGCCATTGTAAAGGTGCGTGATCAGTATTCAGGGTAAAGGTCGCTCCCAACAAGTTGTAACACATTGCGTGCACCACCCACTTCACAGCTAATGTCTCTACTGTTGAGTAATGCTGTTCTCTAGGGGACATTTTTTTGCTCAAAATAGAATATGATGTGCCTTTCCATCTTTAACCTGAACCAGTACTGCCCCTATACTCCTTTCTGAGGTCTCTGTGTGCAACACAAAGGGCTTTAAAAAGTCAGGGGCATGTCTCACTGGGTAAAAGCACAAATTGTTTTTAAGCGTCTCAAAAGTGTGTTGTTTTCTACCCCCCTAGTTTAGGATTTTGGGTTTCTTTTGGGGGGGTTAAGTCAACTAAGGGCACCGCAGTATCAGCAAAGTGAGAGATAAACTGTTGGTAATACCTGGCCAATCCTAAGAATTGCTAGATTTCCTTTCTTATTACATGGTTTTGGCCATGCTGATACCTTGTCTACTTTAAACTTCCAGGGTAATATTCTTCCCTGGCCCATGGGGAATCCAAGGAATGTCATCTCCTTCTGGGCTATCTTGCACTTATCTGGGTTATCCTTGAGTCCCAACTGCCTAATAAGTTCTAACACCTGTTCTAGGTGCTTCAGATGTTCCTCCCAGCTGTTATTGAACACAAGGGCATCGTCAATATAAGCCACTGCAAAATTCCAAACTGGTTCCAATACCTGGTCCCTGAGTCTTTGGAACATGGCCAACACCCCATGCAACCCAAAGGGAATGTGGGTAAACTGGTACAGACCTGGGGTGTGTGTGTCCCAAACACGGTTTTCTCTTTATCCCTCACTAGTATTTACCAATTACCAATATCCATTTGTCATGTCGAGGGAAGACAGGTAGGAGGCCTCCCCCTGTCTGTCTAGCTGCAGGTCCTCTATTTTGGGCATCAAATTTAGAAACCTCACTGAACTTCCTACAATCGACACAGAATCCCACACTATCATTGAGTTTTGGAACCACAAATTGGGTGGCTCTTTGAAGGACTGTTGGAAGGTTCTGTCACCCCTAAATCTAGCATCTTCTTGACTTTCTCCTTATTATGGCTATGAGGTATTGGGGCCAGCTTCGCCCACTGCTTCGAACCACCAAATTAGCAGGAGTAGCTACAGTGTGTTCTGCCGTCCTGGTACTTCCCAGCCTTAGGGAAAACACATATGCAAAACTTTTCTCCAGTGTCCTTACCGGACACATCTGTTCCTTCATTAAATGTTCCCCTACTTTTAACCCTCTAGGTTTGGCATTTAAACTCACAGTCTTTTAAATGTCACCTTTTTTATAGTGAAAAAGTCCCTGAAGAAGGCCATTTGCGCCGAAACGCGTTGGGCTATTTTAATAAGGAATATTTTAATAAACTTTTAATATACTGCCTACCAGCATCCTGAGAGTGTTCTCTCCCACACTGCTATTGTCTGTGGATGCTCCAGTCCTTTCACCTTGGTCCTTGCCACTTAGCAAACAAGCTTAGTGTCTTCAGATGGTAGGAGTAACAGCACCTTCTGCCCCACTCTGACCTGCCTAGGTTTTACTTGTCGATTGTGCTGGAGCTTTTGCTTATCCTGGGCCCTTTTATAGTTTTTTTGAGCCATCTTAGCCACCTTTGTGAGGTGTTCTTTCATCTCTATCACTTGGTGGATGTTGATCTCTGAATCATCTGCCCCGTTTTCCCACATGTCTCTTATCAAATCTAGAACCCTTTGAGGATTGTATCCATACAGTAACTTGAATGGGGAAAACCCTGTGGAAGCCTGTGATACTTCTCTGTCCATAAACATCAAGGGGGGCACTAGTAGATGCCATTGCCTAGGTCTCTCCATGACTAACTTCCTCAACACCCTCTTTAAGGTCTTGTTGAACCGCTCCACAAGGCCGTTAGTCTGGGAGTGGTATACTGTTGTTCTCAGGGGGTTTGTGTCTAGTAGATGCCACATCTGCCAGAATACTCCACTCATGAAATTAGTCCCTTGTTCCGTGAGCACTTCCTTTGGGAACCCCACTCATGAGAACAGCTGGACCAGTTGACGGACTAACATGGGCATGTCCAATCTTCAGCCCTCCAGATGTTTTGGACCACAAATCCCACAGTCCTTTGTCATTGGCTATCTCAGCTTAGAATTCTGGGAGTTGTGGTCCAAAACATCAGGAGGGCTGAAGTTTGGGCATGCCTGGGCTAACACCTTAGCCATGGTGGACCACAATGGTATCACTTCAGGGTACTGGATGGCATAATCTGTTATTACAAGTATGAAGTAGTGGCCTCCCATTAACTTCAGTAAGGGGCCTACTAGATCTAAGATGATCATATCAAAAGATTTCTCCACAAGAGGCATAGGAATCAATGCTGCACCCAGCCTGGTACGGTTTTGGGTCAGTAGGCACTCAAGATATTTTACAGTAATTTTCTATGTCCCTTCTCAAATCAGGCCGCCAGAACCTTTGTTCTAAGCATGCTGTCATTTTTGCCCAGGCATAAGCACATCATGGGCTAACTGCTTCAATGCCTTCCTCCATCTAGTAGGTACAACCAATTTGCCATCACCTTCCTTATCTATGTAATACAAAAGGCCACTTCTTAATTCCACCCCCAATGTCCAGGCGTCTCCCCTTCTGGTTTCATTTCTCCCAAAGCACCCTGTAGCATGCTATCATTGTGGTACCACACCCCAATTTGTTTGTGCGATATGTTCCCTAACTCGGGGTTCCCCTGTAATAAGCCAAATTCCTCCCCCGTAGCCCTTCACAGCTGGTGGTAAAGTTTTGACTACCTCCCCAGTACCTCCCCAGCAACATTTTCTTGGCCAACCCATGTACTATGCCCACTTTAAGGTGTCACTGCTCTCCTCCAACCTCCAACTTGTCCCAGGCAGTCCCATAAGACTTTAAGTCTCCATGCATACATCTAACCATCACAGTTTTTCCAGAAATGGGTCCCTTCAAGTCATGTACTAAAGTCTTTCCACATCAGGTGTCTATTAAAGCCCTCTTTAATTCTCCATTACCTTAGGCATCTACCTCCCATCCAAACTGATTTGTCACACAGGCCATAGATCAGGCATGTCCAAAGTCAGGCCTGGGGGCCTAATGTGGCCTGTTTTCAGATTTTGAGTGGTCCGAAGCCTCTTCTCCCCACTGGCGCAGCCTGCCACAAATCCCCACCAGCTGGCCCCTCCTCATATCAGACAGAGACATCAGCTTGCAGTTTTATCGTTTGCCTACCCTCCCTGTCTCCGTCTGTCCTCCCAGCCACCTGATCAGCCTACCTGCTCCCAGCTCCATTGCTACATCATTCTCCCCACCTCCTTGCATGTCCTAGAGGCTTGACCAAAGTCCGGCCCAGGGGCCAAATGCAGCTAAATGGTTGGCTCCCACACATTTTCACCTCATCAAATCTAGCTCTTCTTGCAAAAAGCTTGGACACCCCACCATAGATCTTGTGCCTCCAGAGTCCACCCACAAGTAATCATACCCCAGACATTCCCACCTATGATGTCCTTTGAGCCTGCAAGTGAAACATTGTGCCTTTGTTTTTCTTTTTAGCCTTCCATGCTGTGGGGGCATTCAGGATTCATGTGTCAATAGTCACTGGCCTCACTTACTTGGTTCCAGTAGCTCCTGTCCCCCAACACATGTACTGTTCTCTACATCCTTGAAGCCGCCACCATTGCGCCATGGAAAAAATTCCCTCCCAAAGGTCTGGTCGCCATCTTGTCTCAGCCTTGTTGTTGGTCCTGTCACAAGATGCTGAAGAGCCCCATGTCTTCTTCCATGTTGTCGAAGACCTCCAGGAGGCACACCACTTCTTCCAGCATTCCAGGGTGGTTCTTTTTCACCCGTCCCTTGGCTTGTGAGCTGGCCATCCCTACAAGCTGTTTAATAACTATGTTGTTGACCATTTGGTCCTTCATTCTCTCATCCGGCTTCAGCCAGCTTACTACATTGGTCCTCATGCACTGAGCCACAGGGGAGGATGAGTCCCTGGTTTCAGTCATAGATCATGAAACCATTTGCAGTAGGCTTCCCCCATCAAGTTTAATATTATAAGTATGGTGGCTTTCACTGCCTCATACTTTCCACTTCTACCGGACCTAAAGTGTCTACCACCTCCTGGAGCATCCCAGACAGGCAGGGGGTCAGCACCAATGCCCAATGTTCCTTTGGCCATCCAGCCATCAAGGGGACCCTCTCAAAAGTGTTAAAGTAAGCTTCCATGTCGTCTTTGGGTGTCATCTTTTGGAGTCTGACCAGCGCAGGCACACTCATCGAGGGGTTCCTATTGACCATCAGGGGGCCTGGCTCCTTTTCTTGCATTGGCAGTCCCCCCCCCCCCTTGAGACTTTGGCCCAGTGGCATCTTATTCTGCGCAGCTAGCATGTCAATTGTCTGATTCTGTCTTTCTATCATGTCCTTGAGCCCTCGAACATCTGGGGGTTCAGGGGCCAGAATCACCCCATGTTGTGTGTTATTGTGACAGGGTTCGGATTTAGCTGGTGGAGTAACATGGCTTTCCAGATTTTTTAAAAAACAAATTCTTATAGATTTGGATTCATTTTGCACTGAGGTGAAGTTCAGGCTCCAACCCTTCTTGGTTTGGAAATTTCATAATTAGTGTAAATCCACAAACAAAAAGAAATATCCATTACAGAAAATCATTTATGAATACATACAGTACTTGAGAATGATTTGCTCACTGTTTTGAAGTAGTTGCAGATTTCAAAAGTGAATGAATGGTAGAGTGGAGTGAGCCTCTGATGAAATGTTGTCAGATCAAAAAATTTCATTGGGAGCACTCATCTGCTTTCTTTTTAAAAGGCCTTTCTGCAAGTTTTTGGAAATATTTTTAAATCATTCTTTTAAAAGCAGCAGGTTTCTAAATAGAAGGGCAGTATGCATTTTAGGAAGAAAAGTGGCAGAAATGTCAATAAGGTCACTGCTCAAGAAGCACAAACTGGAACAGAGAAGGAGAGGAACTAATTAACTTTCTGGATCAGCCCAGAAAGTTCAGAACAGGCGGACTGAAAAGCTGAGATGAGTGGTCAAGCCATTCCAGAGGAATCTGTAAGTGCAAGCAACTGCTGTATTAGAAATTACCTTCTTAGCATGTCCTGCTTCCTTTTGGTGTGGCTGCTGGAAATCTGTCCATGAAATAGAAGATGAATTGCTTGTCATAGGATTTATTCTGGGTACAACTATGCCTGATTGAGAAGGTTATTATGTTGTGGAGTATGTGACAGGTGGCTATTGTTTTTATATACTGTCACGTTGCCTCCAACGTATGGCGACCATATGAATGAGGAGACTCCAAAAGGTCCTGCTCTCAACAGCCTTGCTCAGCTCTTGCAGACTCAAGTCTGTGGCTTCCTTTTCAAAGTCTATCTATCTCCTATTTGATCTCTCTCTTTTCCTGCCACCTTCTACCTTTTCCAGCATTATTGTCTTTCAGGGAATCCCGCCTTCTCATTATGTGCCCAAAATAGGACGGCGCCAACTTCAGCATTTTTGTCTCCAGAGATAGTTTAGGTTTGATTTGGTCTAGGACTCACTTACTTGTCTTTCTGGCAGTCTAGAGTATCCTCAAAGTGCTCCACCAGCACTATATTTCAAACGAATCCTTTTTCCCCCTGTCAGCTTTTTCTTGACTGCCCAGTTTTTATACCCTTACATGGTGATCTGAAATACAACAGTGTGGATGATTGTGATGTTATCTCCAGTGACACTCCCTTATACCTGATGGTCATTTCTAATTTCTTCATTTCTGCCCTTCATTGTCTCAGTCTTCTTCTAATTTCTTGGCTGCAGTCTATGTTTGGATTGATGATTGAATCAAGGTATACAAAATCTCTATTTCAGTTTCTTCATGGTCAACTCTAACATTTTTTTTCTTTTGTGTGCATGATTTCTGATTTCTTAATGTTCAACTGCAATCCTGCTTTCATAGTTTCTTCTTTCACGTTCCTGAAAAGTTATTTCAAGTCATTGCTGCTTTTTATAAATAAAATGATGTTATCAACATACCATAAATTAATGTTGCTCCACCAGTTTTTCTAAATCTTGTCTAGTTTTTCACATAAGTTCTGTATATGTATTGATAATAGGGTCAAATGCATCTTTGTCTGACATCTTTCCCTGTTAACCGCCCAGAGTTCCGACTCGGAAGATGGCGCAGTATAGAAATGGCACAAATAAATAAATAAATAAATAAATATAGGAGAACATTGTGTCTCTCCATATTCTGTCCTAATGGTAACTTCTTGTTCATGATACAAATTATACATCAAAACAATCAAGGGCTGAGACACACCCATTTCTTTCAGAACAACCCATATTTTCTTATGATCTGCCGTATTTTTCCATCTATAAGATGCCCCCATATATAAGACGACCCCCCCACTTTTCCAACCTAAAATTGCAGTTTCACAACCATATGGTTCTGTCCTCAGCTTATTTCCATGTATAAGACAACCCTCAATTTTTAGTCTAACAATTTTAGATAATATAGTCTTATACAGTACACAGAAAAATACTGTTCTCAAAGACTTTGCTGTAGTCTATAAAGCATAGACTGATTTTATTCTAGAATTCTTTGATGCTCTCCAGTAGTGGATATCTGCAATAAGATCCTGAGTGCCTCTTCTTCAGAATTCAGCAGGAACATTAAGTATTTCTCACTCCTTCTAAGATAAAAGCCTTTGTTGCAGTGGCTTGAACATCACTTTGCTTTGATGGAAAATGAAAGCAATTGTCCTATAGCTGGTACAAAATCACCCAGTGCAGCTTTTCAGAATAGTCAAAAGTCTGCTACACGCTTACCCACGGGTGGATAACACAGACCACTCTGTATCTTGCTGCGAAGAATTTGCACAAAACTTTGCAGGCAAAATTGAACAGATCCGGGCTACCTTGGATGCTGCTATTGACCCAGAGGCTGTAAATAAAATGCCCCACCATGCTTATCCTGTATTAAAAGATGACTTTCAGCTCCTACAGCCGGACCACTGTTAAAAAAGCCCTCCTTAGACCCAATGATACTGAACAATTACTGACCAGTATCGAATCTCCCATGCGTGGGGAAAGTCCTAGAGCGGGTTGTGGCCTTGCAGCTCCAGAGGTTTCTGGATGAGATAAATTACCTGGATCCATTTCAATCTGGATTCACACCTGGCTATGGGACTGAGACGGCACTGGTTGCATTGGTAGATGACTTTCGCAGGGAAATGGATAGGGGATCTGTATCCCTTTGGGTTTTACTAGACCTCTCAGCTGCTTTTGACACTATAGTCCATGACATCCTCCTGACTCAGCTCTCTGAAATGGGAATTGGGGGTACTGCACCAAAATGGCTCTGGTACTTCCTGCAGGAAAGAACGCAGAAAGTGGTGTTAGATTATTCATGTTCAACACCACGGCCACTGACCTGTGGAGTTCCCCAGGGTTCTGTTCTGTCTCCTATGTTATTTAACATTTATATGAAACCACTAGAAGAGATTATTAGGTCTTTTGGGGTTAAGTGCCACCAATATACCAATTATACCCATCTCTACATCTTGTCACCACCTCTTGAACTCATTCTTGAGCTTGGATGCCCAGGTCATGGCTGTGGCCAGGAGTGCATTTGCACAATTAAGGCTAGTATGCAAGTTATGCCCCTTTCTTGAGAAACCAGTTCTGGCCACAGTGACACATGTCCTAGTGACATCCCAGTTATACTACTGTAATGTGCTCTATGTGGGGCTACCAATGAAAAGTCTCAGGAAACTCTAATGGGTCCAAAATGCAGCACACAGACTGCTGACTGGGGTAGGGTACAGATATCACATTACACCCCTATTAAAGCAGCTCCACTGGCTGCCAATCAGCTATCAGGCACAATTCAAGGTGATGACCTTGACCTACAAAGCAATGTACAACTTGGGTCCTAGCTACCTTAAAGATTGAATCTGACAGTATGAACCGGCTCGGGTGTTAAGGTCATCAGGAGAGGCCCTTCTCTCCATCCCATCACCGTCTCAGGTACATCTTGTGGGAACCAATGAAAGGGCCTTCTCAGCTGCTGCACCCAGACTCTGAAACTCCCTCCCACTAGAGGCCAGGACTGCCCCATCCCTTATGTCTTTCTGCAAGCAGGCAGAGACCTTTCTCTTCAGGCAAGCTTTCCCTGAATGATGGACTACCTATTATGTGACTTTTATATGAATCTATCATACATGAACACATAGACTTTGTGTTTATGGACTTTCTGATTGCATTGACACTATGTTTTCAATTTTAGTTTCCCTCACTCATAACTTTAAATGGAATTTTACTCTCTTTTTAACTGCTCATGTACTCTAGTAGCTTTAATGCAATGTTGTCTTTTGATGCTGTAGGATGTCCCTCAGTTCCCAGTTCTCAATACTTGAGCATGTCTTAATTGTACTGGACTGTATATTATCCCTCATTACTGTAAGCTGCCTTGGGTCATTTTCAATGAGAAAGGCAGGGTAAAAATATTCTTAAATAAATAAATAAATATTATTTATTATATATTATTTCTGCCACCCTAAGTAAACAAACAAACAAACAAATAAATAAATGTTACTAATAGAATGATAGAATAGTGACGTTGGAAGGGGCCTACAAGGCCATCAAGTCTAACCCCCCCCCCAAATACAGGAAGACAAATCAAAAGATACCTGCCAGGGGGGTGTCCAAATTTATCTTGAATGCCTCCAATATGGGAGCACTCACCACCTATTAAGGCAGTGGTTCCCAACCTTCCTAATGCTGTGCCCCCTTTAATACCATTCCTCTTGTGGTGGTGACCCCTTGCCCTGCTTGGAAGAGGCCACAAGCCCCCTTGGGCAGGCCACTGCCACAGGTGCCATTGAGAATTTTCCTCTACAGGCACCCTCAGCCAATCGCAGCCTCCAGTGCCACTGACTGACATCCCCTCCAACCTATCAAGCTGTAACTCACTCCCCCCGTTCTCCTCCAGACCCAAACCGTTTGTGCCTTTTTCTTCACAGGTGACCCCTGTGAAATGGTCGTTA
This sequence comes from Phrynocephalus guinanensis, assembly GCA_037367245.1. NCBI lineage: Eukaryota > Metazoa > Chordata > Lepidosauria > Squamata > Agamidae > Phrynocephalus > Phrynocephalus guinanensis. The sequence goes on along the minus strand of CM074732.1, from coordinate 138,346,855 downwards.
GACACCCAAAGGAGTCCCAACTCCCCAGGTTGGGAACCACTGTCTTACAGCAATTCCACTGCTGTAGTGCTCTAACAGGTAGTACGTTTTTCCTGATATTCAGCCAAAAGCTGGGTTCGCTTACCTTGGCCCACTGTTGTGTGTCCTGCACTCCAGGATGATCCTCTGTATGACGGTTCTTGAAATATTTAAAAAGTGTTCTCATATATTGCCTCCCTGTCTTCTTTTTTCCAGGCTAAACATGCCCAGTTCTTTCTGTCTTTAAAGCTTGATTTCCATCCTTGGGCCTTTTTACACGACTCCTAAACTCTGCCGCAAATGGCTCCCAGCTCCGGAGCTTAAAATTGTTTACCCACCAGCTCCGGAGTTTACTGAAAATTAAGTGCGACCACGCCCACCTAAGCGCGTCCCAGCGCACTTTTCATGTACCTGCTCTCTGAGGGTGAAAAATCTTGATGCGGATGTGCTGGGCTCTCCTCGCTTCTTTTTGTTGTTGTTTTTTGCCTCCCGCCCCTTTAAGAGAAGGAATCACAACGACGGGGCGGCATCCACTGGCACCGGAGGTAAGCCTGCATTCTTTTGTCCTTTTTTTTCTCCCTCCCCTCACGCAGCCAGCAGCCAGGAAGTGCGGAGGGGTGGGGACGCAGAAAGAGCGACAAACCCCTAAGATCTCTGGTCGTGTAAAAGCGCCCCTTGTCACCCTCCTTTGAAATTGTTTGTCATCTTTCTTGAAGTGTGATGTCCAGAACTCTTCACAGTACTCAAGGTGGGGCCTAACCAGTGCTGAATAGAGGAAGACAAGCACCTCACAAGATTTGGAAATTATATTTATATTAATGTAGCCTAAAACAGCATTTGCCTTCTTGTGGCCACATTGTACTGCTTATGATCTACAAGAATTCCATTATCCTTTTCACTTGTAATATTGCTGGGCTAGGTGTCCTCCATCTTGTAGCTGTGCATTTGGTTTCTTCTCCCTAGGTGCAGTACTTGCACTTATATCTGTTAAATTTCATTCTGTTGGTTTCAGCCCAGTTCTCCAGCCTATCAAGATTATTTTGAATTTTGTTTCTGAATTCCTGGGTATTAACTATTCCACCCAATTTTCTGTCATCTGAAAATCTGACAAGCATTCCCTGCACTCCCTTGTCCAAGTCATTAATAGAAATGTTGAAGAGCATCAGACCAGAACTGAGCCTTGTGGTATTCTACTTGTTACCTCCTCCCACTAGATGGAGCCATTAATCTTCACCCTCTAAGTACGATTCTGTAGCCAGTTGTGTATCCATCTTACACTTGATTTATCCAGCCCACACTTAGTTTGTTAATCAGGATATAATGAGGAACTTTGTTAAAAGCTTTTCTGAAGATGAGATATATTACGTCTGCAACATTCCCTCTGTCTACCAGGGAGGTTACTTGATCAAAATACGAGATCAGGTTAGCCTGGGAGGATTTCTTCTCAACAAATCCATGTTGGCTTCTAGTTGCTGTTGCATTGTTTTCTAGGTGCTTACATAGCAACTGCTTAATTATCTGTTCTAGGATTTTTCTTGGGATTGGTGTCAGACTGACTGGTCTGTAATTCCCAAGTTTCTCCTTTTTGCCCTTTTTGAAGATAGCGACAACGTTAGCCCTCCTCCAATCATCTGGCACCTCACCTGTTTCCCATGATTTCAAGAAATTAATGGACAGCAGTTCTGACAGTTCTTTAGCCAGTTTCTTCAGTATTCTTGGATGGGGTTCATCTGGCTCTGGGAATTTGAACTCATCTGAGGTGATAAGGTATTTCTTGACTATTTCTTTATTAATTTTGAACTGCAATCCTGTCCCCTCCACTTGCACTTTACTTACGTCTGGAGGTTCAAAGTCTGTTTTATGGGGAAAGACTGAGATAAAATAGGAATTTGCACCTCTTTTCTTAGGTACTGGAGTGTATATTTACTATTTCCAGTCTATGGGCCATTGTTTTGTTTTCCAGATTTGTTGACATATTCTTGTTAGGATTTTGACAGATTCAGTCTCTGTGATTTGAAACAGTTCTATCAATTCAGTATTCCACCAACACCTAATAATTTATTTCTTCCTAGGGCTTTCATGGTGGCTTTCACTTATAGAGCCCCATGACACTGTGGTTAAACTGCTGTACTGCAGCTAACACTGAGCTTATGGCCTAGGGTTCAATTCCAGATAGGAGGCTCAAGGTTCACTCAGGCTTTGTTGCCTACTTTTGTGTTCCAGTCACCTATGATTATAAGCTTGTCTTGTTTAGTGTGTGATCCATTTACTTCTGAATGATGGCATAAAAGCTTTCAATTTCATCTTCTTTATATCTGTACCTGGAGCATAGATTTGAATGATGCCTAGGTTGAGAGTCTGAATGATGTCACTTGGTCAGATTTTGCATTATAGATCCTAGCCGTAAAAATGTGCAATTTTTTTAAAAGAAAAAAATCATAAAAGTCCTTAATTTTCATCTTCAAATTATAATATCAAGTTCATCAACTATTCAAACATTACACAAAACTTCCTTTAAAATTAGACTCTCTCTCTTTTATAAAATATGTGAATCCTTTCATGGGAAAAGAAGTTAAATGAGATGCAAGAAATGTAACTATTGTTTCTGTGGGAAGGAATCTGTTTTCTATTCAAGTTTGTGGCAACTGCAACACTGCAAAACAGAAAAATAAAGTTGTTGGGAGGAGAGATCAGTTCTGAAACACTATGGATCTTGATGTAAATGCTGTCTGACATGCTGCTGGAGACAACATACATTATTCACCAGTATGAAGCACAATAAACCAGGGAAGGTGGTGATTTGAGAAAAGAATTAGGTCAAAATTTAAAAGAGAAGAAAAAAAGAGTAAAATATGTTGTAAACAACCTCCATGAGGAGATGAAATGGAAGATACTTTGAGTGCCTATGCTACTAGACCTATGGCACATGGAGACACTGTTACTAATCTGTGTCAATGTAAGTACCTGTTGTATCAGTTAAAAATCTTAATATTTGTTTCAGGATTTAATAATAATAATAATGGGGGTAATAATAATCGCCGCCGCCGTCCTAATAATAATAATAATAATAATAATAATAATAAACCAGTACGGGTGGTCCCAGTGGTAATTGGCACACTGGGTGCAGTGCCCAAAGACCTAAGCAAGTATCTAGAAGAAATTGGAGTAGACAAAGTCACCATCAGTCAGATGCAGAAAGCCACCTTACTGGGATCTGCTCGCATAATTTGCCGATACATCACTGAGTCCTAAACGCTTGGGGAGTGTTCGACTATTGATTGGTAATATAAAATCCAGTGTAGATAGCTGTGTGGTTAAATAATAATAATAATAATAATAATAATAATAATAATAATAATAATAATAATAATAATAATAATAAATAGTCCCGGTGGTAATTGGCATACTGGGTGTGATGCCTAAAGAGCTAAGCAAGTATTTAGAAGAAATTGGAGTTGACAAAGTCACCATCAGTCAGCTGCAGAAAGCCGCCTTACTGGGATCTGCTCGCATAATTCGCCGATACATCACATAGTCCTAAATGCTTGGGAAGCGTTCGACTAGTGATTTGTATTACAAAATCCAGCGTAGTTAGCAGTGTGGTTAATAATAATAATAATAATAAAATAATAATAATAATAATAATAATAATAATAATAATAATAAATAGAGGGAATTTTAATAGGGAAATTGCAGTTAGAAATTGCAACCAGTCTTGAAAGACCCAGAAGAGAGTCTTGTCAGATTTCTTAAAAACAAGTACAGAAAATGGAAAAATTGGGAATACACCAAAGAGGAATACAGCATAAGCAAATAGTTAATATATGCAGGGGGGTGGTAAAAATAGCTAAAGTGCAGAATGAACCTAAACTTGCCAGAGAGATTAAAGTTAGTTAAAAGGGTTCTGTTAATTATGTCTACAGTAAAAGGAAAAATAATGAAATGATAGGCTCTCTGCGTGGCAGTGATAACCGATTACTAACAGGAGACAGGGACAAGGCAGAACTACTCAACACCTTTGCCTCAGTTTTCTCCAAAAAGGAAAAAAATAGTTCAATTGGCTCAAAGAGTAGATAAGGTAGGATGGGAATTGCAACATAGACTAGGTAGAGGGGTAATACAGGAACACCTGGAAACATTAAATGAATTTAAGTCTCCTGGGCCAGATGAACTACACCCAAGGTATTAAAAGAACTGGCAGAAGTAATTTCAGAACCATTGGCATTAATATTTGAGAAGTCCTAGAGAACAGGGAACGTTCCCATAGATTGGAGGAGGGTGAATGTATCTGTGAAGATACTCAGTCATCCAGGTGTGTTTATCTGGGAGTTGAGTCATGGCTACTGGACTTCTTTTTTGAGAGATAGAAACGTTTCGCTGTTCATCCAAACAGCTTCATCGGTCTGAATGCAGCTGGTGCAAACCCTGACTCTTATAGGCAGCTTTGACCTCTAGTCACCCTGGCCTCAATTAGGCTCATCAGATGAACTAAATAGGCTCGTTAGAGAGACAATGGTATCCTTAGCCTTGAGGTGAACCATGGCTTAAGGTGCTGAAGCCTATCAAGAAAGGGTCGTTAATGGGTCGTTAGCTATGGCCTTGGTGGTAAAGGCTTTTTTGATTGTCTTGGTAGTGTGGAAAGCACAGCTTGATAAGTAGCAGATAAACTATGCCAGAGGCCACCACCTCTGTTGAGGGAGGGATTTTCAATGCTCACATGAATGGCCTCCCTTACTCCTCTCTCAAACCACCTCTCTTCTTTGTCTAATATGTGTACATCCTCATCTTTGAAAGAGTGGCACTTTTCCTTCAAATGGAGGTGTACTGCTGATTCTGGTCCTGAGCTGTTACCTCTCCTATGTTGGGGCCATTCTTCTGTTGCTGGCTGTTTAGTTTCTCCAATGTAGAGGTCTGAACACTCTTCACTGCATTGGACTGCATATACTATATTGCTCCCCAGTTATGGTTTGGTATCGGATCGGAAACGGGTGGACAAGTCTCTGCCTTAGTGTGTTCATGGATTTGAAATAAACAGGGATGTGGTGTTTGCCAAAAATCCTTTTAAGCTTCTCTGACACTCCCCCGCCATGTAGGGAATGACCAGGTTCTTCCGTCGGGTCTGGGTCTCAGACTGATCCCTTGTTCTTCTGGGATGGCCCACTGCTTTGTTGAAGGCCCACCTTGGATATCCACAGGCCTTAAGTGCTGTCTTCAGGTGCCTGTCTTCCTTCTTCTTTGCTTCTGAGGAGGTGGGGATGCTCTCTGCTCTGTGGCTTAGGGTCCTGATGACTCCTAGTTTGTGTTGTAATGGATGGTGGGAGTCAAACAGTAAGTATTGATCTGTGTGGGTGGGTTTCCTGTAAACTTCTACTCCTAGGCCACGGTCAGGTCTGATGATGACTGCACAATCCAGGAAAGCCAGCCTGTTGTCTTGGGTGTCTTTCCTAGTGAACTTAATATTAGGATCCACTGCGTTGATGTGGTCTGTAAAGGCCTGTACTTCCTGCGTCTTTATTTTAACCCAGGTATCATCTACATACCTGAACCAATGGGATGGTGTTGTCCCTGGGAAGGTGTTGAGTGCCTTCTTCTCCACTTCTTCCATGTATAGGTTTGCCACAATTGGTGACACTGGGGAACCCATGGCACAGCCATGCTTCTGTCTGTAGAAGTCCCCTCTGTACATGAAATATGTGGTGTTCAGACACAGGTCCAGGAGCAGACCTATCTGGTCTGGGTTGAGGCGGCTTCTGGAGGTGAGGGTGCTGTCTTCTCTTAATCTTCTCTTTACCATTATTAGCGCATCAGTGGTGGGTATGCTGGTAAAGAGTGAGCATTGAAAATCCCTCCCTCAACAGAGGTGGTGGCCTCCGGCATAGTTTATCTGCTACTTATCAAGCTGTGCTTTCCACACTACCAAGACAAATCAAAAAGCCTTTACCACCAAGGCCATAGCTAACGACCCATTAACGACCCTTTCTTGATAGGCTTCAGCACCTTAAGCCATGGTTCACCTCAAGGCTAAGGATACCATTGTCTCTCTAACGAGCCTATTTAGTTCATCTGATGAGCCTAATTGAGGCCAGGGTGACTAGAGGTCAAAGCTGCGTATAAGAGTCAGGGTTTGCACCAGCTGCATTCAGACCGATGGCTGTTTGGATGAACAGCGAAACGTTTCTATCTCTCAAAAAAGAAGTCCAGTAGCCATGACTCAACTCCCAGAGGGTGAATGTAGTCACCATTTTCAAGAAGAGGCAAAAAGAGGACCCAAACAATTACTGCCCTGTCAGCCTGACTTCAATTCCTGGAAAGATCCTAGAGCAGATTATTAAACAGGCAGTCTGTAATTATTTAACAAGCAATGCTGTCATTACCAGAAATCAACATGGGTTTCTTAAAAACAAGTAATACTAGACTAATTTCATCTTTTTCTTTGATAGGATTATAGGCCTGGTGGATGAGTGGAACACTGTGGATATTTCTTATCTAGATTTCAATAAGACCTTTGATAAGGTTCCCCATGGTATACTTGCAAAGAAGGTAGTAGAATGTGGGATAGATAGTGCTACCGTTAGATGGATTTGTAATTGGTTGACTGATTGCACCCAAAGGGCGATCATAAATGGCCTCTCTTCAGTTTGGAAAGACGTGACCAGTGGGGTGCCCCAGGGTTCTGCTCTGGATCTGGTGCTATTCAATATCTTTATTAATGACTTGGATGAAAGAATTGAGAGTATGCTGATTAAATTTTCAGATGATACCAAGTTTGGAGGGGTTGCTAATTCCCTAGAGGATAGGATGAAAATGCAAAACAACCTTGACAGATTAGAGTGCTAGGCCAAAGCTAACAGAATGGATTTCAACAGAGGCAAATGTAGGGTGCTGCATCTAGGTAAAAAAAATGAATTGCACAGATATAGAATGGGAGACACCTGGCTGGAAAATAGTACCTGTGAAAGGGATCTGGGAGTCTGGGTGGACCACAAATTGTGCATGAGTCAATAGTTTGACGCAGTGGCCAAAAAAGCCAACACGATTCTTGGTTGCATCAACAGAACCATAGTGTCTAGATCAAGGGAAGTGAATAGTACCACTCTATTCTGCTCTGGGCAGACTCCACCTGGAGTGCTCTGTCCAGTTCTGTGCACATTCAATTTTAAAAAGATGTTGACAACCTTGAACAGGTCCAGGGGAGGGTGACGAGGATGGTTAAAGGTCTAGAAGAAATGTCTTACAAGGAGAGGCTTAGGGTGTTGGGAATGTTTAGCCTTACAAAAAGAAGGTTGAGAGGGGATATGATAGCTATGTTTAAATATTGAATGGATGTCATAATTGAAGAAAGGACTGGTTTGTTTTCTATGGCTTCAGAGACTAGAACTCGGGGCAATAGTATCAAACTACAGGAAAAAGGATTCAATTTGAACATTAGGAATAACTTCAGGATGGTCTGGGCGTGGAATATGCTGTCACGGAGGGTGGTGGAGTCTCCTTTAGAGGTTTTTAAGCAGAGGCTGGATGGCCATCTGTCGGAAATATTGTGATGGGGTTCCTGCATGGCAGGGGGTTGGACTAGATGGCCCTTGAGGTCTCTTCCAACTCTGATTCTATGATTCTAATATTTACTGTAAATCTCAAAGTAAACTACATATTACTAGCAGTCTGATTGTCAGCCTGTCTTTTTTTCTCTCTGTCTTGCCTTACAGCAGCCCTGTTGTGAACGTCTAAAGCAGGGGGAGCAGCTTTTGCTGTCCAGATGTGCTCTTGGCTTACATTCCTTCACCATTAACTCTGCTGGTCAGGGTTGCTGTTATCTGTAAGCCAAAGAGCATATGGGGAGCCACAGCTGCCTATCCCAGTCTAAAACAAGCCACTGAAATCCGGATAATATAGAGGGCCAATGTCTAGAGAATCAGTGGTGTATTTTATTGATCTGCTTGGTGTGTGAGATGGCTATTGGTTATGGTAAAGCCCTGCAGAGTGTTCTGCAATGCTAATGAATATATTCATTTCTGGAAGCAGATAATGTACATGTACTTGTTATGCCAAATCCCCATAGATTTGTCTTAGGAAGTTTAAAAATTTGCAATTTGATAAAAAATACTGCCAATACATGTGGATGTGAAAAGGCATTCTGTGTCAAATCTCAGGGTTGCACAGTGTATCACTGCATATCATGAGCCAACTAAAGGCAATTGCTGGTACTTAACTATATTTTTGCACGATTAAAGAAGAAGAAATTCTTGGCATGTAGCTTGTGTGTGACAAAATATTGGCCTGAGATTCCCAAAACAGCCCCACCTCCATGCAAGAGGGTGTGTTTATGTTGCTGTTCCTTTCATTTTAATTCCAGTCTTAGTAACTTATTTATACCCTTTAAGTAGTTTTTCAAACTGAGTTTTGTCTGCATAAAATACATCGGTGAGGCTATTCATTTATCAAAAAGAGTTTAGTAACACTGACCCCATACTTTAAATACCATGTTACTTTCTGTTGCATCCCTTGAACGGGAGGTGGTTGACATTCTAGCTGTCTACAAAGGGGTATTGTTAAATGAAAGCTAATTAGGATGGGATTTCCTGTTGCTAAGAGCTACAGCTCTGGTATGCAAGAGAGTCAAACAGCAAGGGCAGGGTAGAAGTAACAAATGCTTAATATTGTTCCACACTCCCCTTTATGAAGCAAGGGAAATTTAAGGAGCCCTGTAGAACGTCTGCTTCCATCGGGGGAAAATAATGGTATTGCCTAGTGAAAACTGCCACTCATCATTGTGCTGATCATATGTTACAAATGCTAGAGGTAAGAGTTCTGGGAAATGTGGCTGGGGAAGAGGATGTTGAACCACACATATAGGGGACTTATTTGGTATAAAATGGTTAAAATTAGAATTAAAAAAAGAGAACAACTGTGCAAGGAAGTTTGTTTTATTTGCCGATGGCTCGTGGTACCTTTGTATTAATCTGTTTTTGCAAATTTGAACACCTAGTTCTTGGGAATTATTATTATTAGTATTTATTAAACTTATACCCCACCTATCTGGCCACATGGAATAGTAAAATTTCCTCTGTGCTTATAACTCACACCTTGGATGTTTTACCTTTTAGATCAAAACTCTCAGAATCTCAAGTGACAATGCAGGCTCAGAAATTTAGGGAACTGTAGTCCAATATGTACATGAGTGTGTCAAACTTTGCTCGAATTTCACAACATTGGTCTTAGTTTCTCAGACTCTAGCAGTTAGTTAGTTCCACTGTGGTAAGGAAAGATGACTGAAAACTAAAGCTACAGTTGTATAACTGCTGAGGACATAAATAGCAAACATATACATATTTATTTCATTTTGGGTTGTTTCAGGTAGTACATTTCTTGTTTTGGGTTTGTTTGTTTTTTCTTCATGCCTCAGTTCTTTAGTTTTATATGACAGAAGCCTCTTTTGAGTCATTCATTTCATGTTTTCCCATTCACATTTTTCATATTACAAAATACCTAAAGAACCCTTGAAACTACTTCAAAAAGCAGAAGCAAGGCAACAGAGAATCAATCTAGGCCAGAGCCACACAACAAAAAAGAGCAAGAAAGCAGCCAGTGAGTGAGACACTATCTGCCTTTCACAGAAGAAAACCAAAGCAGCCATCAATGCCACAATATGTATAACACCAAGAACAAAAATAAAGATAGATTCACACACAACCTAGTGGCACATTTGCACAATTACAAGGTCTACTGCACTGGCCCATAACTGTCACAGAAGTGAGCAAAACAGTCTCAGAAAACCCTGCCAAAATACACAGTCAATTAGCCAAATAAACATTTTTAAAAAATCAAATAGGTAAAGCACACACACACATACTCTTCCTCCCTCTCACACATTCTCTCTCTCTCTCTCTCTCTCTCTCTCACACACACACACACACACACACACACACACATACTCACACTCTCTCTCACACACACGTGTGCACACACAGGAAAAATAAAAATCATATGGAGAGCTTCAAAACCAAGAAAAGCAAGCAAGAAAATAAGGGCAAAAATATATACCGTAATCAAAACCAGCCATCAAATAAAAACTCCTCAAAGACTGGGAAATCCCTCTGTTTCTTACAACTTAATATCTTCCCTTCTGTTCTTTTATTCCAGAAAGCAGACAGAGGCAAAATAAAGGAAAGACCAAAGAAAATGGGGTTGTTAAATAATCTGATTGAGGAGGAATCCCAAAAATAACCCCGAGGAGGCATGCTGGCACAGGCAAGCTGCCTGCAACCAGAAAAAATAATAAAAAATTGGGGGGAAACCTTCCAGAAAGTCAAGGAAAAGGGGGGGAGGGAAAGGATGGAAGATGCAATCCAAGATGGATGGCAGCAAGAGCAGAGCAAACTAATCCCACCCACAAAGCTCAACTGAGGGCGCTTTTACATGACCCCTAAAATCTGAGGCAAAGGGCTCCCAGATGCGGAGCTTAAGTTTTTCCACCCGCTCCGGACTTTTAAAAAAATTAAGTACGACCACGCCCACCTAAGCGCGTCCCAGCGCATTTTCCAAGTACCTGGTCTCTGAAGGTGAAAAATTTCTGATGCGGATTACAAAGCAGTGAGTCCTCGCCTTCTGTTTGTTTTGGGGTTTTTTTTTGCCCCCCGCCCCTTTAAGAGACTGGAATGCTTCCCGGGCTACTCCCGAAGGCAGAGCGTAGGTGAGCTTGCCTTCTTTTCTCCCTTCTTTTCTCCCTCCCCTCACGCAGACAGGAGCAAGGGAGTGCGGAGGGGTGGGAACACAGCAAGAGGAGCAAACCCCCAAGATCTCTGGTCCTAATTTAAGTTGCCAGCGGATCTTAGGGATCGTGTAAAAGCGCCCAGAAGCAAAGAGAGCATTCCTCACTAGCTTCCTGGCTCTTCTGCAGATTCAAAACTTCACCTTGCCTGTGGTGTTCTGCTTTCCTGCTGACAGCCCTCATACTGACAGTATTGGATGAAACATTTTGTAGACAGCTTAACAAAGGGCGAAAGGAAAGTTACACCAACAAACAACCATGAAAGAAACGTGGAAGTTTTGTGTTTCTGTACCTGTCATTTGTTAATAAGGATCATTTGTGTTTTACATGTTTAGTTTGGGCAACTGATGCAGTAAAACTAACAGTGTTTCTTTTGGGTTTTCTGGCTTTTGTTAAAACAACAAAGGCCCATCCCTAATAACTGCTATATTTTTATAGTTTTTGCTACTGTATGAGATCACTGCTCAATCTCATTGGTGTTTTTCTGAAACAAGAGTAACTCAGCTGTTAAAGGAATGACTCCTTCTGTCTTCTAAATCATGCACCTTGTACCTCTTTTCCTCTGAGAACAGACAACGGGAAGTGCAATTTAAAGTCACAAAGGTTGAGCCCAATGTAGATGACCTATAATTTGAGAATAACACATTTGTAGCAGAAGAAACCTGGCACATGATGAATGAATGGAGTTCATGCATACATATTTCCCAGAGCCAAGGAACACATAGAAGTTGGACATTATCCCCAGATTACAGGTCATCTGAATGAAAATGCCATGGTGCAAGGCTCCAAGCTACAGCTCTGTTTCTTAAAATTCCTTTCAGTCTTAGATAGGGAAGACGGGCAGCCCTTAACAATCAGGCATGTACAAAATTCATGAGTTTTGGGCTTTACAGATTTTCTCACCTACAAAATTACTCTGAGTTTTGCTAAATTCTGTACCTCTTCTCAGGAACTATGAGCATCACCAGACACAACTAAGTAAGGAGGGCATAATAAATCCTGAGAAGGTGCCACGTTATATATGAATATCAGCTGGGCAAGCTGCCTTGAAAATTCTTTGCCTTGTAACTGTTCCTATATTTCTGCCATCTACATGAACCAGAGAGAAAGAACTGCAGAATCAGCCTCAAAAACATGGCCAATGCAAATGGCAACAGGAACTTCAGATATATACACATACGTATCTGTAGAATGATGTTAGACATGTAAAAACAGAGACACCCCCACTGTAGTCCCTGGAGGCACTTGTAAGAATTTGTAATAGTTTTGTCTGGTTTTTAAAAGACAGATTGTGATGCAGGCACAAACTCACCTATGAAGTGTGCCATTTGAGACATTTCCAGACTTTTAATATTCAGCTGTTTCACAAGGACTTTTCCTTGCTAATAAAGAAACAGGTATGGTGTCCTCCATTCACTAGACCTTCTGTACCAGCCACCCAAATGAGCTTAAAATCAAAAATCAAATGCTGCTGACAATCCATATCTGGGTTAAATTTTAGGGATTTGGAGCTTTCTGAAGGATTGGGGTCCTATATCATGCCTTGTTGCAAAACCACCACTCTGGAGGCTTCCAGGAGTGGCCAATGTCATAATTGCATTCAAGGAAAAGAAGGGTGATTTCTCTGTTTTGATGTGTCTAACACCATTCTACAGATACATACAGGTACCGGTATATGTCAAAACTCAGTTTCATCTGTTACTACTTGCACTGGGCATGTTTTTGAGGCTAATTATACTGTACAGTTATTTACCTCTGATTCATGCTAGTAAGCAGGCAGATAGACAGAAATTTCTTTTTGTGGGAAGATCCAAAAGCCACAAAAATGTTTGAGAAGACTGCCTGTGGTCCTGGGGGGGGCATTCTTTGCCCACCTCCACTTTCCTTGTGTTCCTTCTTTTCCTTTGCCCTAAGTAGAAATGTTTTTCCTTCCATAGATGCAGAACATACACACGTATCTGATGCTTTACATGGGGGGGGGGTGCTGACCAATTGTGTTCCTCCAGGTATCTGTTAGACTCTAGATATCATAATTCCACAGCCTTGTCTGTTTTGCCCATCATAGCTCAAATCCATCTGTGAAGGACTGGGGCTGACCAGTAGCCTACCACAGCTCTTGAGAGGTGTTTGTACCTCAGATACAATGGATAATATTAGCCTTTAGGGGGCAGCAACAGTCTACCGTGGGAATCTCTGGCTGCTACTCAATTTTTCCCCCCAACAGCACATGTGCCGCCTCGTCACATTTGAGTTATAGCGACCTTAGTAGAGTTTTTAAGGTATGGGAAGTACTTAAGAAATCATTTAACTTGTGATACCAACACAAACCCCTGGAGTTGTCAGGGCTCAGTGGGGATTTGGACCAAGGTCCCCTAAGTGCTAGTCTATCCTTATATCCATTTTCTCTTGTACATCCAAGGTGGTTTGGATGGCTTGCTAGCTGGTTACAAATTGGCTACTTTTAAAAAACATTTTACTGTATTTTTTTTAAAAAAGAGGACAGTTAAAAATACAAAAATGAGCAAAGAATCCCTAAAATAACATATCATGAAACCAAACATTCTAACTCTTGAAAGTTCCCTGTTATGGACGTCAGCACAGGGTGGGAAACTAAAAATATTACACAATGTATAGTGATGGTTGATTATGGGTTCCCATGACTCTTAATGGTAGAGACTGTGCCTTTTTCTTTTCTTTTTGCCGACCTTTACATTAAAGGTCTTTATTCATTGATGTTGCAATCCTAATATCTTCAAAAAACTTGGGATCTCTTAATTTTGCCTCTTAATTGAATTATGCTCCCCCTAAAGGATCAGGTCTGCAGCTTGGGGGTACACCTGGGTCTGGCACATATTTTAGAGACCTGAATGAGCCAGGGCCTTTTATCAGCTCTGTTTGATTGGCCAGTGAGGCCTCTACTTGGTTAAGAAATGCCTAGCAACAGCGGGTCACACATTGGTAATCTCAAAAAAAAAATTGCTTTGATGCTCTCTACATAGGGATGCCATTGAAAATAGCACAACAACAGGCATACAATGTGGCACCCAAGCTTTCTGGAAACTAGTAAATTTGATCATATATCCACAGTCTTGGCTCATCATCATTGGTTTCCTGTCAGTTTCCATTCTCAATCCAACATTCTGATTATGAACTCTAAAGCCCATAACAATTTAGGACCTCAATATTTGTCATCGTCATCTTCTCAGAACTGCAGAGCTCGAAGGGACCCTATGGATCTTCAGCCCTTGTCAAGGAGATACAATGGGGAATAGAACTCCCCTCCTCTAGCTCCACAGCCAGAGACCTATAGCACTGAGCTACCCAGCAGTTCTGGGCACGGCATCTCTCTCAGAAAACAGGTACAGTGCTACCTTGTATAAAGGAATTAAGTCATTCCAAATGAAATTATGTTAAGCAAATTTTCCTTTATACAAATTTCCCACACGAATGCATTGAAAACGGAGTAATCTCATTTTTATGTTGTATGAATTTTCCCCATAGGCAATTATGTTAAGCAAATTTCCCCTATCTCTGGAATTTTTAATGTTGTACAGATTTTATGTTATACAAACCATTTGTTATACAAGGTTCCACTCTACTTAGTCCTCTTAGTCCATAAAGATTCTCAGTCATCCAGGTGAGGTTAGGGTTAGGGTTAGGGTTAGGGTTAGGGTTAGGGTTAGGGTTAGGGTTAGGGAGAAGCCATTGGTGGGAAAAGGAGCATAACTTTCTCCCTTGGCTTGCGCTGAAGAATATAGTTCCTATTTGCCTGAGAATGGAAGCACAAAGAAACGTGGCAGTTACCTGTATCAGAAGAGCTGGAAATGGAATACGATTGACTGACTCAAGGCAGAAAAAAAGTCAGTTGGAGCAAAACTGAGATTTTGATCTACTGCTCAAGGGAAAATCGAGTTCTTGTGGTGAATGCTATCTTTTTCATCCAATTTACCAAAATAAGTTGGAAGAAAACACATTTAGCACAAATCAGTCATTTGCTACTGCATGCTAATGTGTTGGGAGAGGTAGAAGGCAGCATGAAAAGAAAGAGATCAAATAGGAAATGGATTGACTCCTAATGAAAAAACCACAGGCTTCTGTTTACAAAAGCAGAGCGGGACTGTTGCGGACTGGACATTTTGGAGATGGCCCATTTATGGAGTCAGTATAAGATGAGGGCAACGTGATGGCACAAAACAACAACAATAATGTTTACAATTGAAATCATCATCATCATCATCATCATCATCATCATCATCATCATCATCATCATCATGCAGTTGAGTCAATTTTGATCTATGGCAACCCTTTTCAGAGTTCCCCAAAATAGAGAATATTCAGAAGTGGTTTACCATAACCCTCTTCTGGGTGTATCACGAGTCAGATATCTAGTCTCATGCACTCCCAGGAAGCTGGACTAGATGGGCCTTTGGCCTGATCCAGCATGGCTTTTCTTATGTTATGTTCTGATGTTCACATTGGGGCTATGAAGCTTTCTTAAGGTCATATAGAGTGGCTGTACTCGTGGGAGGCACAGTGGGGAACCAAACTCCCAACCTCTTGTTCCTCATGTGTGTGTGTGTGTTGTGTTGTTACAGTCGTGACCGACTGACTCTCCATGACCCCATGTCCATGGAGTTTTCTTGGCAGGAATACTGGAGTGGTTTGTCAGTTCCTACTCCAGGCACCTACAACACCTGGTATTCCATGATGGTCTCCCATCCAAGTACTAACCATGGCCGACCCTGCTTAGCTTCCGAAATCAGTCGAGATCGGATGTGCTTAAGGCATCTAGGCAGCTCTTGTTCCTCATGGTGATACCTAAATCATTGAGCTCTCCTGAAATAAGCACACACATATTCATTTTCTCCTGTAGAGGGCAGTAGCTTAAAACACTTACAACAAGTTATGTGTGCTAAGAAGTGTTTGAACATCTGTTTATGTTCCGGTTCTGAACTGCTTCACTTTCAGGTAAACACCCATTCACAAAATGTCTATGACCACTTGGAAGTATAAAGAAGACAAGAGTGCTAAGGAATGTGTTGATAGATAATGGAGAGAACAAAAGCATGTGATTGGAAGGTTGTGGAGAGGAGAGAGAGACTGACAACGCTGCTTGTGATCTTCAATGCCGTCAATCATTTCTGATGTATAGTCGCCCTAGTATGGTTTATATAGATACGCAGTGTGGGGTAGTGGATAGAGTCAAGGAACAGGACTCTGGAGATCAGGGTTCAAATCCCTGCTCAGCCACAGAAACTCAATGAGGGAATGGAAGAGGTAAAACTGATACCTGTATGTGACCCAAAATAACCTCTTTCTGGCCAATCATAGAACAAAGGCCTGATCACTCTTTCTTTACAGATATTACTTTCTGGTATCATTTCTGCCTTGGCCTTTAGAATTGGTCAGAGTTCTCAAGTACCCACGATTCACACCTTCCACTGCACCTCTTAGGAAGCTCAGCAGGGAGCGAAGGCTCAGCCTGGTAATATACATATCAAGGGAATAAGGAATTTATTCCAGACACTATGGCGCCTTCTGGAAGGGGAAATCATTAAGGGAAGAAAAAGGATGCCCCATCTTTATGGGAGAGCCAATGAGTTTGCCTTCCTCACGTTTTCAGCCAGTTAGATGTAGGATCCAAACTGTATGTATATATTATCCAATGAGGTTGTATACTTTAGGACTGTTTGTCTGTTGTGGCATAAAACTATTTCGTCTCTTCCTGACCTCTTGCTAGAGAAAATATACAAGGTAAATCCAAAAGGTAACAAAACCACTGCTTAAATATCTCACTAATCTTGAAAATCATGTTAATGTTGCTATAAGTTGTTTCCAGTTTGACACTACATAACAGGGTTTTCAGGGTCTCTTTAGGATCTTTTAAGATACCTGACTATGAGTTATTTAAGGAGTGGTTTTAAAACCATCGTCCTCTCCAGTGAATTTACACACTTGAACAGGGATTTGAACCCAGGTCTCCTTAGACCTAATCTATCATTCTAACCACTAAACCACACTGGCTTTCCAGATACATAGATAAGAAGAGCCATGCTGGATCAGGCCAAAGGCCCATCTAGTCCAGCTTCCTGTATCTCACAGTGGCCCCACAAGATGCGTTTGGGAGCGCATGAGACTAGATAACTGTCTCCTGATACTACTCCCCTGCATTTGGCCCTTGAAATACCCTGGTTTTAAGCCTGGAGATTACACATCTCCCTCATGGTTTGTAACCTGTGATGGAGTTTTCCACAAGGAATCTGTCGAATCCCCTTTTGAAGGCATCCAGGCCAGATGCCATCACCACATCCTGTGGCAGGGAGTTCCATAGACTAACAACACGCTGGGTGAAAAAAATATTTTCTTTTGTCAGTTCTTACTCTCCCAGCCTTCAATTTGAGTGTATGTCCCCTAGTTCTGGTATTTTGGGAGAGGGAGAAGAGCTTCCCTCTATCCACTTTACTCATGCCCTGCATTATTTTGTATGTCTCAATCATATCCCCCCTCAGGCTCCTTTTTTCCAGACTAAAGAGGCCCAAATGTTTTAGCCTTTCCTCATAAGGGAGGTGCCCCAGCCCAGTAATCATTTTAGTTGCTCTCTTGTGCATCTTTTCCAGTTCCACTGTCTTTCTTGAGATGCGGTGACCAGAATTGTACACAATACTCCAGGTGCGGCCTTACTATTGTTTTGTATAATGGCATTATAATGTTGGCTGTTTTATTTTCAATCCCCTTTTTGATAATCCCTAGTATGGAATTGGCCTTCTTCACTGCTGCCACACATTGGGGAGACACCTTCATGGAGCTGTCCACCAACACACCAAGATCTCTTTCCTGATCCGTCACGGATAACTCAGAGCCCATGAGTTGATAGATAAAGTTTGGATTTTTTTGCCAGCCCATTCCCCCAGTTTGGAGAGATCCTTCTGGGGCTCTTCACAATCCTCTCTGGTTTTTACCACACGGAAAAGTGTTGTGTCATCTGCAAACTTGGCCACCTCACTGTTTATCCCTGTCTCCAGGTCATTTATGATTAGATTGAAAAACACCGGTCCCAGGATAGAGCCCTGGGGCACACCGCTTTTCACTTCTCTCCATTGTGAAAATTTCCCACTGACACCTACTCTTTGTTTCCTAGATCTCAACCAGTTCTCAATCCATAAGAGGACCTGCCCTCTTATGCCCTGACTGTGCAATTTTCTCAGCAGTCTTTGGTGAGGGACTGTGTCAAAAGCCTTTTGAAAATCCAGATAGACTATATCCACTGGTTCACCCAAATCCACATGCCTGTTGACCTTTTCAAAAAATTCTAAGGTAGCTTACAAGAACTGTTGCTGTTGTTGATTTACACCCAGGAGTTTAAAGTGTTTATATATGCTCCTTTGAGTGTGTTTGTACAACCCTGTAAAATGCATTAGAGTAAAAGATAATGATCAGTCCAAGGTCACACAGTGAGCTTCATATAGTCAACATGGCTTTTGAATCCAAGCCTGCTTATTCCTAGACAAACAGAAGACTTGTGAAAGAATTTGAGACAAGCAAGCATGGGCCAACTCAACTACATTTTGAACACACCTACAGTGGTACCTTGACTTACGAGCAGCTCTACTTATGAGCAATTCAACTTAAGAGTGGGAAACTGTTGGCGTTTGAACTGCTGCCTTAAAGATTTTAGATATGGTCTGCTTTACTTACATGGTTTTATTTTTTTCGATTTTAAAATTTATTTTTTAGATTTTTTAGATATAGCTGCTCTACTTGTTTGACTTATGAGCATTCATTTGGAATGGATTAAGCTCGTAAGTAGAGGTACCACTGTACTTGGATGGAGCTATGCCATGTCCAATAAGGAGTTATATGATGTGGCTGCTCCTCTAGATTGCGGTCAATGTCCATTTTCCTTATACAACATATGCATGTATAGATCATATTAGATTGTGCAGATTTTTTATATCCCCCTTTTGCCAATACTGATATATGTATTAGTCAGTATTAGTAATTCAGTAATTCTTAGTAAAGAATTACTCAGATGCATTGCAGGACTTGATGTTCCACTTCGTAGGAGGTATTTTTCTCTTTTCCTTTTTGCATTCAAAGTCTTGTATCTAGAAACTGGAATCCTGGATCACAGGAGAGCAATTCATAAATCTATTATTTTCTACCCTGTGTTTCAAAAGTATCGCTTCTTCATAGTTCCGACTGAAGCAACTTTTTGGGAATTTGGAGCAAATTTACCATAGGTATAGTTCTTCTTCTAGGCAAAGCTGAAATGAAGTGAAAGGAAATTGTGACAAATAAACATGTGGGTGCATGCTAATTACAAAAAGGCCCCTTACTGCCAAATGGCTGTAGGTAAATCTGGGGCTGGGTTTAGGGAGACACTCTAATTTGCCATTAATATTGGCAGATAATTATGGACCAATAAAGGGTTAATAGTGTAGTGTGATGATGATGTCAGTTCCCATGCTTCTTTGGAGGGCTGGCTGGCTGTGATATTTGAGCCAGGCTCTAAGTAAAAGAGAGAAAAGACACAGGGAGAAACAGAGAAGGTGGAAGTGTTGAATGGCATTGCAGGCAGAGGTCTCCCTCCGTTCCCTCCCTCCCTCCGTTCCCTCCCTCCCTTTTATTAGTTTTGTTCCCCACCCCACAGGGCAGCAGCCCTGTTGGGCTCCACAGACCACAGAAGAGCAGCTCACGGATGGCAACAATACAAACTTGTTCTCCCCAAGAACAGTACAAGGTCAGCCCCAGAAATCTTTGTGCACTTCTTGTCCCCCCCCCCTTTCTAAACCTCCGTTTTACTTCAGCCTTCCTTTCTGCTTGAGCAATCTGTCTGCCGAAGGTGAGGCGGGAAGGAGGGAGGAGGGTGTAAGTGGGTGCATCCTTCCCCCAACCCCAACCCCATTCCCAGAACTAATTTGGGCAGAGTTAGACGGAAAGTAAAAATGTTTGCTGAGAGCTGTGCGTTTTCCTGCAGAAACTGATTCCTCGACACGTATACACATGGGTGGGTGGGTGTGGAAGCGTTGATGATGCATTTATAGGGTGTCTTTTCTCTGTAGGCATTTATAAGAGAGAATGGGGTGGTGGGCTAGTTAAATGCCACTCTTACAAGCTTGGGCTGTTAGTAGAACGTGCTTCTCTTATTACGAGCCGGGTTTTAACAATACAAATACAGCCTTAATTGTTGGCCTTTCTGGCAAATGGGTAATTGATTCTGGGTGTGAGTCTAGATACATTTAGAGAGAAAAGGTCCACTAAACTCAGAGAAATTTACTTCTCTGTAAGTATTTAGGATTGCACTGTTGGTCTGCTATAAACAGCTGTCCCCTCATGGTAAGATGGAGACCATAGACTAGGTACATGGATGAGATTTGTGAAGGGTATGTTCATGTTATACTTAGTATGAATGTTACTACTGCACAGGAAAGATGTGCTGCATAAGATAATCTTTGCTTCTGCAGTCGCTTGACTACTAAATCGAGTGCCAACTAGTGACCTTTTAAGTCACAGACATTTCAGCCTTGTCTTCAGTAACAAGACACTTGTTTTTTATTAATTGTTTATTTTTGTTTCCCAGTTTCTATACTGTTTCTTCTAAAGTCTTAGGTGGCTTATGTATTTTTTAAAAAAAAATCAGAGTAAACATATATGACGAATGAAAACATGAACTAGAAAGAAAGCACCTCTCTCTTTCAAGTTATGCCTACAAGGATATTGGATTATTAGGCCCTTAAATACTCACAGATCCATTGGTATGAGTTTTGCCCATAGCTCCAAGAAACTGACATTATCCCATGGAGTTGGGGGTGGTGTCCCATATTTAAAAATCTGTTATACAGAATTCCAGGTAAAACCACTATTTCATATACTTGTTCACCCACAGTTCCCCACATAAATGTTACTGGAAATAAAATTTGAGGATTTGGAAATACAGTATTAAGTGGGCTCTTACAGTAGATCTCCTTATACATTTTCATACCATTGATAACAATCTGTTCTTTAAAAATGTGGTAAGAATTTGGAAGGATTGGGCAAATACATCGTTTTCTGTCTGATCCCCTTTGATCCTCTTTGTTAGTCATCCACTAATTTATGAAATTGACAAATTTTGGAAAAGGCACAATTTATGTCAATTAAGAGATTTGTTTAGTAGCTTGAGACCCAAATCAGGGGAATCACTGTTAAATTAAGTCAGTACTATCTCACCCTCTTGGTTACAAATGATAATACAGTAATACCTTGGATAACAAATGCCTCTGCAAATGAATGATTTGGATAGTGAATGGAAATTTCCGGGTATAGGGCTGCCTTGGATAACACGTTGCCTATGGGCTGCCTCGGATAAAGAATTTTTCATAATGCCTTGCAAAAAAAGGGTACCCAGGATGCATTGCAGCCCCCCTTTGTGGAGGGGTGGGAGGAGTTAGAGCATTTTTTTCATGGTGTTTGGGAGCCATTCTGGACAATTTTGTTGTTGAGAGATTTGGATCTTTCGGACTTGGAAAGGTAGGGAGTTAGATTTTATTAATCTTTGCTCTACTTTTCTTTGCATTTTTGGTGGGAACAGGCTGGGGTAGTCTTGCTGCTTTCTTTTCTCCATGTTAGCAGTGTTTTCCATTGCTCTGCAGGCAAGAACCAGCTGGTGTTTTCTTGCTCCTTGTGTTTGTGTATGTTTGCATTGTTCCCCATTGCACTTTGGGCGGGAACAGGCTGGGGTGGTCTTTCTGGTTTCATTTCTCCATGTTTGCAGTCTTTTCCATTGCTCTGCAGGCAGAAACAGGCTGGATTTCTCTTGCTGCTTATGCTTGTCTCTGAATTTTTCTCCCATTGCATTTTTGGTGGGAAAAGGCTGGGGTAGTCTTGCTGGGGGGGAAGGGGATGTCCATGTTTGCACTGCAGGGGATGTTCTGGGGGATGTTCCAGCACTGCATGCCTTTAAAATGTACTTTATAAAGACCCCAGCTTTTTTGCTTTTTTCTGGACCTCTGAAATGGATTAATCCATTTCCCATTCATTTCAATGGGAAACTGTGTTTCGGATAATGAATGTTTCATATAACAAACTGCCTCAGAGAATGAATTAAATTCATTATCAGAGGCACCACTGTACTTATTTCTTACCAGTCACCCTTGTTTTAAGAAAAAAAAGTCTTACGAATCACGGTTTCCCATAGGAATGCATTGAAAAAGGATTAATCTGTTCTGGAAGCTATGGGTCGCTTTGTTTTATGAAAAATTTGTCTTACGAAACGTGGAGTAATATTCCCACACCAGGAATATATATAAACACAGATAGCAAAGTATGTGTTTGAGGAAGCAGAATTTGATCCCTAAAAGCTCACAATGAAGCCAGACTGCACACTTATTTATTTTATTTATTTATTTATTTTTGAATTTGTACCCCGCCCATCTTCCCACGGGAACTCTGGGCGGCTTACAGAGCTGAAACAGGTCAGCAAATACACAACTATCAAAATGTAAGACAGACAACAAGATAATCATAAACATATAATTAAAAACGCAGCATAGAGTTAGGCGCCCTTGTTTTGGTCTAACCTCGCTGCTAGGTCAGTACACTCGTTATAGAGGAATCGATGGCGAGAAGAAGGAGAGAGAAAGAGAGAGGGAAAAAAAAACTATTAGGCTAGGTCACCAAAGGCCTCGCGAAATAGGATGGTTTTAATCGCTCTACGAAAGGCCAGCAGGGACTCTGCAGAGCGCACTTAATTTTACCAGTTGCGCTCATTTTGTACGGTACAAAAATGCATCATCTAAAGCTTTGTCAGTGACATTAAAATAAGTTATAGGGACAGTATACAAAAATAAACATATGTGGTAGTCTCTGCACATACGTAGAGATAGGAAGAGGCACCTGTATTCTTCTCTGGTACAAATACTATGGTAAGTATAAGATTAAGGCAGCAATATACAATAGATCAATCCCCCTCAAGAGTTTTGAAAGGAAAACACGACCAGCCATCTTCAGGATGACTATTGGCATTAAAACGATATTGCATCTGGTACTATGTCACAACATTCAGGTGGACTAATTGTTTCATCAACTTACTGCTACAGTAAACCCCCACCTGTCGCAGGGGTTAGGGACCCGACTCGACCCGCAATAATTGAAAATCCGCAATATGCAGATGCTGGGTCAGGTCAGGACTGGGCCGGCTCTCTGGGGGGCTCTTGTACTTACCCCAGGCCTGGCACTGCCCCAAATGGGCCTGCAAGGGGCTTTCCAGTCCCCCAGAGGCCCCAAAAAGTGCTTTCTAGTGATCTGGAGGTCACTTCTGGTTTACTTGAAGTCACTTCTGGTTTGCAGGGAAGCACTTTTTGGGCCTCCGACGGGCCTGGGAAGGCCTTTCCTCCTTACCCCTTTTTTCATATACTGTGGACCAGAACTGCAGTATATGAACCGCGAAAGGGTGGGGGACAACTGTATCCTCATGAGGTTGATTAAAGGCAGCCATTAACCACTTTGCCCTTCCTCCCAGTTCACCGCATTATTTTTCAAACGTATCTCTAAAGACTCCTTTGTCAGCCTTAAATTCTAAGAGTGAGATTGAAAGAGCTTTTGTTTGTTTGATTGATTAAAACATATACAGTACTATGCCCAGTTTCCCAGCCGTGTTTTGCTAGTGCAGACTTTTCTTGTTGAAAAATCTAAGGTATTGCTGATGTTCCTTTCATCAAATACCAGTGCTTCTTCCCATCTGCCCAATATAAATTAATCCACAAGTACATGGTATCTCATAAACACCTGGCACTTTTAAACCCAAGCAATCCTTCATGAGCTTGTATACCCTAATTTAATCTTTTTTAAAGGTCTTAAAACCGTTTTAAATCCAACCTTCTTTAACAATCTCTCAAGACAATTATCTACCATGCTGCAATAAGGCAAAATTGCAGCCTGTTGTTCAGTCGTTCAGTCATGTCCGACTCTTCGTGACCCCATGGACCAGAGCACGCCAGGCCCTCCTGTCTTCCACTGCTTCCCGGAGATTGGTCAAATCCATGTTGGTTGCATTGATGACACCGTCCAACCATCTCATTATTTGCCGTCCTCTTTTCCTTTTGCCTTCAATCTTTCCCAACATCAGGGACTTTTCCAAGGAGTCCTCTCTCCTCATGAGATGGCCAAACTATTGGAACCTCAGCTTCAAAATTTGTCCTTCCAATGAACATCCAGGGTTGATTTCTTTCAGGGTGGATAGGTTTGATCTCCTTCCAATCCAGGGGACTCTCAAGACTCTCCTCCAGCAACACAGCTCAAAAGCATCAATTCAGCAGTGATCAGCCTTCTTTATAGTCCACTTCTCACTTCCATACGTCACTACTGGAAAAAACATAGTTTTGACTATCCGAACCTTTGTCGGCAAAGGGATGTCTCTGCTTTTTAAGATGTTGCCTAGGTTTGTTATTGCTTTCCTCCCACGAAGCAGGCACCTTTTAATTTCGTTGCAGCAGTCACCATCTGCAGTGATCAAGAAGTCCAAGAAAATAAATTCTGTCATTGTCTCCATTTCTTCCCCTTCTATTTGTCAGGAGGTGATGGGGCCGGTGGCCATGATCTTAGGTTTGTTTTTGTTTTGTTTTTATGTTGAGCTTCAGCCCTTTTTCCCCTCTCCTCTTTTGCCCTTCTTTAATTCCTCCTCACTTTCTGCTATCAGAGTAGTATCATCTGCCTATCTGAGGTTGTTGATATTTCTTCCAGCAATCTTAATTCCAACTTGTGATTCATCCAGTCCTGCCCTTCACATGATGTACTCTGCATATAAGTTAAATAGGAAAAATAGGTACTACAAGGCAGTATACAGCCTTGTAGTACTCCTTTCCCAATTTTAAACCAGTCAGTTGCAGCACCTCTTGTCAAATCCTCCTCTTGATCTTTCAGTTTCTCCCTCCACCCACCTTGCAGTGGTGTGAAAAAATTTTCAGATTACTGTATAACCATTCAGCTGAAATGTTTGCCTCAAGAACTCCAATCTCTTCCCGGTATGATCTTGATCTCTGTGGTTCTTGTCCTATGTATTAATGTGTGCATCCCTGAACTTTTTTGCACTGGGTAATGATGACTAGCACTGTTTAAACAGAGGTTTGTTTGAGTAGATTTCCTATAGATGTGTGTGTTGTGTCGTTACCGTCGTGACCGACTCTTCGTGACACCATGACCATGGAGTTTTCTTGGCAGAAATACTGGAGTGGTTTGCCAGTTCCTAGTCCAGTTCCTATAGATACCTTTAACCAAATAACCATCTTTATTCCTTAATACCAGCACATCCAGAAAATGTAATTTTCTATCTGTAGGTTGTATGTTATTCTGGATCTTGTTTACATGTGCTACAAAGTGATACCATTTTTCTTCTCCATGTGAATATAATCCACATACCTCTTATAAAACGATAGTTTAAAAGGTGTGGATGCTAAAGCCTGCTTTTCAAACGCTTCCATATAAAAATTGGCTGCTACTGGGGACAAAGGAGCGCCCGTTGCCACTTCATCTGCATGTTCAAGAACTTCCCATGAAATATAAATAAGTTGATTTAAGTACAAATTTAAACAATTCTATTACAGGTGGAGAGAAGAACAATTCTATATTGGAAGCTAAACTTGTGAAGTTTTTAAGGTCTTTGCAGTGTATTGATTGGGATATATTGACTTTAATCATGCTCTAAGAAAGCAGAAAAGTTTTTATAGGACAGCAATGTTTAGTTGACTAACTGACTAGGTGAGTCAAACTTTGTAAATGCGCCTTCAGCCTGTTACTAGTCTGCTGAGAGTTAGCAGTGAATATCAAGCTACATATCTAAAATGGGCAAAGAAAGAAGGGCTTCCCCTATTCACACTTGGTTTCTATGCTGTATTCAGATGAGGTATTGGATGCTACATTTTTTCTCCTGTGTACTTGCTTTCACCTCTGGAATTCCAAGTTGCTAGTTACTTTCAAGTTATTTTTCCAAGACAAGGCTGTATTAGTGGATTTTTTAAAAAAATAAGTTGAAAAGACCCAGATTTTACCAATTCTGAAAAATATGATTTTTTTTGCAATTTATTTATAGTTTTCAAACAAAAAAGTTGTAAATCAAAAAAGAAAAAAAGAAGAAAAAATTGGAACGATTATCTTCTCAAACAAAATTTGCATATGATTCTTGATACTTAAAGTACAGATGGTAAGCACTATCATAAAAGGGACATTGTTGCTACCCTTCCATCTTGTATTTTCTTACGCGTGATACAGGTAAGCGGAGGCACAAAAACATAGTAAGTATGATTCTAGCATTTATAGACATTCATTTAATTCTTTAATAAGTTCATCTTAGTAAAATGGTTCTGATGTATAAGTGTTAATTTTAAAGGAAGACAATATACTGTATATTGATCATCTTCCTTAAATATTAATTCAGAGATCTTTAGGTAGTGGGTGGCATATAAGTTGTGTGTGTGTGTGTGTGTGTGTGTGTGTGTGTGTGTGTGTGTGTGTGTGTGGGTAGGTAGGTAGGTAGGTAGGTAGGTAGGTAGGTAGGTAGGTATACAACTTATATGCCACCCAGTACCCAAAGGTCTCTGGACGGCTCACAGTCAAAAAACAATTAAAACAATTAAAATGTTAAAATATCAATAAACAACTAAGAACAATACAAACATTTCAGTACAAATACAATATACTAAAATTGCCATCAGGACCCACAGTCTATCTTATTTCAGTGGGAAAAACTTCTGGAACAGAAGTATATAAATAAAGTAGTATGGACTAAGTGTCCCATCTAGAAAACTGGCAGTTCCGATACTAAAAAAAAAAAAAAAAACCAAGTTCAGAAATATGCCTTTGCCTTTGCATGTTATGATAATGGCCTGTAATAATGCTCCTTAAAGCTGGATCTTGCATTACCATTTTTGTAATTCTTCTCTGGGGGACACATTTGTAGTGGGTGTCATAAGGTTGCCTGCAAACAGCACAGTAATCACTCTAATCTAGTACTGCCAAGTGGCAAAATATTACAAAATAAGAGGTAGCCTTTTAATTATGATGGGTGTGATTTGTTCTAGGTTTTTAACTATTTTATTTTTACCAACAGATTGGAGAAATATACGAAAATCTAATATTTTACTAAAAATTGTGTAATATTATATTCTATAATGACCTGTGACTTAGCTGGCTGTATATTGTGTCTTTGACTTCTAGCTTTTCGCTAGAGGGAATAAGGCTATCCACGTTTTATCAGCAAGATGCTGAGTATTGCTTCCTAATGACAATAACTGTAAAGCTATAATTATTCTTAAGAAAATTATTCTAAAATATCCACGAAGTACAGTGTTGCTCTGCCAGAGGTTTTCAGCAATATTCAGATATGCGTTTAGAATCCCAATAAAGCATATCATCAGAGTTCTCATTTGTATGAAGAGAGATTTTCCATTTAAAGCAAGAACTATCTTCGCTGTTGCTTAGTTTCCACTGTACATGCAAGCATTTCTGTTAGTTATAATAATTTATCCAGAATAAATAAAAATAAAAAGAAAGATCAGAATATGTGTGAAGTTTTTTATTTTCTTTCCCAGATCACCCAGGATTTCAACATCTCTTTACATGCACATTCATTAATTCCAGAGATGATTAAAGCAAACAAAGGACCATAGTTAAATATATTTAGACTGAGTCAGTGATGTGAGATCCTGCTGTGGCCTAATGAATTAAGCTTTATCTTTGATCTCTCTCATTATTTGCTTTGCTTGGATACTTCATAACCAGAGCTTTGCCATAGAAGGACTTCTGTCATCCATGAGACACTTGGGGCTTTGTGTCTACTGCTTACTTCAATTATCTCATGACTTCTAATGAAGAAACATGTTGGCCATCAGGATTTTAACCAACAGGACTGTCATTCGTGCTTCCCTAGCAGAACCAACATACCAGAATATTAAATACACAGTGCTCCAACTGTCCTACTGGGATACATTAGAGTCAATACAGCCTGGTTGTCTAGATCAGTGTTCCCCAACCCCCGGTCCGCGGACCGGTGCCGGTCCGTGGAGCAATCCGCACCGGGCCGCCGCCCGAGGAACTTCAAATCATTTCACTGTGGCGGCGGCCCGGCTCCCGGAAATGATTAAGGGACCCACGGGCTTGAGATTGAGCAGGCGGGTTAAGGTGGGGAAGCTACCTTTGGGGCGCATGCGTAAAAGCGAGGCGAGCGAGGCGGAAGAAGGGGAAACAACCCACCCAACCTCCACTTCGAACCATCGAGTGATGGAGAAGGGGTAGCCCAGAGCGCCTCGCCAAACTGGGAGCAGACGACGAAGGCGGCAGTCAAGCGTTAACGGCTGCGAGCTCGGTTCTTCCCGCCCGTCTTGGGGTGAGTGGAGGGAGGGAGGGAGGGAGGGGGGGCGTCTCAGGCCGGGCCTGATGTTGGGGATGGGGAAGAAGAAAAGAGGATGGGATGGGGCGGCCCTTTGGTGTGGAGACCGGATTCCCTGGCTGGCTGGCGCGCCCGCGCCCACCTGTGTGTGTGTGTGTGTGTGTGTGTGTGTGTGTGTGAGAGAGAGAGAGGGTGACTTTGATTTATTTATGTGTAAATTTAATTCAAAGCGCGGCCTGGGCTCTTTGGGAGCGGGCGCGTGCCCGGCGCTTGAGGGAGGGGCTGCTGCTCGTGCTTTATTTCCCCGCCCCTGCCCCCACCCCCACCCCAGTCCCAGCCCTGAAGAGGGGGAGCCCGGTGCACGCGGAGGCTCGAAGAGGAGGAGAAGTGGGGAAACAGCCTCTCCCAGCGGGGGTTGGCGGGTGTGTGGGGGTGGGGTGGGGTGGGGTGGGGTGGAAGGATTCGTCCTCTGCCAGTGGGGAGGCTACGGGGTGAGGCTGGTGGCGGATGGGGGGCCGGTTGGGCCCGTCGAGGCAGGCCCACAAGAGGAGGAGCGGGGGGTGGGTGAGGTGGGTGGTTGGGACTCGGAAGGCGAAGGCGGTTTCGGAGACGAAGGAGGCGGGGGGGAACGGAGGTGCTCTCATCCGGTTTCTGCTGGTGCGGGATGAGGAGAGGAGCCCGACGGGAAGGCATGCACAGCTGGGGGGGGAGAAAAAAGGGGGGATAACGTTTATTTTATTTATTTTGAATATTTTACCCCACCAACTTTGGCATCGGGAGCCCCCGGGGGATGGGGGGTTTGGTGGGTTGAATTTGGGCGGGAGGCGGTTTTCCCTGGGCAAACATGAAGAGTAGGGAGGAGGAGGAGGAAGAGGAGGGCAGTCAGCGGGGGAAAGAGCGATCTGGCTTCAGGAAAAAGGACACTGAGGGAGTTTCCCCCCCCCCCTTTTGGCCCGTTTTGTGATTTAAGACTTAACGTGAGTGGAGTGGATAAAATATACTTAAATCAGATTTTAATCAGTCATATTTGTTTAAATTTAAAGCCGAATTGACTTGGTTTTAAAGGCTGAAATACATTTGACTCGTATAGTAGAAATTATAGATTGTAATTAATTAAATCAAAACAAGCGGGCCACGGAAAAAATATCAAACATTTACCACTCCGCGGCGATAAAAAGGTTGGGGAGCACTGGTCTAGATCATTAAAGCTGAAAGGGGAAGACTGTATAAATTAAAACTTCATTTGGATAGTCATGATAAAGATTGCTTGGTTCCCTTACTGCTCAGTCTGGAACAGTGGTCCGTTTATTTCAACTGCTTGCTAGAGTCTAATTGTTTGCTGCTGTCTAAGGTACTATTGAAATGTTTATCGTAGCATCCTTATTTGTTAAAAGTTTGTTTTAATAATTGACACAGAAAAAGAATCTCAATTTCAGATTCTCTTAGACTTCGTGGTGTTTAAAATGATGTTTTAACCTAGTAACTCTTATATCATTAGGTGAACGTTCTATCTGTGAAAGACATTCACGGATGTAAATTCTCCTCTCAGAGAGCATCTAAATCAGTGGTTCCCAACCTGGGGGTAAGGACCCCTTTGGGGGTCGAACAACCATTTCACAAGGGGTCGTCATGAGCCCTTGAAGAAAAAGGCACAAATGACTTAGGTCTAGAGCAGGAGTGCCCAAACTTTTTGTAAGGGGGGCCAGATTTGGTGGCTGAGAATGTGTCAGGGTCCGGTTGCTCCCTGACCCTGCCACCCCACTGCAAGCCCCACCAACTGACCCATAAGCCCCACCCACTGACCCCTTGCAAACCCCCCGCAGGAAGGAAGGCGGGAACCAAGGGAGGGAGGGAGGGAGGTGGGGAACAAGGGAGGGAGGGTGGGAGGAAAGAAGGAAGGTGGGGACCAAAGGAAGCACAGAGCCATGGCCACAGGTCGCCCCTTGGAAGAGGCGATCTGTGTGACCTTGCATGCCCCCAAGCTCCCCAGCGGTGGCGACGGCTCGCCCACCAGCCCACCCCAAAGCTCCTTGGTGGTGGCAGAGGCCCGCTGGCCTGCCCACCCCCACACATTCCCCTGCGGTGCCGGTGGCGGCAGACCGCCCAGCCGCCCAAGCTTCCCAGCGGTGCCGGTATTCCCGAGCTTCACAAGATTCCCAGCGGTGCTGGTGGTGGCGGCCCACCCATGCGCTGAGCTTCACAAGGTTCCCGGTGTTGTCGGTGGTGGCGGCCCCCGCGCGCGCGCGCGCTCCCATGCCTCACATAGTTGCTGGTGGTGCCAGTGGCAGCAGCCCGCACAATGGCTGGCCGGCCCGCCCGCCTAGCCCCACAAGCTTCCCAGTGGTGTCAGTGTTGGCAGAATATTTTTTTTAAAAAAAAAACATAGGGCAAAGGAGGGGGAGGGAGGGGTGGGCCGGCCAGCCGCGGGCCACTCAGAATGGCCTGACGGGCCAGATTTGGCCCCCCCCGGCCAGACTTTGGGCAGGCCTGGTCTACAGGAAGGGAGGAGGAAGGGGGGGTAAGAGTGAGTTACAGCTTGATAGGTTGGAGGGGATGTCAGTCAGTGGCACCGGAGGCTGCGATTGGCTGAGGGTGCCTGTAGAGGGAAGTTCTGCCAGCCAAAGGGGGGCTTGTGGCCTCTTCCAAGCAGGAGAAGGGGTTACTGCAACATGAGGAACTGCATTAAAGGGTCGCTGCATTAGGAAGGTTGGGAACTGCTGATCTAAATATAGTTCCTTAAACCATGTTTTAAAATTCACCAGCATGTTTGTTTATATAGGTACATCTACAGGTACCCTTTTCTCCAAGGGGCTTGAAGAGCTGCACGTAATGTTCTTCTTCCCAGACCCTACAAGGGATGGGAGGGGGGTTGGGGGCAGTTTGGCCAGGCTTTCCTGCATGGGGGTCAGGGCAGGAAGGCCTATGTCAGCCTAAAGCTAAATAAAACTGCACTGTCATGTATTCTACGAATTAATTTATTTTCCTATACAGTGGTCCCCCGCTCATTCACGGTTCAGATACTGTACTGCGGTCCCGCTATATTGTGGGACCGCGGTATATGAAAAAAGGCCCCTGGGGTAAGGGGGGAAAGGCCTGTTTCAGGCCTCCCTTACTTACTGGCGCTGCCCCAAACGGGCCTGCAAGGGCCTTTCCGAGCAATCTGGGCGCCCCCAAAGGCCCGTGAAGGTCCTTGCAGGCCCATTTGGGGCTGCACCAGGCTGGGGGTAAATACAGAATCCCCCAGCTAGGCGCCTCCGGCCTGACCCGACCTGCATCCACATATCACGGATTTTCAATTATCACTGGTCGGGTCGGATCTCTAACCCCCGCAGTAGGCGGGGGATCACTGTACCATTATTTACATTAAACATATTTGGACTTCTCTTCCTGAAAAGTGAAGGGGCCTCACAATGGGAAATGGCCCAGGCCTCACCTGAGCTCTCCGAAGGCCTGCTTCCTCCCCATTTTGTCCTCTCATAAAATCCTGTGAGGCAGACAGGCTAAGAGATAATAGTCCAAGGCTCCCACTGAATTCTGTGTCACTTTGTGGATGAGAACCCGAATCCCCCAAGTCCCAGTCTAATGCTCTGCCGGTGAGCAAAAGCTTGTGGGGCTAGGTGTGTGCACAGGGGTGGCGCGTGGGCGGGCCGCTGCCACCGGCATTCACCAGGAATCTTGTGAATCTAGGCGCACGAAGGGCGGCGCGCATGCGGGCCACCGCCACTGGCATAGCTGGGAACATTAAGAAGGTTGGGCACACGCGCGGGGCAGTGATCGGGCGGGCCGCGCCACCGACATCACTGGGAAGCTTGGGCGGCTGGGCGGTCTGCCGCCACCGGCATCACAGGGGAATGTGTGGGGGTGGGCAGGCCAGCGGGCCTCTGCCACTGCCACGCACCTTTGGGGTGGGCTGGCGGGTGAGCCATCGCCACCGCTGGGGAGCTTGGGTGTGTGTGCAAGGTAGCACAGATCGCCTCTTCCAAGGGGCGACCTGTGGCCACGGCTCCCTGTGCTTCCTTTGGTGCCCACCTTCCTTCTTTCCTCCCTCCCTTTGTCCCCACCTCCCTCCCTCCCTCCCTTGGTTTCCACCTCCCTCCCTCTGTCCCTGGGTCCCCGCCTTCCTTCCTGCGGGTGGGGTTGCAAGGGGTCAGTGGCTGGGGCTTATGGGTCAGTGGGTGGGGCTTGCAGTGGGGTGGCAGGGTCAGGGAGCAACCGGCCCCTGACACATTCTTAGCCTCCAAATCTGGCCCTCCTTACAAAAAGTTTGGGCACCCCTGCTCTACAGTATCCATGGGGGGTTGGTTCCGGGCTAACCTGCAGATACAGAAATCTGTGGATAAGAGTGAACGCTGTTATCCAAGGGTGATGGTGGCAACATGGGTGGTGGGGTGCCAGGGGCAAAAGCTTTTGCCTGCAACCCCCTCCCCCCCAAACCTAGGGCAGCACAAAGGGCCACCGACCTGGCCAGCGAGAGTGGTGGGATGCCAAAGACGAAAGCCATGCCACACAGCTTTCACCCCTGGCACTAACCCACTCCCACTGGGCAGGTTGGCGGACTGGGTGGTGGGAGAGAGCGCCTTCACTCCACCTGTTCCGCCACACTGCTGCACCTTCGAGCAGACCGGGCAGAACAAAGGCGCTTTCTCCCACTGCCCGGTCTGCCAACCTCCCCAGCAGGAATGGTGGGGTACTGGGTGCAAACACGCTGTC
The DNA here is from genome assembly GCA_037367245.1 of Phrynocephalus guinanensis. Classification (NCBI taxonomy): domain Eukaryota; kingdom Metazoa; phylum Chordata; class Lepidosauria; order Squamata; family Agamidae; genus Phrynocephalus; species Phrynocephalus guinanensis. Next base: position 138,314,003 of record CM074732.1, on the reverse strand, counting down.
CAGTCCACCACCCATGCAGCATGGCACAGCTTTCAACACTGAGACACCCCCACCCTCACTGCCTGCTGATTGCCAGCCACAGATAACTGAATCCATGGATGGCAAATCTGAAGATACAGGGGTGATACTGTAGTTCCCTTCCCTCACTTTCTGTTTTTGGGGCAAGGGAGTATCTAGGAGCCTTACTACAGCAGTGCTGATACCAAGCTGTTTTTTAAATATAAAAAGTGTGTATATGTGTGACAAGAGAGAGTTAGCTGACAAAGAAAGTGTTTGTGCACTTCTCTATGAGTATGGGCTGTTCAACATCTCTATGAGTATGAGCTGGTGCAGTAGTTTGTTTATTGCAGTGCCCAAACTGATGCAAAGGAGAATCTCCAGAGTTAGCGACAAATAGGCTGCTTCATATTTTGTGTCATGTGGCCAATGAGGAAAAAAAGGCAAATCAGCCTGTCCCAAATCCAGCAGTTTTCTTGCATTTGTTACTCATGTGGCTGCAACTCACAACCCCAAGTCAGGCAGAATGTGAAGCAAGAAACCATGTAACACTGTCTTGCAATCAAATTAAACTTAGATCCCATTTGTTATCCATGCTCCATTACCATTACTGTATTTGGGACTCCCACCACCCTATATCTACCATCTCTATAGCCCAATGCATGTTTTTTCCTAGTCCCTGTACATCTAAAAGCAATGAGCATGCTGTCCAGACAAATGTGAGTCTTGGCACTTGATTTGTTGTAGACATGCCATAGGCTCTGTGTCTCTGGTTTTGAGTAGCTGACTTTTTTTTGGTGGGAAGGTAGAAGTTTTGTTTTGTAGAAAAGTTGTCAGAGGGCTGGATGTTTGCCAGTCACTGTTTACATGGTGTTGATAAAAGCTGCTCCATAGAATCAGACTGCGAGATTTATCTCAGGCATTGTTTTATCCCTTAGTCTTTATGATAAGCCTGTGAATTCTTGGGAAGATTAACACTGTTATACTGTTATTATGCTTCATAGGTTCATAGAATCATAGAGTTGGAAGAGACCTCAAGGGCCATCCAGTCTGACCCCCTGCCATGCAGGAACCCCCATCACAGTATTTCCGACAGATGACCATCCAGCGTCTGCTTAAAAACCTCCAAAGAAGGAGACTCCACCACCCTCCGTGGCAGCATATTCCACTGCCAAACAGCGCTAACTGTCTATGAAACATAGCCTAAAACAGTGTTCCCTAATACTGATTGTGTCATCATCAACTGTGGTGATTCTTTTGAGGGGGAAACATTTCCAATGCCCTTCCAGAGGTCCTGAGGTTCTCATCAAATCCTTTTTTATCGCCAGAAGCCATTTGGGCTATAGGACCAGGGATTGCAATTTTTGAAAATTTAAAAACTCTTCCCTGTTCCATGGCTCCCAGTGGCTTCCCCATGATAAAACAGTTCTACAGGAGCCTTGGGACCTTTTGTGGGAAAATTTAAAATGTTAAATGTCTTTGACATCATCAGCGTTACCCAGTGTAACTTATGGAACAAGATTTCAGTCAATGTGTAGGAAACAAGCACGGCCAGTCAGCAAGGACAGGCATTATGGATATTCTCCACATGATGGGTATTGTCGGCTTACATCATACTTCTGAAGGCTTTTCTGATTATGGTTAGTTCCTGCATACAGTGACTCAGTGGACTGGCTCCGTTTGAAAAAGTCTTGTGAGTGACTCAGCCCTTTTGACACTGATGTTCAAATAATGAACGTGGCTATTGGAATCAACATGGGCAAAAGGTATACTCAGTTTGTATCAGAGAACACCAGGCAACAGTTTGCACTGTTTTCTTTATTATGAAATGACTGAATCATTGGAATCAGTTTAATGTTGAGAGTGTCTGGCCTCATGAGGAGATCTATAAATGAGAAAAATATAAAAGATAAGACTACAATAGTTTTAAATTTCTCCATCATCTTTTTTTATTTTCTTCTGTTTTACTTAGCCCAACTTGAGAGGGACAGCTTGGGCTGAAGAAGGATTTCAAAATGGCAGACTTCACTGTTGATAATAGTAGCTGTGTGGACTGGCAAAAACGATACCTTATGTTGGAGACTCAGCTCTTCAAATTCCGCCTGCAAGCTAGTAAGATCCGGGAGCTTCTGGCCGAGAAGGTGAGACAAATGCTATGCATTTCTACTCCTTCATTTGGTTAAGTGGGAACCAAGGAGTGGGCAGTTTCATTGTGGGAGAAACAGCTGTTTATATTGCAAAGTATCCTACATTCTAATCTGATTATGTATGTGAAGATTCTCACTCATCCAGGTGGAAGTTGAATCATGGCAACTGGACTTCTTTTTCTTGAGAGATTGAAACGTTTCGCTGCTCATCCAAACAGCTTCGTCAGTCTGAAGAAAGCTAGAAAGCTGCTTTGACCTCTTGTCACCCTGATCTGAAATAGGCTCATAAGATGAACAATGGCCTGAATAGGCCTGTTAGGTAGACAGCAGTCTCAATAGCTTTAAGGTGAACAATGGCCAAAAGTGCTGTAACCCATAAAGTATGGGTCGTTAGCTATGGTCTTGGTGGTGAAGGTATGAAGTATTTTTGATTTGTCTAGATATTGTTGAAATCACAGCATGATAAGAGGCAGACTGTGCCTGAACCCGCACCTGAGACTGTGATTGAGACGTACAAAATAATGCAGGGCATGAGTAAAGTGGATAGATGGAAGCTCTTCTCCCTCTCACAAAATACCAGAACTAGGGGAAATACACTCAAATTGAGTGCTGGGAGAGTAAGAAAGAGGTAAAAGAAAATATTTTTTCACCCAGCGCATTGTTAGTCTATGGAACTCCCTGCCACAAGATGTGGTGATGGCATCTGGCCTGGATGCCTTCAAAAGGGGATTGGACAGATTCCTGGAGGAAAAGTCCATCACAGGTTACAAACCATGATGGAGATGTGTAATCTCCAGGCTTTAAACCAGGGTACTTCAAGGGCCAGATGCAGGGGAGTGGTATCAGGAGAAAGATATCTAGTCTCATGCGCTCCCAAACGCATCTGGTGGGGCCACTGTGAGATACAGGAAACTGGACTAGATGGTCCTTTGGCCTGATCCAGCATGGCTCTTCTTATGTTCTTATGTTCTCTGTTGAGAAAGGGGTTTTCAATGCTCACATGAATGGCTTCCCTAACCTCACTCTCAATCCACCTATCTTCTCTGTCTAATATGTGTACATCCTCATCTTTGAAGAGTGCCCTTTGTCCTTCAAGTGGAGGTGTACTGTTGATTCTGGTCCTAGGCTGTTACCCCTTTTATGTTGGGTCATCCTTCTGTTTACTGGCTGTTTAGTTTCTCCAATGTAGAGGTCTGCACACTCCTCATTGCATTGGACCGCGTATACTATATTGCTTCTTTTGTGTTTTGGTTTGGGGTCCCTTGGGTAGATGAGTCTATGCCTTAGTTTGTTTGTGGGTTTGAAATAAAACAGGGATGTGGTGTTTGCCAAAAATCCTTTTAAGCTTCTCAGACACTGCAGCCATATAGGGAATGACCAGGTTCTTGCATCAGGTCTGGGTCTCAGGCTGATCCATAGGGTTAGGGTTAGGATTAGGGTTAGGGTTAGGGTTGGGGCACTGCTTTGTTGAAAGCCCACTTTGGATATCCACAGGGCTTAAGTGCTGTCTTCAGGTGCCTGTCTTCCTTCTTCTTGGCTTCTGTGGAGGTGGGGATGCTCTCTGCTCTGTGGTTTAGGATCCTGATGACTTCTAATTTTTGTTGTAATGGATGGTGAGAGTCAAACAGTAAGTACTGTCTGTCTGGTTGGATTTCCTGTAAACTTCTATTCCCAGGGTCTTCTGATGATGGCACAATCCAGGAAAACCACCCTGTTGTTTTGGGTGTCTTCCCTAGTGAATATTAGTGTCTAACACATTGATATGATCTGTAAAGGCCTGTACTTCCTGAGTCTTGATTTTCACCCAGGCCCTAAGCACATCCAGTCTCGACTGATTTCAGAAGCTAAGCAGGGTCGGCCCTGGTTAGTACTTGGATTGGAGACCACCAGGGAATACCAGGTGCTGCAGGTGCCTGGAGTAGAAACTGGCAAAACACTCCAGTATTCCTGCCAAGAAAACTCCATGGACATGGAGTCACGAAGAGTCGGTCACTCACGACTGTAACAATGCAACACACATTGTCTACATACCTGAATCGGTGGAATGATGTTGTCCCTGGAAAGGTGTTGAATGCCTTCTTCTCCACTTACATGTATATGTTCTCAACAATTGATGATGCTGGGCAACCCATCGCACAACCATGCTTTTGTCTGTAGAAGCCCCATCTTTACATGAAATATTTGGTGTTCAAACACAGGTCCAGGAGCCGGCATAACCGGTCTGGGTTGAGGCTGCTTATGGAGGTGAGGATGCTGCCTTCTCTTAGTGTTCTCTTTACAGTTGTTAGGGCATCGGTGGTGGGAATGCTCGTAAAGAGAGATGTAACATAAAAGGATACCATGGTTTTGTCTGTATCCAGCTTCAGCTCCCTGACTTTAAAAACAAACTCCTCTGAATTGTGCACATGGTGATCCATGAGACCAACCAGTGCGGCTAGGATAGTCGCCAGATATTTTCCAATGTTGTAAGTCACTGAATTTATACTACTGACGATGGGTGTGAGGGGGGTTCCTTGCTTGTGCATCTTGGGAAGTCTGTAAAAGCAGGGGACGGTCACTCAAGCATATACCGTATATACTCGAGTATAAGTCGACCCGAGTATAAGTCGAGGCCCCTAATTTAACCCCCAAAAACTGGGGAAACGTATTGACTCAAGTATAAGTCTAGGGTGGGAAATGCAGCAGGGCCTGGCAGCTCTTCCTTTGTGAGCTGGGGGAGTGGTGTGTGATGTTTAAAATAACTTTTAGCCACTGATGCAAGTGCTTGGGTCAGTGGCTAAAAGTCATTTTAAACATCGTGTGCCGCTCCACTGTGATGCAGAGGGGGGTAATGAGAAGCAGCATGCAATGTTTAAAATGACTTTTAGCCACAGATGACTTGTCTCAGTGGCTAAAAGTATTGACCCGAATATAAGCCGAGGGCCCCTTTTTTCAGCCCAAAATTAGGGCTGAAAAACTAGGCTTATATTCGAGTTTATACAGTAACCGGTGGTAAGTCACCCTGTCAATTGTGTTATCCTTCTCCAAGAATTTTAAGCATTCTATTACTTTTTTCTCGCAACTGCTGGTGGGGTCTCTTTTTAGTTTTTCATATGTGTGTTGGTCATGTAAAAGTGAGATAACCTTTTCATGGTAGTCTACAATATTGAGGGCGACAGTGCATCTTCCTTTGTCCGCAGGCAGAATTGTGATGTTCTCATCCCTGCTGAGGGATGTCACAGCACTTCTCTCTTGGCTGGTGAGGTTGGATGGTGGTGGTTGAGCACTGGAGAGTGCAGCAGAGACTTTTATCCTGAGTAGTTCAGCTTCTGCTGCTGGCAGATTGTTGCTGTGAATGGCTAATTGTATAGCTGTGATGAAATCCACAACAGGAACCTGTTTGGATGTCATGGCAAAATTTAGGCCTTTGAATAGGTGAGCTCCCTGTTTGGGAGGTTCTTCACCCACTTGTCCTTTACATCTCTTACCATGGTCCCATCATCCTTCTTCCTCGTGCTGATTGCTTTTACTGACTGTTTCCGGGAGAGGAGAAGATCAAACTTCTTTATTTGCCTCTTTTTGCCTTTGCAATGCTGAGCCAGTTGTGTTTCTGGACAAATTCTATGACTGCATCCAGTGCTGGTTTGGATAGGGTCGAAAGTAGTTCCTGGTGAAGCTGGTTTTTTTCTGTGTTCCAAAGTGTCTAAGGTGAAGTGAACTTGTCTGATCCTTTCATTAAGCAGTTGTTCTTGAGCTCTCTGAAGGATATTGTTATTCTTGTGACTTCTTACTGTAGATTGTAGGCGAAGCCTTGTTGGGGTGAGGCTCTGTTGTCTGCATCTGAGGTTGAAGCGCAAGTGGTTCTTATAGTCTGCTACTTTTCTTTCTGTTCTTTCACATTCTCACACCAACTTCAGGGCATCTGCCCCAAATTGCATAGCAATATATCTATGAAGATTCTCAGTTATCCAGGTAAATTTATCTGGACGTTGAGCCATGGCAACTGGACTCAAGAAAAATCTCTCAAGAAAAAGAAGTCCACTTGCCATGGCTCAACTTCCAGATCCATATGAAGAGCATAACTAAACCAGACCTCTGTCTAATACTCTGGTCTAGAGAAAACTTGACTCATTTCTGAAAATAAAAATGGAGACCAATCTAGTACAGGCAGGGTTGTCAAATTGTTAGAATCTTTGTTGAAATTAGGGAGCACTTTGGTTCATTGCTCAGGTTACTGTGTAACTGGCAGTACAGTTTAGTGAGTCTCCCCCTCCCCCTTATAGGTTAAAGATCAAACAGTCATAAGCTGTGCCACAGCAAAGACCCAACGGACGTCTGAGAGACTGGAATAAACTTTGGCCCTATTTCAAACTGACAAGATGGTTGAAACCAAAATTTCCCCTTAAATGATTAATTTAATCATAAGGATTGTTCACCTGCTTAATTGGTGAAATAATTTAATATCCAAGTCGCATACGCTAACTCTTACATTTTCAAAAATATTGGTTCTAGGGGTTCAAATCAAAAGGCTGATTTGCACATGAATTTGTTTATTTTTAGCATCTCTATCCTCCATTTGATAAGTTTGGGGGTCATCTTACAAAGATTATTTCTTGACTGCAGTAACAATTTTGGCAACCTGAGCTAGTGGCTCTAACTCCTGCCCACTCTTCCTAAGGCATGAATTTGAGCCATTACCAAGAAAAAGGAAAAAGTGAATGAAGTACCTCCCAAACTACAAGGAATGTTTATGGGGTTTTTTTTAAAGGAGTTGGGGGAGTGTGTGGTCCTGGGTGGTGCTTTAGTTTCTTTGTCTAGCATATGTCAATATATTCTCCTCTGAATGTTGGTGACCTGGGCTAAATCCTAGTAGCCATGCCCTAGTTACAACCTCCGATTGCAATATCTAATGGTAACTTTAATGTGTGCATAACTATGACAAAATTGAAGGTACCCTCTTTTAAAGCACAAAACTTTTTCCTAAAGATTTGCCTTTGAGCATATATGTTTTACTTTTCAAGTGATGCAAAAAAAAAAGAGAGAGACTGCTTTTGGATGTGTGAGTGTTTTTCAAGTCCTTAATAAATGTATGAGAAAAGTTAGAAGGTCATTTTAGTGTAAAATTATCCGTAAGACAATTTGCCATGGATCCTTCGGGAGATATACAACCGGTGCAATGCTGTTTATATGAAACTGAATTCCAGGTTTCCTTCAACATATACTCCAGTTTATGATTCTCTGCATTGTATGTCTTTGGCGTCTAACATTTCCTTTGACTCCCTTGTTTCTTTATTATTGCACTCACCAAGGAAAAGAAGGCTAATAGTCTGTTGACAAGTGACATAGCAGACTGTTGCCATAGTAGCATGATGACCTTGTTACAAATGAGCTGTGGGGCCTCTCAAGAAAAAAAGAAGATTGGGAGGGAAATGGTGCAGAATCAGAGGGAGAAGGGAAAATACTTTAGTAGAGTATTAATACTGGGCTGAGTTTAGAAGTAGATGTAAGTGCATCGAATTTCCTCTGCACACTTTTTCATTAAGAAGGATGTTCATGCTGAAGGTGAAGACATCTTCACATAGTTAGAAATCTGGAACTGTATTCATGCACCTCACATCTTTGGTAGCTGGCACTTACTTACACAGTTGTGCACACAACGCAAGAGTGATAATATTCTGTTGATGATTTAAAGGGCTGACAGTTACCATAGTAGCAGGAGTGCCCTGTTAATAAATGAACTATGGGGCATGAATCTTGGCTGTTCTCCTCAACTTTATGACATTCGTCTGGTAGATAATAGGAATTTGTGTTTCTTTTGCCTATGGAAGGGGATTTATCGGTGAGCAGTTGGTCAGAAAAGCATGAAGTAAATGTCAAAATGTGTGTGTCAGAGTTTGTTTTGCAGTTAATGAACTCGACGGGTTGGTTTTTTCGTTAATAACATTACAAAACATGACACATGACAGAACTATTTGAATACTTCCAGGGAACCTAGAAGTACATACAAAACTCTAATAGCATCATGAAATCACTTTTTTATCATTATACAGCAAAACAATGAAGTGGGAAACAGGAAGAGAAAGAGTATCAGTTATTTTCCAATCAGTCAGACTAAGTGGATTTTTATTAAACTTTCAGAAGCTTTGGCGGGTGTTCAAGAGATCTCATGAGATGTTTAATGAGTATACATAATTTGAATGGTGACTCATTAGGGAAATAAGTAGAATTCTAAAAGAACATGGGTTTTCTCTAAATCCCACATTTTAAAATGCTGATCTAATCCTGTTTACTCATGAGGGGCAACTCAATGTATATCTGACACATAGACAAGTGGTTGCTCAGGGACTTATAATGGCATTAATAAGTTAATTGTGAGAGTTACTCTGGTCTAACAAATATGCTTACAGTTTGAAAAGTGGTTCCTACTGGCTAGGAACAAATGAATCCTGAGAATGTATGAGCTACTAGCACCTGATAGGTTTACAAATTCGTAACTTTCCTTTATTGTAATCATTTTCAAAAGGGATTATATACCTTGGCAAGGAGAGAGAACACTGGATACACTCAGATGCTTTCCTAACTGGCAGGTTTCCACCACAGTGAAGCTATTGGAAGTATAATTTCAGCTATCTCAGCTAAAGCCCAGGTGGGAAATATCATCCAACCCTCCGCATTTTCAGAGATGATCGAGTTAATATACTACCACCTTATGCAAGATGGTCCCATTTTATTCAAGAGACTGGCACTTCTGCATCTCCCAGATGTATGGCATTTATCATTCTTAATAATTATTAATTATTATTAATTATTCTGTGTAAACTCAACTTGTAGAATCAGAAATCTCATGAAGACTCCTTTTCAGTAATGCTCCTGAAGCTTGTTTAAGCCTATGCTGAGAAGGATAAATTAGATTTTTTTTTCTGCTATTGTGGTTGTAGTGGGTGATTTTAATGCCAGAGCGGGAGCTAATCTATTTGATTTTGTTCATCAGGAAATCATCAGAGGACTATCTAATGAACTATGTCCCTTGGCTTTCTAGAGACCTCAAAATAAATGTGGCTGGTTCACAACTGATTTCACTGACTTATAAATGTAATTTACACATCCTACATGGTAAAGATCCTGGTTTTATTTATCCTTATCCTTACCATGCAGGATTAGACTACATTTGTGTGTCACAAGACAGGACTGACCTATTCTCCGATATCCAAGTTCTGGTGAGGGAGGACAGTGATCAACAAACAATCAAAGTCCATACACTCCTCGTGATAAAATGTTCTTATCAAATATTGAAGTGAGGCAAAATAGAAAACTAAATTGGGCCAAGGTAGATACGAAGGCTTTAGCTAACTTTTTGAATTCAGAACAGGCTCGGTCTTGGAATATTTCAATTTCCCCAAATTCCCAAAATACAGATACAATTTTGACTCTCTAAGCTGATATTTTCCATGATCTAAAAGAACAATTTTAACAGTTAATTTTCCTATAAGTAAACATCAGAATCAAAGGTCAAACAGGTTTGATTTGGAATACCATCATAAAAGAAAACGTTTAAAGCTTTATGTGCCAGGCCCTAGAACACCCTTTTGTAAATAAGCAAACGGAGATGCTAAATATTAGACGTGACTATAAGAAACTAATTGTTACAAAAAAGCTTCTTATAAAGCTAAAATATGTGCAGATTTGGAACTCTCTGCAAAGGGAACAAACTCAGTTTTTTTCTGGAATACTGAATTGGGCCTTTTGAGGGAACGTAAATTTCAACTCAATATCCATATTCCTGCTTCAATCTGAGATTAATTTTATGAAAACTTGTTTTCTGTACCAAATCAGGGGTGTGCACATAAGCACTCTCGTGACACATTATCCTTCAAAGGTCTTCCCCCTTGGCCTCCAGCTGAGGTCTCAAAGATTGAATCAGTCCTCATTTTTGTTTGTGCTAACTTGCCGCCTGTTCCTTTCTATTGCTGTGTTTTTCCGTCTTCTATTTAATTGTGGCAAAGAAGTGCCATTTGATATGCATATCTGTAGTACTGGATCATTTCTTTCAGCGAGCTACGGCCACCAGTTACGAACTGTTGGTTTTAAAGTCAAATGCCAGTTATGTAATTCCATTCATATAAGTTTTTGTGTAAGTAGTATGACCATTAAGGAACTGACCTACCTCTTCACACAAATGGAGGCCCTGTTACTGTCTGTGGATATTAAGCAACCTCAGAAATCCGGCCTGACAGGGTCCTGAATCCAGGCTGCTGGCCATTGCATACACCCCACCCCACTTGCTCTAGGATGCTAGGGGTCAATGATCCTGCACTCCCCACTCCACGACTGGCTTGCTGCGGGTGTGCAGCTCTTCCCTTCTCTGCCTCTGTCTCTTTCTCCCCCACTCACTCATCATGAGCGGGCGGGCGGAGGGTGATTCCCTGTGCCCTTCCCTCTCTCCTCCCACTGGCTCACTGGCCAGGCTTTGGATCGTGGCATGCCCTCCAGACAACCATGCCCACCCACCTGTACACTCGTTGCTGGGGCGGCTGGCTCTTTTGGACCACAACACGCAGAATTCCAAGCCTGTATTGCCAAGTATCAGGAAAAACTTCCTAATTGTTTGTGAGCTGTACTGTTGTGTACTGAGGTCCCTGAAAGTCTTCTTGGTGGAAGAGTGAAGTGCTTCTAATTTGTCTGAGGACTGATGAAATGGCAGGATGATAAGTAGCAGACAGATTGTGCCTGAGACCCCCACCTCTGTTGAGAGAAGGGTTTTCAATACACGCATGAATGGCTTCCCTGACCCCTCTCTCAAACCACCTATCTTCTCTGTTTAGTATGTGTACATCCTCATCTTTGAATGAGTGTCCTTTGTCCTTCAAGTGAAGGTGTACTGCTGATTCTGGTCCTGAGCTGTTACCCCTCCTGTGCTGGGCCATCCTCCTGTTTAGTGACTGTGTGTTTCTCCAATGTAGAGCTCTGCACACTACTCACTGCATTGGACCACATATACTATACTGTTCCTTCTGTGTTATGATGTAAGATCTTTTGGGTGGATGAGTCTCTGCCTTAATGTGTTTGTGGGTTTGAAGTAAACGGGTATATGGTGTTTGCCAAAAACATCCCATACGGCAATGGTGAGCATTCCAACGTTGGAGCCATTTCAGAAAAAAATGGGCAACCATCTCTCAGATGTACTTTGATTTTGATCAAAGCAGAGGATTGGCCTAGATGGCCTTACAGTCACTTTCCATTCTTAATACATTGAAAAGGGGGAGTTACAAATAACCTGTTACAAATGATGTATTTTAAATAGCTTGTCACTACATGTGAGATCATGTTAGCATTTCTGATTCAAGCAGACATGCCTGAATTGAAAAACATGAACAAAACTGAAGACCAGTCACAAAACAAAGCAAACAAATATGTAAACTACGGGAACTGAGACAAGCTGATGCTATCCGTACTTTAAAAATTTCCTCTTTTCTAGTACAGTAACAGGTTATCTGTGATGTATAGTTGGGCCCTCACCAAGGTTCTTGAAGGGGAACAAGAAAAAGTATTAGAAAACATGATTTTCAGCAATGCAATAAAAGGAAATTTTAATTAATGAGAAAATTGTTGAGGAGGTCTCATCTGGAATCTAAGCAAGGAATCTATGTAGCACTGTTCTGTTATCAGAGTTTGACTTTAAAGAAGTACAGCAGGGCTGTCCAACAGGTAGACCGTGGGGTACTGGTAGCCCGCGAAGAGTTCAAAAGTAGCCTGCCAGGCATCAATAAAAAAGTGAGGGGATAAGTTCTCCACCCTTCCCTCCCCCATCCCAAGGATCACTACTGCCCCAGCAAAGTTCTGGGTCTGCCAGCCCACTGTCTCAGCTGAGTGGGGCTGTTCAAGGGCCATGAACATGTGCACGGAATTGATAAAATTCGCAAGTAGAGGTATTAGTGTAGTAGCCCTCAGGCACTCTAGGCCAGAAAAAGTAGACCTCGGCTTGTTCAAAGTTGGACAGCCCTGAAGTACAGTATCTGTCTTTTGCTAATTTGTTTGCTTCCCTGCACCCACTCTTCACCCCTCCCCCTTTTGGTCTCTTTTTCTACCCCAAAGATGCAAGAACTGGAGCACAGAGTAGTTGAGGCAGAACAAAGAGCCCAGAATGCAGAAAAGCAGGTAAGTGGTGCCTGATACCATCATTTCCATGAAGTATGAAAACCTTCACAGCAGTTCTGGCACTTCCAGAAGATGCTTTCTCAACGTGTGTGGTAAGTCACATGTTCTTTTGAAGAATTCTCTGATACTCTGGGAATAACCATAGTTTAGTTATTTTTGAGAGCATTGAAAGGAGACCTTGCATTTTACGGTGTCCATCTATATTTATTTTTGCCCCACTTTCTTTTTCCTTGACCAAACAATACAAAAATTTGCTAGACATGCAGGTCTAGTGTATAGATCACATCCTTTATCATATATATCGACTGCTCCTCTCTCATCCTGTCCCGGCTGGCACCAGGAAAAATTTGACAGGTATGAATAACCTCTCATCTGCCAATCAGCAGAACATAACTTTTGTGGCAATTACTTTTGGTTGCATATATGAACATTGCAGTCACCATCACCTTCAACTCTACATATTCTGTAATTTAGTTGAATTTGCATTTTTTAAACCTGAGATACCTAAATAGCATTGTACAAAGGAACTGCCTTCCTCGTCTCACCAATATGTAAATTGCATCAATTGTTCCAGAATACCCTATGATTTGTATTCCAATTGGCAAATGACAAATTTAATTTGATGCATTTCCCAGTAAACCCATGACAGAAAGCTACTCATATGGAATCCCAGCCTTTTCCCATGGGCCTTTGTTGCATTTTGATCTGGCAATAAAGGCTTCTAGGTATCTGTGCCAATTTTGTGTGCATTGGTTTGGTTTGGTTTGGTTTGGTTTCTGCCATATGGCTGCCTGTTCTGGCTCAGATGGGGTAGGGTAGCTGAGTGGGAGGGAGTGGTACAGTAGTAGTAGAGTTTAAGGATCAATTGCGGCAAATGAGGCACTTCTTCAAGAGCTAGGAGGACTTTCTCTGCTCCTTAAAAATCATGAAAAATGTTCATTTAATATAAAATGAAAAACACGACCAAAACAGAATACCAAACAACTGTGCTCCCCTCCATTGACGGGAGCTCCTGAAAAATCTTCTTCTTGATTGTCCTCCTCTCCAGAACTGAACTGATTATTCAGTTCTGGAAAGAGAGCTTTCCCATTATTTCTTATAAGCACATATTCAATAAATCTACCCCATATATCATAGAACATGTACTTTTTCAACTGCCTTTTCTTGACCTTTAAATTACAAGTCAATATATCATTTATAGCAATATTCCATCATTTAAAATCATTTAACAGCCCTAGTCCATGTGGACAACAACAGCTGCTTTGGCAATGGAAGCTGCCAGATACTTGGCTGAAAAACTTTGAATCAATGCATTTGCAAATTTATTTGACTACGTAACCAGCACCTTTCAATCAGAACAAATCAGATACACAGCTGTGAATAATTAAGTGGAACATAACACAGCAGGGCATATCTCTATTAGAAATATTCTATCGGTCCAGAAAACCCCTTCAATAAAATGTGTACAGTCAAGATTTTTCTGCTACACTTCCAATTGGCTCTGCTTCTTTACTTGTTCCTTACAGATTCTATAGGCCACAACCAAAAACATGGCACAGGTTAGTGTCATTTGGGAGTTAAAAATCAGATTAAAACCTCTTACTACCTCTAAATCTGAGCATCTAGAGCAGGGGTCCTCAAACTTTTTAAACAGGGGGCCGGTTCACTGTCCCTCAGACACTGTTGGGGGCTGGACTATAGTTTGAAAAGGCAGCATCAATCAGTCAGCCCCGAAGGCAGTGCCTTTTGTCCTATTACAAAAAATTCCTTTTATTTCCTGACACAACCGAGCAGGCAAAGGTCCAGGTGACAGACTAGGCCAGGCTGCAGAGTTCTACCTGTTGCAGCCCCCGACGCACACAGCCCTCTGAGCTCGTGCAGAGCACCAGGGATCATATACTCTCACACCCCTTTCTTGGAGAGAAACCACAGCCCAGGCAGGTAGGAAGAGAGGACAGGTGGATGGGCGGCTGGGCGTGAGCCTTTACCCTGGAGCCCAGCTGGAAGGCTGCACCGCATGCCCTCCTTGGACCTGGGGCTCTCCTCTGACCAAAGCACCACTTGTGGGCCTCGCCGCCCCTGCGCTGGGAGAAATGGGGCTTGCACTGCCTACCTGGGCAGCAGGATCCCAGGTTGCCTCCATCGTGTGGCCAAGAGAGGCAGCCACCCCGGCAACAAGCGCGCACAGGTGGGTGGGCGTGGTGGTCTGGAGGGCATGCCACGATCCAAAGCCTGGCCGGCGAGCCAGTGGGAGGGAGAGAGGGAAGGGCACAGGGAATCGCCCTCCGTCCGTCTGCTGACGAGTGAGTGGGGGGAGAAGGAGACATAGGCAGAGAAGGGAAGAGCTGCACACCCGCAGCAAGCCAGTCGTGGAGTGGGGAGTGCAGGATCACTGACCCCCAGCATCCTAGAGCAGGGGTCCTCAAACTTTTTAAGAGGGGTGGTGGTGGTTCTGCAATGGCCGTCAGCCTGGATTCAGGACCCTGTCAGGCCGGATTTGGCCCACGGGGTCGTAGTTGACAACCCCGATCTAGAAAATCTCTCTAAATTGGGATAAATAAGGTTGACATGAACTTCCTGATAAAATCCACAAAGTAATAAGATACGTACAATCGTTTCCACTTTCCCAGCCCCACAGGGAGAGACCCACTCTGCCTGTTTGAAGATACTACAGTGAAAGACAATGCTGGAGTAACATCTGGTGGGATGCTGTGAGCCAAGTTGAACAATAACTGCCTCTAAGAACTGATGTGGCAAAATCAGGGGGACTATGACTTAGCCTAAGCCAAGCCTCAACAGAGGCGAGGGCTACCCTAGCCCAGTGATGGCGAACCTTTTAGAGACCGAGTGCCCAAACTGCAATTCAAAACCCACTAATTTTTTTTTTTGCAATGTGCCAATACAGTAATTTAACCTGTATACAGGTGGCTATGAAGGGGTGATGTCGGGTGCCCACAGAAAAGGCTCTGAGTACCACCTTTAGCGCCCGTGCTATAGGTTCACCATCACTGCCCTAGCCTCTGGTCTTATCAAACCAATTCCAGGAAAAGATTTTCATTGGAGACACTTCAGGGGAATTGTTCCTATGCAGTGTGGAGGATCCAAGCAGAGTCTCAGGCCTGTAAGGTTAATACTGCCCAATGCAGCATTTTGAGCAGAAGGGAAAAGTGTGAGTAGACTGTACCTCGGGCTAGATTGCCATATCATGGCCGAAACAGGAGGAATGAATCAAGACTAGAGATCTCTGCTGCCTGTCCCTAATGGCACCACCCACCTTAGTAACTGGGAAAAAAAATTGAAGTGTTTTTTGAAATGTTTTAATTAAATCTGGCAGGCTTAAGAAATGGCTTTAATGCCTCATGAGGAACTGCCACATGCCACAATGTGAAATTGATAGAGATGGGGAATGAAAAAGCTGCATGCTGAGTTTTCAGACCGGTGTTTTCTTTCGCCACATGACTTGCGAGGTTTGACTGGCTCATTCAATGTGCTCCCTAGAGCTTTTGCGCTCAAATAAGGAAGCCACATGACTGAACCTCCCCTCTCTCCGCTTGCTGAGAGCCTCCAGCCTATAAGATCCCACTCAAGCATAAGATAGGCAGGAGGGGCTCCTTCTTTTGTGTGTAATTATCCCAAGCTCTAATAAAACACACATCCAGCTCAGCAGGCTAAGTAGGCCGGCTGGGACGGCAGGCGCTTGCCATCCAGATTCCGTGCAGGGGAGAGGCTCTTTGCCTCTCTCTGTCTAATGCAGACAGACAGGAGGACAAAACACAGCTTTCTGCAATGTTGCAGCGAGGAATGTCCATTGGAGCATAACCTGCTCTTGCACAGAAGTTGGCACGTAAACTGGGAAATATTCCAGCATATCATTGCCAGCCTGGAGCCATTAGCCAAGAAGACGGAAGGCTTTCGTCCTGGGGCCATCCGTTCTTTTTAAAGAGGAAACATGGGCCAGCAAAACAGTTGGCCTCACCAGGAAGGATTGCTTCCTTTCGGGCTACTTTGCCTTTTAAAAATGCTCCAGAAAGAAGAGATAAAGCTATTGCTGTCTCTACCGCCCATCTTCCTCATCCGTGTCTTTCCCCTCTCCCATACTCAGAGCACACACCTCATCTACAGTGGCAGTGACTGAGATGTGCTGTCGTGCAGGTGAGGGCCAGAATAAGACCTTGGAGATCTGTGAACCTCCTAACAGAGAGCTTGAAAGGGTGATGCAGTTACATGATGCAGTTACATGGGCATATTTATATGGGATGAGGCATACACAGGCAGGCTAAGGTAGGATCAGCACATTGTGCCCGTGAAGGCAGAAGGAGAATGAGAGGATATATATCAAAGAAAGAGAAAACAGGTTAAGTACACCTTGCATGTGCCCATAAAGTAACTCTTTACCCACCACAAAAAAATCATAGAAGCCTAAATCCTGAGAATGACATAGAATTGGGGCCTGGAGGCAAACATAGTTGCATCATTCATTGGCCACATAGGCTCTCTGTTTAGAAAGTTACACACAGGATGCCTTTCCCATGTTTGATCTTGACTTTTCTGTATGGCCCCTAACATTTAACAGATCTACTGCAGTCAAGTTTTAAATAGTTTTAATCAGTTCCACTATGATGACTTAAAATAAACTGCAATAACAAAGCATTGCTGGGATTTTTTTTATATAGATGCTGAATCTTTTCAGAAACTCAGAGCTCAAATTATTATGGACTGAGTGGTCAAAACAGGCCTCCCTTCCCAGTCATTTGAGCATTTAAAAAACCAAAAACAAGTGAGATACCAGGTTTTCCGCAATCACACTAAACCCACATCAGTGTGTTCAGGATAATGCTAGTACTTCCAGGCACCTGGTTTACATATGTCCAGAAAAACCTCTGCCCTCCATAAATATCTTAAATATGCTGCTTTCAGTGTGTCTCTGCATGCTTTAATTTGTGGGATGACAAGAAATGATAAGTACTGGGGGTGTTGCCAAGGATATCCTCCCCAGCCACAAATATGGGCCTATTAGTAAATAAGCTCGTTATTCATTCCACCCTTTTCCAATAGGTTTCCTTCCCTTTCCCCTCCCATTGTCATTACATTGAAAGTATGAGACGGGGCTCTTTCAGGTGGAAGTCATGGAAGAGAAGCTAAAGCTTGCCAACATGAAAACAAGCGAATTGAGTGAGTGCAAGAAGTATCAGAAGCTGGTGAGCAGTGTGCAAGAAAAAGGTGAATTAATCAAGGAACTGGAGACCCAGTTGGAAAAGCAGGTAAAATTAATGGAAATGCTACATATGTATTTGACAAAAATGCATAAATTGTGCAATGGGCAGAATCATATTGGTGTTTGCAAGATTGGAAAAGCATTCTGTGTTTAGCTATGGTGTTCATTCTGTGTTTAGACAAGGTGTTCAGTAGCATGCCTGGTCACATGCTCAGATGTGCAACTGAGATGCACCCTAAGACTTCATCAGTTAGCTGTGACAGGCTAGACAAACTTCACACAAGCAGCAGTTGGATTCTTCCCCATAAAATACTGTATATTAACATGAAGGAAAAGGTCAGAAAGGATGTTTTTTTAAAATGCTTTGCCTCCAACCAAAAATATGACAAAGCGGGTGTCACCACCCATTTTAATGTTGGATGGCAGGACTTCCTGACAGAGAGCTTGAGAAGATAATGCAATTACATGGTCATATTTACAGTATATGGAACCAGGCATATACAGGCAGGCAAAGGCAGGGACAGTGAATTGTGCCAACCCACAATTCTCTCTCTCTCTCTCTCTCTCTCTCTCTCTCTCTCTCTCTCTGTGTGTGTGTGTCTACCATCAGTAGAATATCAGTGGGACCCCACATAGGTATCTGTGATGTGCAAGAATTGTGTGAAATGATACTTTGTGGAAAGATCTGAGGCTGCATCTATATATTAGTGAATCCTTAATTTTACTTTAGAACTGGAGAGCTGGAAGGGCTATGGATCATTGAGTCCGCTCCCTGTCAAGGAGGGACAGTGGGGAAGAAAACTCCCAATTTCTGGCTCTACAACCATATACATCTGCTCTCAATGACTAGAGTATTTTTTCTAAAAAGCACTAACTCTTAATTCCAACTCTCACCAAAAATTAGTTAGTTAGTAATATAACTGCAATTTTTAGAAAGTAGCTATTTAATGTACTCTTTCACAAATAGTTACATTTCAGTTACTTTTTTAAAAAAACTAGCTGTATACTGCAGCCACTGGCCTGTGTTACAAAATATTATTTTTTATTGTCCAACATACCACCTCAATGCTCTGAACAGAGCAGAAGGCAGTTGCATAATTCATGCTTTGAACCATTTAATATTAATCATCTAGCATACAGTGACATAATACTTAGGTAGCGATAAAAGGAGCTCAGAAGTTATAAGTGAAATTATTCCTCATAAAGCTATCATCCTAACATAGTATAGGGATGCCTTTGTTACTGGGGAAAGGAATTAATGGCAAATCACTACTATTTACCTCCAGGTTCTTCTACTCACTTAACATATTTTTATTTTCTTCCACAGAAGCAGCTGAGAGAGGATGAAGCTAGAATTGTACAGGAAAAAGCAGCTAAAATTAAGGACTGGGTCACAGCTAAACTAAGAGAGGTGATGATGACCAATATTTTTCTCCTTTTCCCAAACATATATGCAGGAATGTGACCAATATTTTGATTATGGATTTTATGTGGTTGAGTGGACACCCAGAGTAAAATAGTCACCACCAGGCAGGTTTCCGTTAAGTGGGCAAATCTAAAATGTGGCTGCACAGATTGTCTGGCCAGCAATTATGTCTCCTGGCCTGGCTGTCTCTGACTCCTGCTGTTTCTTTTGGGAGCCTGCCATGAGCTGTTTCTCACTTTTCCCATTGTAAAACATGATAGTTCTGAAAGCATGTGTCTGTAATTGTAACAGCTTGCTGCTTTGCAGAAAGGCTAAACCTCCTGGAGGATGCTGTGAAAGTATATGTGGTCCCCCCCCGCCGCCCTTCTTTGCCTACACTTGTCATGTCTCAGTCAGGAGGTTTAAAGATTCCACAAGGGACATGCCGGCAGCTGGTGCCAGACGATGTTCCACTAGTGTGTGTTAGAGTTTGTCCACGCTATTCACCTTTCCGCAGTGCAAGGTTGAAACTTGTGTAAAGAGAGACTAAAACATGACCAAAAACAACCCCCCTTGCTTGCTGGGTTCTGTTACCTCATTGTTGGATAGTTGCTTATTTTCCTTCTGCCTTGCTCTGTTTGGCTCCACTGTGTGATCTGCTCATATGGACCCCATTACTTGATATGTGCTCATCGATACACTTTATGGGTGGTAAGCCATTTAATGATGGTTCCTTGTGGTCCTTTTTTTTTGCTAGTCATCTCCACCCCTTTTTACTTAACAGCTGCTCCTGTTTAATATTCTTGGGAAATCAGCTGTTCCTGTTTTTAATTTTTTTTAACATCAGTGTTTAAAAATTAAAAAATAATGTGCATGCTAGTACATCCAACAACAAATACCCTTCCCATGTGTGGATGCTAATTTGAGATCGATCTACTCAAACCTGAATTTAAAAAAATACCAAAGAACAACCCAGAGCAACCCTTGAATGGTTGAGGAGAACATCAGAGTGTGAAAGCCCTTAGAGTAACTGATCCAGCCATATAGTACAATCTGTGAAGCTGTTCATTAACTGAATTCAACAATTCCAAGTTTATGGGTTCAAATACATGGTAGACATGTTTGGACATAAGGCGGCAAGATAAAGAAGTAGAGAATGAAATCTAGAAAGGATTTCCCTTAAATATCCCATTTGAATAATCTTGATATTTATTTATTTTTAACTCAGTGATCTGGACTGGAAAGATACAATGATTTCATTTGCATGTTTTCTTCCCTTGTATTACAGTTGGAGTTGGAGAACCATTACCTCAAGGACTTTAACCTGAGGCTAACAAAGCAGGTCACAGTCCTTCAAGAGGCACTGCAGGGTAAATATATATATTGCTATTGCTATCATCATCCAGGGGACACCACAAAGGACTTTATATCGGATCTTGGCTTCATTGCATTTATATGGCGTGCCTTAGGAGAAACTATGCCAGCTTCACAGTGGAGCCAGTTTTGATTTCCTTCCAGTGCACAGAAGTAGCATGATCTGAATATGACCTCTTTATTTTCCATCTCACATGTGCTTTTTGAAATGTGCCTTCAGATAGGCTGTCAAGATATCTGCTACCATTTCCAAACTAACATGAGCTTTTGGGAAGCAATTCCAAGCTTTGGATGGAGTTCATGGCTTGTTTGCCAGGTGTGGTGTATCAGCAAAACTAGCATTATGTGACTTCACTGCTGGGCCCTGTTCAGAAGAACAGAAATAAAAACATGTGAGAATAAGCCATGTTTCTGTTACTTTGGGTGCTGCAATATGAGTCTGGGCTTCATGTTATGTCACAGCCAGCTCTTCAGATCTGTTGACTCCCTTTCTGATGGTATTATTATGACTAATTACTTTTGTAGTCTGCCTGCCCTTAAGTGAACCTAAGGCAACAGATGTAACTGCTCTCGTTTCATCCTCACAGCGACTCTATGATGTAGGTCAGACTGAAAGAAAGTAACAGCCTCAAGGTGTCCGATGACTTTCCTAGTACTGTATACTGGAGGCCTGAACCTGAATGTGGACGATTGGTTTAACACTCTGCCTGTTACAACATGAACAGGTGCTGGCTCTCAGCCAGACATGATACATTCGTATTCTCATTGGTAAAACTAATAGACCCACCACAGTAGGAAATACCGATTTCCAATTCATAGCTGCTTGACAACTAGATAGAATACCCAGAAATACTACTTCAGAAGTCTTATCAATTTACACAACACCTAAGTGCATGAAGGTACAACTGAAGGCAGCTCCGTATTTTATGGGACTAAAAACTCTGCTGGGAATATACTGGTCTATCTCGTATATGTTTATTTCTTGGAGCAGCACACACAAAATAGTTAACATAGTTCAATTTTAGTGACTCGTCTTTCTTGCTTTATTCAAACTATTTTTACCCCACCTTTCTCCTTTAAGAGGACCCAAGGTGGCTTACAACACCGAAAGGGAATATTTAAAGGTGAAGATGAGTATGCAACAGTTGTTAATAACATTAAAGACAGAAATTAAAAGCTAAGAATGATGAGTGTAAAGAGGCATCTTACATCAGTTAAAGGCAATATTAAAGCTAAGAAGAAGAAAATAAACAAATATAGAAAAGAAAAAATGCCACTGAGAACACAAAAAATGGAAAACACAAGTAGTACTAAAAATCCAGTCAAAACAGTTATGCATAACAATTAGAGATGGGCACGACTTGAAAAAAAAATTTTTCGAGTTGTCGTTAGTCGGGCCGGTTCCGTTTCGGCTCGTTTCCGTTTTTTGCGAAAATTTGCAAAAATTAGTCGGTTCGTTTTTTCGTTTTTTCGTTCGTTAGTACTGGTTTGGGGAGGGGGTAGCGGGCTCCTGGAGGGAGCTGCAGGAGTCAGCCAGAGCCACAAGTGACGGACTGGCAGACTCTTTGCACCCGCTGTGTCTCACGTACTTGCATGTAGTGCAATGCAAGTAGATCTGGCTTAGGGTTAAGACGGCTTAGCGCAACGGCTACATAAGAACATAAGAACATAAGAAGAGCCATGCTGGATCAGGCCAAAGGCCCATCTAGTCCAGCTTCCTGTATCTCACAGCGGCCCCACCAGATGCGTTTGGGAGCGCATGAGACTAGATATCTGTCTCCTGATACCACTCCCCTGCATCTGGCCCTTGAAGTACCCTGGTTTAAAGCCTATAGATTACACATCTCCATCATGGTTTGTAACCCGTGATGGACTTTTCCTCTAGGAATCTGTCCAATCCCCTTTTGAAGGCATCCAGGCCAGATGCCATCACCACATCCTGTGGCAGGGAGTTCCATAGACTTACAACGCGCTGGGTGAAAAAATATTTTCTTTTGTCAGTTCTTACTCTCCCAGCACTCAATTTGAGTGTATGTCCCCTAGTTCTGGTATTTTGAGAGAGGGAGAAGAGCTTCCCTCTATCCACTTTACTCATACCCTGCATTATTTTGTATCTCTCAATCATATCCCCCCTCAAGCGCCTTTTTTCCAAACTAAAGAGGCCCAATTGTTTTAGCCTTTCTTCATAAGGGAGGTGCCCCAGCCCAGTAATCATTTTAGTCGCTCTCTTCTGCACCTTTTCCAGTTCCACTATGTCTTTCTTGAGATGCGGTGACCAGAATTGTACACAAAACTCCAGGTGGGGCCTTACTATTGTTTTGTATAACGGCATTATAATGTTGGCTGTTTTATTTTCAATCCCCTTTTTGATAATCCCTAGCATGGAATTGGCTTTCTTTACTGCTGCCACACATTGGGGAGACACCTTCATGGAGCTGTCCACCAAAACACCAAGATCTCTTTCCTGATCCGTCACGGATAACTCAGAGCCCATGAGTTGATAGATGAAGTTTGGATTTTTTGCCCCAATATGCATTACTTTACATTTGGTTACATTAAAACGCATTTGCCATTTCTCAGCCCACTCCCCCAGTTTGGAGAGATCCTTCTGGAGCTCTTCACAATCTTCTCTGGTTTTTACCACATGGAAAAGTTTTGTGTCATCTGCAAACTTGGCCACCTCACTGTTTATCCCTGTCTCCAGGTCATTTATGAACAGATTGAAAAGCACCGGTCCCAGGACCGAGCCCTGGGGCACACCGCTTTTCACTTCTCTCCATTGTGAAAATTTCCCATTGACACCTACTCTTTGTTTCCGGGATCTCAACCAGTTCTCAATCCATAAGAGGACCTGCCCTCTTATCCCCTGACTATGCAATTTTCTCAGCAGCCTTTGGTGAGGGACTGTGTCAAAAGCCTTTTGAAAATCCAGATAGACTATATCCACCGGTTCACCCAAATCCACGTGCC
Organism: Phrynocephalus guinanensis; assembly: GCA_037367245.1. Taxonomy (NCBI): domain Eukaryota; kingdom Metazoa; phylum Chordata; class Lepidosauria; order Squamata; family Agamidae; genus Phrynocephalus; species Phrynocephalus guinanensis. The sequence goes on along the minus strand of CM074732.1, from coordinate 138,290,761 downwards.
TGTTGACCTTTTCAAAAAATTCTAAAAGGTTTGTAAGACAAGATTTACCCTTACAGAAGCCATGCTGATTTTCTCTCAGCAAGGTTTGTTCTTTTATGTGTTTTAAGATTTTCTCTTGGATGAGGCCTTCCACCATCTTCCCTGGGACAGATGTAAGGCTAACCGGCCTGTAGTTTCCTGGGTCCCCCCTCCTTCCTTTTTTAAAAATTGGTGTGACATCTGCTATCCTCCAGTCCTCCGGCACTGTGGCCGTTTTAAGAGACAAGTTGCATATAACCGTTAAGAGATCTGCAATTTCATTTCTCAGTTCCCTAATAACCCTTGGGTGGATGCCATCTGGGCCTGGTGACTTGTTAATCCTCAATTTATCAATTAGTCCTAAAACCTCCTCTCTTTTAATGTGTATTTGATTTAATTCTTTAGTCAAGAGGGGCGGCTCAGGCAGCGGAATCCGCTCAAGGTCCTCTGTCGTGAAGACTGACGCAAAGAACTCATTCAATTTCTCTGCAATGTCCAAGTCCTCCTTAACCTCCCCTTTTCCTCCCTCACCATCCAGAGGCCCAATTGGTTCTCTGGCAGGTTTTCTACTTCTAACATATTTAAAGAAGCTTTTATTATTACCCTTTATATTGCTAGCCATGCGTTCCTCAAAGTCTTTCTTTGCCTCCCTTATCATCTTTTTACATTTCTTTTGCCAGAGTTTGTGTTCCTTTTTATTTTCCTCATTTGGGGAGGATTTCCATTTACAGAAGGACCTCTCCTTGCGCTTTAGAGCCTCTCTAACTCCACTCGTTAACCATGCCGGTGTCCTCTTGGACTTAAATGAGCTCTTCTTTCTTTGTGGTATGCACTTGTGCTGGGCCTCTATTATTGTTGTTTTAAACAGGCTCCATGCACTCTGAAGAGATTGGATTCTTCTAACCCTCCCCTTCAGTTTCTCTCTAACTAGTTTCCTCATCTGAGGGAAGTTTGCCCTTCGAAAATCAAGGGTTTTTATGTCTGATTTGGTTGACACTCTTCCTCCGACATGCATGGCAAAGGTAATTGCAGCATGGTCACTGTTCCCCAGAGGCTCAGTGACATTCACATCCCTGACGAGGTCCTGAGTATCACACAATATTAGATCTAGAGTTGCCTGTTCTCGGGTGGGCTCCATGACAAGTTGCTCTAAGGCACAGTCATTCAGCAAGTCGAGAAACCCAGTTTCTCTTTCTTGCCCAGAGCTCGCATTGGCCCAGTCAATGTGGGGATAATTAAAGTCCCCCATGATTACTATCCTATCCCTTTTAGCCACTTCCATGATTTCTCTCCTCATTTCAAGGTCCCCCTCAAGTTTCTGATCTGGTGGACGATAGAATACTCCAACGATCACATCACTCTTTGGACCTGGTAGTTTAACCCACAGTGATTCTATGGCGGAGTCAGACCCTCTGTCAATCTCCATTCTGCTGGATTTTATGCCTTCTTTGACATAGATGGCCACTCCTCCTCCAACCCGCCCCTCTCTATCCCTTCTATAGAGTTTATAGCCTGGGATTGCTGTGTCCCACTGGTTCTCCACATTCCACCAGGTTTCTGTTATGGCTATTATATCAATGTTATCCCTAGCTGCCAGATGTTCAAGTTCTCCCATCTTTGCTCGGAGGCTTCGAGCATTGGCGTAGAAGCACTTGTACAGTGGGTCCCGCAACAGCTGCTGCCTTGTTCTTCTCCCCCCACAGCTTTTATTTTCAGTAGACGAACTGTCACATTCCGCTATTCTGCCAGTGTTAATACTTGCTATATCATCTCTATGTGATTCTCTACCCTCTCCAACCTCATTCCCCGAGGATGAGGTGTTCCGAACCGGATGCCACACAGCTCCTGTCGGCTTTCCCCCAGTTATCAGTTTAAAAGCTGCTCTGCTGCCTTTTTGAGGTTGAGTGCCAGCAATCTGGTCCCATCATGATTCAAGTGCAACCCATCCCTCCTGAACAGGTTTGGCTTGTCCCAAAATGTTCTCCAGTTCCTGACAAATCTAAAGCCCTCCTCTCGACACCATCGCCTCATCCACGCATTGAGGCTTCTGAGTTCTGCCTGCCTGGCGGGACCTGCACGAGGAACAGGTAGCACTTCTGAAAATGCTACCTTGGAAGCCCGGGACTTCAATCTTCTACCTAGCAACCTGAATTTGGCTTCCAAGACTGACCGCTTGGCCTTCCCGACATCATTGGTACCGACGTGTACCATGACCACTGGCTCCTTCCCAGTTCTCTCTAACAAGCTATCTATATTTCTGGTGATGTCTGCAACCTTTGCACCCGGCAGGCAAGTGACCATCCGGTTATCATGCTCCTCACAAATCCATCCCTCCGTATTTCTAATGATAGAATCCCCTATTACAATGAGCTTCTCTCCTGCAGCCTGGTCATCAAACATGTACCTGATCTTGTATCTCATCAATAGTGATGAGGGAGAGATCCTCCGGTGGAACCACTTCTTCCTCTATGTGTGCCTCATGAGGTGTGCTGAGGGAAAGAGCTTCAAATTGATTGTGCAAGATGAGACTCTCTGAGCGATGCCTTGGCCTTCGACTCCTTTGAGTCACATTCCTCCACCCATCCACCTCCTGAGTTGCGGGAGTGACTTCCTCCTCTGAAGTGTGCCCTGTCTCTTCTTGGACCTGGATAGTCTCTTCCGCTCTGTCCAGGAACTGCTCAAACTCCTTAATATGTTGCTGGTCCACTATGCGAGCCTCTAGCTGCTGGACCTTCTCTTCCAATAGCGCTACCAGCTTGCACTTGCAGCAGATGTAGTTCTGCACACGCTCTGTCAAGATAACAAACATGGCACAAGTACTGCAGGTAACTACAGCTGCTCCCTCCAACTCCATTTTAACTATTACAATAAAATGTATTCAAGGTCTCAAAAATGTAAACTTGCACTTTTTTTTTAATCTAGTAAGACTCTTTACTTCTTTTATTGTTTAGTCAAAATCTAACAGTGTAGGGGCCGCTAAAGCACCTCTACTCCAACTGCAAGCACGTCAGGAAGTGTAGGACCTCCTGAGGAGTTGCTTGGCTTGGGAACTCAATTAAACCCAGATTTTATTTTTTTTATTTTTTTAGTTTGCACGCGCCATAAGGCGCGTGCTGCTGGTAGCAGCTATTTAAAGCTAAAACTCCGCCCCTTGCTCCTGCAAAAAGAAGAAGTTAGCTCTGCCCTTTGGCCGTGTGCTCCTCTGACCAGCTCCTTCCTCTCTGCTGCTCTGCCAGAAAAGGACTGAGAGACTGCTGGTAGCAGCTATTTAAAGCTAAAACTCCACCCCTTGCTCCTGCAAAAAGAAGAAGTTAGCTCTGCCCTTTGGCCGTGTGCTCCTCTGACCAGCTCCTTCCTCTCTGCTGCTCTGCCAGAAAAAAAAAAAGCAAGGGTTAGGCTAGTTACGGGTGAGGTTACGGTGAGTATTGGGGTGCATCTGGGTGCCTCTCTGACCCACTTAGAAGGACAGTGTACTGGCGTATGGGTTAGGCTTAGGGTTCGGGTTTGGGCTACGATTAGTGGGCTGTTTATGCCCGATTGGCACATCCCAGAAGTCTCTGTGGTCAACCTGGCCAAGTGGCCATGCGATTGGTGGAAAATTTGCATGGTCTACTCCCATGGGAGAGCCCATCATTGCAAATGTGCAGGTGTAAAAAAATAAAGTAAAATAAAATAAAATAAAATCAACGGAGACTTTTTTTTGCAAGAAAAACCCACTGCTGCTACTGTAAAAATTCAAGCATTTAAAATAGCTAATTTTCGCATGTTTCTGTGGTGCTTTGGTGGGGTTTTGGGCAACAATTTCAAAAAAAATATTGCGGTCGCCATTTTGGATCCCCCCCCCACCGCATGGCAAATGGATGCGCCCTCCCAGCCTGGTACAGTCAGCAAAACCTGGCCATGCGATTGGTGGAATGGCTCCCAAACTTTGCATGGTCCACTCCCATGGGCGAGCCCATCATTGCGAATGCGCAGGTGTAAAAAAATAAAATAAAATAAAATAAAATAAAATCAACGGAGACTTTTTTTGCAAGAAAAACCCACTGCTGCTACTGTAAAAATTTCAGCATTTAAAATAGCTAATTTTCGCATGTTTCTGTGGTGCTTTGGTGGGGTTTTGGGCAACGATTTCAAAAAAAATATTGCGGTCGCCATTTTGGATCCCCCGCACTGCATGGCAAATGGATGCGCCCTCCCAGCCTGGTACCAGCAGCGCAGCAGTAGCAATAGCCAAGGAGAGGGGGGTGGGGAACCCCCCCCCCAAATAAAACACCCTTCTGGCCTGGTAGGTGCCCTCAGACAGTTTTCGCCTACTTTTAGGGCCGGGAATCGGGTTTTTTTTTTAACTTTTAAAAACTTTTTTTCTGTGCCGCTTGGCATTGCGCGATGCAAGTAACGAGCACGACAAATCAGACCAAATTGTTCGTTCGTCGGTTCGAGCTCGAAGTCTGGGGCAGTGATTCCCGTTACCGTTTCCGTAGAGTAACGGAAACGAGTAACGGAAACGGAAACGGGAATACCGCTAAGTCGTGCCCATCTCTAATAACAATTCATCTAAAAATCACACAACATGTTGCTAATTACTGAGGGAAGGCTTGCATGAGAGAAAGATCTTTGCCAGCTCGCAGGAGGAGAGCAAAGATGAGGGCCATTCTGGTCTCCTGTGGGAGGGAGTTCCACAGTCTGAGAATAGCAGCAGAGCATGCCTTCTCCGGTGTCCCCATCAGATTATTATTATGATTTATTATTTTTCACACTTATATACCGCTCCTACTTCCCGAGCGGGAACCTGTGAAGATGGCAGGAATGAGAGAAAGGCCCCTCTGGATGATCTTAGCACCCAGGCCACCTCATAAAGAGAGATCCAATCTTTGAGATAACTTGGACCCAGGCCATTTAGGGCTTTATAGGTGAAAACCAGCACCTTAAATATGGTGCTCCACCGAATCATGTGTATGTATCATTTCCCAAAAAGCCTCTTCATATGCCGGTGTGTAGGATGAGCTCTGCTCATGGCGGGCTGTGGTGATGTGAACTGAAGAAAATTATCTTTCCCAAAGAAAATTGCTTTCTGTGGGCACCTTCCAGGTGGTCAACCTCAGTGGATCTGGGGACAGGGTTGGGTGGGATGGTGGGAAAGACAGTTCAGAAGAGCCCCTAAATGTATTGCAGCAGTCACAGATGGAAAATCTTTCTTTCTTTCTTGGATTAGGACTCCTGCAGAATTGGTGGCTGTGGGATTCTGGGAATTGTAGTCCAAGACAAGAAATGCTTCTCACATCTGGTAGCAGTTTACTGGTGCAGAACATTTAAAGTAGTCATCAGTTTGGTTTAAATAGTCGTTTCAAATCTATTTCCTGCCAAATTGCTATAGGCAGTGCTTGGTGGCGGCGTATCAACATTGCCTCGGAGAGACCACAGAATCACTGCAACTACTCTGCAATAACAAATGTGACCATGTTACACGTGCAAGCAGCACAGAGCAGAGGACTGTGTACAAATACAGAGGCTTCTGTGCTGTGCTAGTACCCCTGATGGGAATGAATGAATGCTTACCCCTCTGTGATACTTCAGCTCTCTCTGCAAGGACCTTTCCAGCTGGAAGCGTTGCAAGCAGGTTGTCTCCATCCGTTCTCATTGCTTACTGGATGAGATGATTCCTATAATAACTGAGCATTAAGTGTTCCCAGCATGCCACCAATCAGACAGCTCTGAATGATACATTGGCTCTTGCGCGTAGCTGTGCTGTCTCTTTCTGTCTCATACAATTGGGAGCCTCCCGTTTAGGGGATGGTTTGAACCAAAGCTTAATCCCTTAGTTCCATGCCGTTGCTCAGCATGACCGTGTAATAAAACTAAACAAAATCCATGCCAAATAACATCCAGCTCAAAGCCTTTTAAATTTTTTTAAATCCCAAATTGTAGGCCTGAGAACTGTCCCACCTGAAGAATTAGTCTCCAGCTGTAACATGAAGCTGCTTAGAGACCTCCTTGAGAACCCAGATCAAGAGTCGAGGCTTCTGGCAGTGGACATCAAACAGGCATATGAGGATGTATCTCTGAAAGGATTTCCTTGTATAGCCAGTATGGTCTTCATGGATGACACCTGTCTAGCAAGTGAGAGCAACAATTCAGAGCCTTCTCGCAGCTCACTGAGGCTTATCTCTGACTGTGGCTCTTCGGTGAAAGACTTGCTTTCCAAGTCAAACCCTGAGTTTTGCTCAACATTCTCAAAGTACCAAGATGAAACCGTGACATTTCACGGAAGCTTAGATTTCCAGTGTCCTCTAGAAAAGCTTAAGAGCTCCAAGAGGGCCTCAAACAAGACGGTATTTGATCTGCACCAGCCATCAGATGAACTGAATGTTGAGTTCTGCTCTTCTCAGTTGACCTCATCTTCCTCTGGAGAAGTGAAGAATACCTGTAAGAGCTCTATCGTGGCATCAATTTCTGCTCGGAATGTGCAAAAATCCATCGCCCCGGTGCCTTCTAGCTTCGCAGGGAGAGAAAGCAGATTTGGTAATAGCATGACTCTTCCCCAAATGCAGACGGCTAGCAATCCAAGAGACAGTATTGTGTTAGCCAAAAGACATTACAGTCAACCCCAATCAGGAACAGATTGTTTCCATCATGTGGTGAACATTGAGATCAGTACTTTTCACCCTATAAGAGCCGCTACCCAAGGGCAAGTGGAAGAGACAGATATTGATGAAGAGGTAGCAGAAAAGATGGAGATGGAAGACTATCTGGTGGAGACTGATCAGCAGTCTTGTTCAAGGAAAGAAACAGGAATTTCTAAAGCCAGAGTAATGGACTCAGGAGGCAAGCCACCTACTCCTCCACTGCACAGATTTCCATCTTGGGTAAGATATTTGAGATTCTATGGTGGGTGGGTGGTCACAAGCCAAATGTGGAATTGGTGTTCCAGTCACATATATTGTTGTTTCTCTGGGCTGGTGTGGTCTATGGCAGATCCAGGGCAGCCAATAATTGGGAGCTCCCCTACTCCTGTTCTAGATGTTGGATCTTGGAACTGTCTTCTCCTGGCAGAAGAACTATGATGAGGGAGAGGTTCCCCCCCCCCCGGAGTTTTAGGGATTCAATCTCTTCTCTTCTAGACTTCTCTCCCCATCCAGCAGAATGGTCTGATCTTCTGTGTGGCATTTTCAGAGGACAGGGAGCAAGGTCCCCTGACACCGAAGAAGAAAGTCCCACCAGATAAGCTGAATTTAGATCTAATCCAGGATGAAATCCTTCACTTTAGATATTTGCTTGTAGACCAGTTGCTAATAGTATTTAGGTGAATGAGTCTGAAGGACAACAAAACAGCTATAGGTGCTTAAAAATAGTAGAAAATTAAACTCCTGATTTACCTGTTTTCCTCACCCTTTTTGACTTACTTTAGGAAAGGCGGATCTATGCAGTAGCTACGTCTGGCATGAGGCTTTCAGAAGATGCCCTTGGGAGTGACTCTTTTAGCCAGAGTGAGTACTAGCATCTAACCACGTTGTTTCCTATGAGACTATATCCTATTTGCTGATCCTATTTGGATTAAAGGTTGGGAGCCTGGAATCACTATTTAATGTTTTCATAACAAACATAGTTATCAAAGGGGAGCTGCTAGTCAGTCCACAAAGAGACCTGTAAAGGGAGATACAGAATTTATTTGCTTGCATATTCTGCTAGGATAGAAGAACAAAACATTCCTTCCCCTGTGAGAAATGTGTGTTGCCCCTTCTCTGAATGGGCAGAGAGGAGCCCCACCCTCTTTCAGGAATCAATATGGGAAATGGTTTCAAGCTACAGGAAAAGAGATTCCATTTGAACATTAGGAAGAACTTCATGACAGAGCTGTTTGGCAGTGGAATATGCTGCCACGGAGGGTGGTGGAGTCTCCTTCTTTGGAGGTTTTTAAACAGAGGCTGGATGGCCACTTGTCGGAAATATTGTGATGGGGTTCCTGCATGGCAGGGGGTCAGACTGGATGGCCCTTGAGGTCTCTTCCAACTCTATGATTCTATGATTCTATGAAATATTTTCCAATACTGTACATATAATTTCTGTTTGAGGTAGACATACCATCACTAGAACCATGAAAGCACCCCCCCAGCACATCCATGTCCTAATATTTTTCATTCTAAAATTCCCTTTGTGCCTTCTGAAGATAGGCTGGATAGCTCAGAATTTAGGAATCTGGCTGTGGAGCCAAAGATTGGGAGTTTGATATCCCACCATTTATTTATTTATTTATTTATTTATTTATTTATTTATTTATTTATTTATTTCTATACCACCTGTCTTCCATGGCAGAACTCCAGGCAATTTACAACAATCATATTCATATCAATTAAAATAAATATATAACATCTAATTCAATCATCATCATCATCATCATCATCATCCAAGATGGCGGCTTATACAAAAAAACTAATGGTTTTATAGTTATTGTAAATGGTTCTATAGTTACTGTAATCCTTAGCATATCCTTTCTTGGGAATTTGGAAGTATATTGAATGTTTCCAGGCGGGGGGCCATATTTTGTTTTAGGACTGCAAACATTAATCCTGAAATGAAATACTAGAGGAAACGCATATTCACTATTGACTGAAAACTCTACAGATGAGGGGTGGCCCTTCAGATCGTGTTGGACTACAACGCCAGTCATCTCTTCCCTTTGGGTATCCTGGCTGTGACTGAGAGAATGGCAGTCCAGTAAAAGTTTGTCACACTTTCCCTATATGTTGTTTAATTTAAACCACCACTTGGCTCACAGCAGATTTCAGTGGGGCTAACCTTGCTGGGATAAAAGAGATTGTACAACACCATGTTGCTAAGTACAATAAAGTGCACTAGAGTCGGCCCATTGATCTTTGGTGGCAACTGTAGGTAATCTCTAGCAAAAACAAAGGCATCTCCTAGCCTGCCCTTTGTGCATGATTGCTTTCTATTGATCTTATAAGAATGTTCGTTCAAGAAAACTTTTTTTTTCTTGGAACACAGAGAACTGTTGTTATTGCTCCTCATGAGAATCCTTTCACCCACATGAGAATGGTCCTTGTTCAAACGTTGCTGGCAGTCAATAACTTTTCTCTCTAATTTATATTCCACCTTCTCCTAAAATTGAGATTAATGGTAGCTCACAAATAATCTACAATCACATAGACAGAACTCGAACAAAAATATTAAGGAAGTTAAATTAAAATGCAAAGGAATTGAAAACATTCTTTAAAAAGCGCAGGGATTCAGAAGTACAGCATTTTCCTTGTCATTTTGTTTATTTTTGTCAGACTCTTTGCAGCTGAAAAAGAAAGCTTATTCCTCCCCATAGTCCAGTCTAGCTAATTATGAATGCATCTCTTCAAAAATTATGTTTTTAAATTAAATGTTTCTTTTGTTTTCCCTCCTTTAAAAAACTGTACAAACAATTGCAGCTCCAAATTTTTCTGCCCATTCACTCCATGGGCCATCTACCTACCACATTTACAGAAATGTCTCCGCGCCTGTCTACACCATGCTCAAGGGGGTAAGAAATACTTTTTTTCACTTTTCCTCTGTTAAATAAAAAAGGGATTGATGGGTAAAGCCCATGATAACAGGTCTAAGGAGCACCTAACTGGCATGAAAGTTGTTCAATGGCCCTTTGAAATATCAGTCCTAAGTATTGGGAGAGTCGCATTTGCAACACAACAATAATATAGGAGAAATTGCCAAGTCAACAGGCATTGTCCATCTGAGAACAATAGATACTGTACCTGCAACAATTCAGTCCCCTAAAGCAGAACAGGATAGGGCAACTCGGGTAGAAGTCTTGAATTTTTCTCTAGAAAGACCTGTAAAGTAGAGTCTGTGAAGATTCTCAGTCATCCAGGTGACTTTATCTGGAAGTTGAGTCATGGCTACTGGACTTCTTTTTGAGAGAGAGAAATGTTTTGCTGCTCATCCAAACAGCTTCATCAGTTGATGAAGCTGTTTGGATGAGCAGCAAAATGTTTCTATCTCTCAAAAAGAAGTCCAGTAGCCATGACTCAACTTCCAGATGTAAAGTAGAGGTAGATAGAGAAATTCTGGAGTGCAAACTTCTTAGAGGATCCATTTTAGGCACTTGGGGTGGCATAGTTAGAGGGCAGAGCAAGCCGTTTCCTCAGATGTCAAATAATATTTCAGTGGGCAGTTACACAGAATGTTCTTCCCCTTAAAGCAGAAGTGTAAATTACAGAGCCTGTGAACTGCATGAGGTTCTAGGGTTGTTTTCACAGCCCTCTGGACACTTGGTGACTGCCCTCAACTTCCCACTCCAGAAAAAGTGTTCATGTGAACAATGAGATTGCCACTCTTAAAAATCAGTTAACAATATCCCGTTCATAGCTTCTTTCACAGACTTCTGTTCAAATCAAACGGAAAGTGCTCTGGGTAATCCAGCCAACAGATGCTCTTGTTCCGTTGCAGCCAGACGACCGGAAACCTTTCACTTTTGCCTGGTTCTATGTGAATTATGGCATTTATTTGGACTGGTATGCCTGCTTTCCCTTCCATCTGAACGTTGTACATTTTGCTTTCCAGAAAGCCACCCAAATCAGCAATGTGCCTTTCTTAGATGAGTCTTCAGGCTCAGATGATGACTGCAGCTCTCACGTCAGCTTCAGCACTTCCAATAGAGCGTCTGAACCCAAAAAAACAAGCACAACAGGCAGCCCTCGTGCAGTGAAACGAGGTAAGAGAGGAAATATTTGGTTTGGTGCAGTTTTTGGCATGTCTGGAAGGAAATGTTGGAAGTGAATTTGGAAATGTCTACATAGCACAGTCCAAATGGAGATGGAAAGTGTGCAGACTTAAGGGGTGCTACAGCAATGAAATCCACCAGTAGTGCTGTCCTAGACATGACTGCTCAGAAACCAAGCCCAGGGAAAGGAGTTTCCTGGGATGTGTGTCAATAGCAGCCTACGTGAGGTACCAGGCTGGGACCATTCTGATGCTTGTCTGATTATCACATAAAAATTATCATCTCAAACTGGTATTCACTGCGAAAAACCATTTCAGCCTTGCCAGTGTGACTGAAGGCACATTTGCACTGTGAAAATGAATTTGGAGATAGAGCAGAGTTTTTAAAGTAAATTTAAAGTCATGTGGTAGTCACATGGTATTTGGGTCGGTGTGTACATCCTCTTGGGAAAACATTTATTTTGTTTTTAAGTTGTTTTGTATATCAGTCAAGGAGGGCTACATGGGGTTTTAGAATCACTGTATTTGAGCCTATTTTTTAATTTCTTGCAAACTGGCTTAGCACTAGTTCAGTATGACTGACAGAAAAAAATTAAGATTGGACTGCAAGATGACGTGGCAAAGAGAAACTGACCTGAAAAATTGACCAGATTGCACTCAACCTTACTCTCTCAGATTGGACTGCAAAGTTTCCCTGTAGCCTGAATCCTGTGATCCTGGTATCAATAGTTTGCAAAAACCTACAGACACAAATCACACTGACAAAGGACTTCACATGTGCCAAAACTATTTAAAATAAATCACAAGCACTTTGAAATTCTGTATACAAACCTTTCACAGCCAAGTAAAATATCTTGCTTTCCAAGCAAAATAACACACTTCCTGGGTAAAAAACATCAGTGCTTCCCTGTGAGTCATGTCGTTAGAATTTTTAAAATCAATTTCAAGCACGCTAAAACCAATTCAAAAATAAGGCTTGTTTGTTTTTATGTAACTGCACCCTGGGCTTTGTGTATTTTTTCACCTAATGCCAATGGTGATTGTTGACTAGGTTGTTTGGGGGGTTGATTAACTGCCATGGGTACTACGTCTGGCAGGACTTGCAGACAAACACCTTTCTGCTTGATTTTGCAACTGGTAGCCCATTCAGGTGCTGAGCAGGCCTACCAGTGTTTTCCTCCTTGGGAAATGCCCAATTCCATTTTCATTGCTCTTTCTCTCTGTCCACCTGGTGCTCCTTACTTGCCTACCTTCCCACTTACTAACACCTTCTGCTGATAAGCCTCTCTCTCTTTCTCTCTCTCTCTCTCTCTTTTCCTGAAACCTTTATCGGCATTTGTCAATATCTTTACTATTTCCCCTTCACACACCACTGTTTCTCACTTGACTTTTCCTTTCTCCATCCCAGTAGTTACTAAGCCTATTGCTCGGTGGACTTTTCTCCATCTTCTTACCAGACAGCAGGACTTAATGTCTCTCACTCTTGGTTTCTTTTTTCAATTGTTTTAAAGGGCTAGGGACCTTGTAGAGAGAAGTATTACTTGGAGCCACCTAAAGAGCTTCCAAAGAAATAAGTATACCAACCAAGCCTACTTCTACCTTTCTCCTTCAGAATACAGTAGTTAAGAATATCTGCCACCTAGTGACTACAGATAATGCTGCAAGCTGTGAACAAGATATTACAATGATGGTGAACCTTTTAGAGACCGAGTGCCAAAACTGTTATTCAAAACCCACTAATTTTTATCAAAGTGCCAATATGACAATTTAACCTGAATACAGGTGGCTGTGAAGAGGCGATGTCGGGTGCCCACAGAAAGGGCTCTGAGTGTGACCTTTGGCACCGTGCCATAGGTTTGCCAACACTGAGATATTATAAATTAGAACTAATCAGTTGATATAAGAAGGAAATTACTTCAGTATGCACTCCTTAGGGTCCCTTAGTCTTGTAAATGTACTGGTAATGGGCTCCTGGACACATATTCTTGGACTGTTATAGATCTAGTTTTGAATTTTAAGTCCTCTTTCATGCATCGCTCCCAGAGTGGCTAAGCCACCTCTGATAATCTCCAACACAATATTTCTCAATGGAGGCATTCTATTCTATTTATTAAGTGTTTGGTTATCGAATGAACCATGAAATTCTAAGCATGTATGTGTCATTTGGTCCCTACACACCTGTAAGTAGGCACCAATAAACTCAGTGGGGACCTATTTGTAAATCGTCATCAATAGTGTTGTACTGCAAATCTACATACAGTGGACCCTTTTATGAGTAGCATAAAATTTGTACAGCATAAAAAATTCCGGAGATAGGAGAAATTTGCTTAACATAATCGCCTATGGGGCGAATCCGTACAACATAAAATGGGATTACTCCATTTTCAATGCATTCCTATGGGAAATTTGTATAAAGGAAAATTTGCTTAGTATAATATCATTTGGAAGGAATTAATTCCTTTATACAAGGTACCACTGTATTAATATGCGACAAGGAAATATTGTCAGGCAGAAACAATACAAAAATAAACAATAAAGAAGACATCTTAACAACTAACTGCTATATTTTAATGCGAACTTTCATGGACATATCCACTTCTTCGGACTGGAAGGACTGTGCAGATTTTCAGTTTTTCCCCCAGCAGGTGTCTCCATGTCTTCATTAAGCTCAGAGAGTGACTATGCCATCCCCCCTGACGCCTATTCCTTGGATGAAGATTATTCTGAACCAGAGCACAAACTGCAGAGGACATCATCCTATTCTGCTGATGGTGGGATATGCAATGTAAGATATACTTCTCCCAATTTTTTTATTCTGGACTGGATGTAAAGCTGTAAAGAAAAATAACTGTCTATACCAGGGGTCCTCAACCTAAGGCCCCAGGGCCGGATGCGTCCCCCCCAAGGTCCTGAATCCGGCCCCTGGGACCAATTGCAACCCCCCACCTACCCCCTGTTTTGTGAGCATGCAAGCCTCCGCAGCTGCTTTTGGACTGTTATCCAGCCCCCAGTGGTGTCTGGGTGGTGGTGGACTGGCCCGCTGTTTGAAAACTTTGAGGACCCCTGGTCTACACCATGTCTCTCAACAGACAGCAGTATCTGCATCTTCTCAAAGTTGAACGTTTCATACTCAAATGTTTCGTTATGTATTGAGCTCTGGTAGCGCATGTTCCAAGCCGGAAGGGTGCTGCACCACACAGGTGAAGGGGAGGTGAAGAGTACCCCTCCCAAGACCACAGGTCATTTATGGCAAACTGATACTCAAACAGGGTTGGGTGCAAGAACGACACAGGAAGTACATTTGGTCTGCCTAGCTGCAGAAGTATTGTTGCTCTTTCGCTCCTATGCATTTCACAATACACCACCTACAATGAAAATTTTGCAGTAGCTTTAGCAGTGTTAAAATGCCCTTCCTAAAAATAAAACCCATAAAACACGAACTGAAGTAGTGATAGCTGAAATACCTGGCCTTGGACCAAGGCCGGCGCGTCCATTAAGCCGAACTAGGCAGTTGCCTAGGGTGCCAAAATGGAGAGGGGGCGCTGGCCAGCCTGCTGCCCCCCTGCCGCCGCCCCCCCCCCCCCCCTGGCCACCGCTGTCCGTCCCCCCGCCGCCCGTCACTGTCCGCCGTCCGCATCCCACACCCATCGCCACCCACCACCCGTTGCCGTCTGCCCCCATGCCTGTCGCCGTCCCCTGTCATCCGCCACCCCTGCCGCTCTGCCCCCCCGCTGCCGCCCCTGTCCGCCCCCCGCCTCCTGCCCCCCAACCACCACCCCCATCCCTCCGCCCCTCGCCTATGGTGCAAAAAACCCTGGCGCCGGCCCTGCCTTGGACTAAGTACTAAGTCATCAGATCACCAGGAGCAGTGCATATGTCCTTCCCCCGCCCTCATCATTCCAAAGAAGGCTGCTCAATGTAGCTTTCCAGAGATTGCGCTTTTCTAAACTCCAGTCTTTGATGACCTCTGAGAGCCAGGTGTCTATTTTATTGGGAAATTTTCAGCACGTGAAACAAGGAAAAGAAAGGCACCTGTACTTGAATGAAAGCACATCACTGGGGTTAAGGAGCAGTGTCAGGAGAAGTAGCGTGTAGCCTGCATAAATTTAACTGTAAACTGCCCAGAGACTACTTGGAGTGGTATGGGGCGGTATATCAGCAGAACGCTTTGCTTTTGCTTTATTAAGGAAAGCAAAGAAAGCAACACTATTGCTCTTCCTGCCTCGGGTGGAAGAATTTGGGCCATACCTACTGCTTGCTGACTGGTGCTGTGGGGTGCAATAAGGCAAAATCTTGTTCCCAGTGTCTTTTGATATCTGTATGAAGTGATTGGTAGGGCTCATTGGGAGATATTGGGTGTGGTGTTAGCAATGTGCAGTGGCATACAGTTATGATATTCCTTTGCATCTGTATCCAAGAGTGACTGTGCATAGTGTGCAATGGACCTTGGATACACCGGCATGTGGTTGCTCAGCGGTCATAAACTGAGGTTGAATTCTGGAAATATGAGCATCACTGAAGCCAAAATAAAAGACCTTCAACATTGGGTTTCAGGCCCCGGAAGACTAGTAAGGTTGGTCATGATGCACTTTGTTTTTCACTTTTTTCATCACACAGAGCAAAATTTTTCTTTTCTTTTCTCTAGGAGCTTCTAGAAAAATCTGGCTACTTGCTGAAAATGGGGAACCAGATAAAGGCATGGAAGAGACGGTGGTTTGTTTTGAGAAATGGACAAATCATGTATTATAAGTCCCCGGTGAGTGTCTGACAAACATTCATATCTGCTGTTTTAATAAACAGAACTATTAGCTCATTCTTAAGCTATTTTTATACTGGATTTCTGTAACCAGTTGCAGTAAGATCCTGGAAACAACACACCCTTCTCTGTCTAAAAAAAGGCTTATCTACTGGATCACCCCAACTTAAAAATGATCTTAATTAATTAGTTCTTCGGTATTCATTAATCAAATTGGTATATCCTTCCAAGCTAAATGTTTAGATTTATTAGTAACATTTAGAGATGGGCACGACTTAGCGGTATTCCCGTTTCCGTTTCCGTTACTCGGTTCCGTTACTCTACGGAAACGGTAACGGGAATTACTCCGCCAGACTTCGAGCTCGAACCGACGAACGAACAATTTTGGTCTGATTTGTCGTGCTCGTTCCTTGCATCGCGCGATTGCGCGATGCCACGCGGCACAGAGAAAAAGTTTTTAAAAGTTAAAAAAACCCGGTTCCTGGCTGAAAAGCAGGCGGAAAAATGCCTGCCGTGCCTCAGGGCACCTACCAGAGGGGTTGTTTCTGGAGGTCCCCGGCCTCCCCCCTCATCCCCCGTCCTGGGCTGCTCTGGTGGGACTCGCCGCAGGCTCGCAGCCAGCAAAAAGCCCAGTCTCGCCGCCGCCCGCCCGCAATTAAAGCGCAAGCAAGCGGCACGGACGGCACAGGAACAAACTTTTAAACTCTCCCCCCACCCATTCCCGGGCCAAAAAAGCAGGCGGGAAAATGCCTGCTTGACTAAGGGCGCAGGGCACCTACCGGAGGGGTGGTTTCTGGAGGGGGGTCCCGCCTCCCCCCCGTCCTGGGCAGCCGGACTCGAGTTGCCATTTCGCCATGCCATGCGGTGTGGGCGGGGGATCCAAAATGGGGCGGCAAACGCAATATTGTTTTTGAAATCGTGGTCCAAAAACACACAAGCACAACAGAAACACGCAAAAATTTATAAACTGCCAGATTTTTCACAGTAGCAGTGGGTTTTTTCTTCCAACAAAATGTCTCTCCTCTCCTCCTCTGTCCTCCATTGATTTTATTTTATTTTATTTTTTTTACCTGCGCAGTGCGCAATGATGGGCTGGCCGAGTGGCCAGCCATGTGGGAGTGGACAACCATGCAAATTTTTGGAGCCATCCCACCAGTTGCATGGCCACTTGGCCATGGAGACTTCTGGGATGTGCCAAAAAGCCCCCTAAAACCTGCCCTAGCCCTAACCCTAACCCTTGACTCCGTACCCAGACGTCACAGACTGTCTTCTTAGTGGGTCAGAGAGGCACCCAGAGGTGCAACCCACTAGCCCACCGTAACCTTACCCGTCACTAGCCTAACCCTAGCCATTGCACTAAGCCACCTTAAAGCCAGATCTACTTGCTTGCATTGCACTACACGCAGCAAGTACAATTCCCTTCTGTGTGAGACATGGTGGTGCGGGAGCCTTGTGCAGGGAAGGCATGACGCTATCACTCTCACACTGGTCTCACTGTCTGCACATTATGTTATGCAATATCCATATGGCTATTGCATAGCATTTTGCAGCAGCAGCAGGTGAGGAGGGGAGACCCCCATGTAGAGGGGTCTCTCTTGGAGCCTGCTTCCCCTTCCTAGTGGCAGGAGGCACCCACGGGTGCCTCCAGGAGCCCACTTTCCCTTTATAGCGGGCCAGAGGAGGCACCCACCCCACAGAGGTGCCTCCAGGAGCCCGCTCCCCCCCCCAAAACCAGTACTAACGAAAACGAAAAAACGAAAAAACGAACCGACTAATTTTTGCGAATTTTCGCGAAAACCGGAAACGACCCGAAACGGGACCGGCCCGACTAACAACAACTCGCAAAAAAATTTTTTTCAAGTCGTGCCCATCTCTAGTAACATTTTCATGAGTGCTCGCAGTACTGTTAAAATAGCAACTAAACTATGCTTCCCACGTATTATATCCCGTATTCCATGTCTCTTATGTTGTCTTTCTCTCTTCAGAGTGAAGTTATTTGTAAACCTGAGGGCCAGGTTGAACTGAATTCTTCTTGCCAGATCATTAGGGGTGAAGGATCTCAAACCTTCCAGGTGAACATAGCTTTTTATTTCCGAAACTCGCTGGGAGAACTCCCGAGAGCTTTATTTCTGTCCAAGCCCTTCTTGGATCGTGTTAACAGGATGGAAGTACTGGCACAGCCAGGTTTTACAGCTTTCTTTCTTTTTTACTGAAAGAAATAAACACCCCTCCGATTGTGAGCAGTCGAAAAGTATCTAGATAATTTCTGAGCAGCGTCTACAGCTGGGAATGGGGATGCACTGGATTTAAGGAACCCACCCCCTTCTTCCACTCTGATCAGACAAGTCTTGTAAGGGGGGAATCCAAGATTAGATCTGTTCCATCAAAGTTGGAATATTATCATCCACCTTTTGGGGGAAGGGGGCATCTGATTCATCTGCTGGCTCTCACTGTATATCCCTGAGACCATAGAGGACATGTCGCCTAAATGTGCAAACAGGGAATGGCAGAAAGAAGAGAGGATTTCCATAAGGGAAGCTCAGTTTCCACCCCCTTCCTTCACTGGCTTAAGCCATGCCATCTTCAGAGTTGTTACATTTAGTTATGAGTTTTTCGGGCTGTTTGGTCATGTTCTGGAAGCTTTTCTTCCTGACGTTTCGCCAGACTCTGAGGCTGGCATTTTCAGAGGGCAAGGAGCTCAGGGAACGAGGAGTTCTCTCTGCGCTCTGGGGCATAGAGTGAGTGAGACTGGGGTTTTTCAAGTTGTGGGAAAGAGGAAACTTGTCTTATGCAGGAGAATAGGTGTTAGTCACTGTATTGTGATGAAGGGATTAAGAAGTTTCAATGCAATCAGGGGTAGTAATGATCCTGTGTCTTCCAGGGAACAGAGGTATAGAACAACACTACCAATCATTATGTCAGACTACACAGAGAAGCCATTGAAATCCACAAGCATAAGCACAATTTCAACAAAAAAGAAGAAAGTCTAAAAATCAGCAAAGCCCAGCTACCAGTACTAAAAGCTGCAGAGTGCAAAAGGTCAAAGCTCAATGATTCCCACCCAGCTACAAACAACAGTGATCAGTTCACACAATAGAACAGCTGACGACACCCATGAACTACACAGAAGGATCGTTGCCACCCCGATTGCATTAAAACTTCTTTATCCCTTCATCACAATACAATGACTTAACACCTATTCTCTTGCATAAAACAAGTTTCCTCTTTCCCAAAACTTTAAAAAACCCAGTCTCATTTACTCTATACCCCAGAGCACAGAAAGAACTCATAGTTCCCTGAGCTCCTTGCCTTCTGAAGATGCCAGTCATAGTCTGGCAAAGCATCAGGAAGAAAAACTTCCAGAACATGGCCAAACAGCTCGAAAAACTCACAACAACTATCAGATCCCGGTCGTGAAAGCCTTTAAGAATGCATTGTTACATATGTTTTGCTAATTTAGGTGTATCTGAAGACTGAGAGGGCAGGAAAACCTGTGGATCTATTGATCCCGCTGATACACCACCATTCTACTATGTCTGTGGAGATTTCCACATGAAGTATGTGGTGGCAGAGAAGCCTTCTCTCTTTCTCTCTGCTTTTGGAGTAGGGTTGTCGGATGTATACATAGCTACTGGTGGTAACAGCGTTAAGTGAAAAGATATTAGTGCTTTGGGTGCCATCCACAACTGGGATGTAGTCTTTGCATTTCTCCTGAATTTTTCTGAGACTGAATTCAACCGTGAGACTAAAAGAGATCCCCTCCTCTTAGATTTTAGCTTGAAGCATTTTATTCTTCCTGGATTTTATCCCTTTTCCGGATTCTGCTCCAGTGAGTGTGGCTGAAACCTCAGATGTCAACACAATAACTGCTAATAAAATGAAATCAAATGTAACACTTCGTGCCTTGTATTTATTGGACTTTGACCTTTACTTTTCACTTATAGCTTGTCACAGAAAAACGAACCTACTTCCTCACAGCTGACTCTCCTAACATCCTAGAGGAGTGGATCCGTGTGCTTCAAAATATCCTGAAGGTGCAGGTGACCAGTCCTACTAAAATCCCTCTCAGTGACACTAAATCTACAGTGAAAGGCTGGCTCACCAAGGTAACTACATGAATGTGTATAGTATGATTTGACTCTTAATTGTGTGTAAAATCAGCTATGGAACATAAGAACATAAGAACAGCCTTGTTGGAACAGGCCACAGCCCATCCAGTCCAGCATTCTGTTTCACACAGTGGCTCACCATTTGCTTCAGGATATTCCCAAGCAGATGTCTTCACCTGCTTATGATTCCATAAAGAAACATCAGAGGTAGAATAATTTCAATAACATAATTATGCAAAATAGTTAAACCAAATGAAGGACACAACAAAGATGTGACTCATAATAAACTTGTGGGTCTTAGTTGTTGTAATATAACAGTGACCTCACAATTATTACGTTGCTCTATAAAGACTTTAGGTACTTCGCCGTCTCTTTTCTCAGGTTGGGTGATTACTGAGATAAAGTCTAGCTTGGCATTAAGAGCTCCTATGGTGGCTCACAGAAAGAGAAAGAGCATCATTGCATGGCAATAAGTTATAGGGGCTGGGACTGAAACCTAGACTGTCAAATCAGTCAGTCAGAAATCAAGCTAGATTACAGTTAATAATGTTTGGTATGAAGCAGTGTAATTTTTATCTATCTTCATTATTGTACAGTAAAACACAGTAGATATATATAAGAAAGAGTTTTCTTCTTCTGTAAGAAGATAGTTCTCCAATAACTTTCTCGCAAAACTCATGGATCCATGCAAATAAGGTGAAATCTTTTCATTCCCATGATCTTTTTGCAGGTAAAACATGGACACTCAAAACTAGTCTGGTGTGCTCTGGTTGGAAAAACCTTCTACTATTATCGAAATCAAGAAGACAAGGTATTTTTTTAATTCTCTGGTATTATTTTAAGAAAAAATTCATATCTTGTGTAGTTTCTCCCGTTTCAGCCTATAGCATATATTACATCTTTACTTCTTCATCTGAATGGATATGCCGTTGAGTTGGTTACCTGCTTGCAGAGCCAGAGGTTGGGAATTTGATCCCCCACTCTGCTTTCTAGAAGAACCAGCCTGCCTAGCCTCGGGCAAGCCTCAGGGTCCCAAATGTTGAAAATTTCATAAGTCAGATTGCGGTTTCCCATAGGAATGTACTGAAAATCTATTAATCTGTTGTGGCGTTTAGAAAAAAAGTCAAAAAAGGGGAATGGATGAATTGGTTTTCAGTGCATTCCCATGGGAAGCCTGTCCCAATCCCGCTCAATCAACAGCAGCCTGAAAGACAGGTGATTTTGACAGATCCAACCTGTCAAAATCAGCTGCCTGTTGGATGCAGAGGAGAGCAGCCTTCGGCTGCCATTGATTGAGGGGAACCTTTTACCCTTCTTTGCTGGATTGCGGCAGGAGGAAAATGAGAAAGAGGGCATTCTCCACCTCCATCATCTTGCCCTGTCTTCATCCTCCTTCGCCTCCTTCCACGGTTGCCAGCAAAGAGATCGAAGCGGCCAGGAGGAGGAGGAGGAGGAGGGAAAGGCAGTGGGCACCCACCACAACAGAAGGTGAAGTAAGCCAAAGAGCCTTCTGTTGCAGTGGGCAGCCCACACACACACACACACACACACACACACACACACACACACACACACACACACACACACACACACACACACACACACACATATTGCAGAGTCAGGAGGACTCTGTTTTTTTACAGCCTGACCTCTAAAGAAAAAAAACAGCTAAGAGGCATGGAGCAAGGCAGAACTGAGCAAGCAGCGCTGTTTGAATTTTCCCGCTGCTTGCTCTGTTTCGTCTTGCTGCCGCGCCTCTCAGCTGTTTTTTTCCTTTAGAGGTTGGGCTGTCAAAAAAAAAACAGCTGGGAAGTGGGTGGCAGCCCATATACACCACTCTCCTCCTCCTCCTCCTGACTCTGCAGGTCCAGCTGTAAAGATAAGGGCCGCCCTCACTCCCCACAGCTGGACCTGTCAAGCAGAGGTTTTCAATACAAAGTGCCACCCTCTGCATGCTGTGAGTAGCATTTCCGGAACTGGGGCATCAATTTCCAATGTGAAAGTAAATCATTGGAAACCGATGCCCTGGTTCTGGAAACACCATGCACAGTGTGCATGGAGCGGAGCTTTGTACTGAAAGCATAAGGTAATCGTTGGAAATGGATTTCTTTTCGTAACTTGAGTTTTCTCAGAAATCCATTTCCAATGATTTCCTTCGTAAGTCGGGTTTTTCAGAAGTCGAACCTTCATAAGTCAAGGTGCCACTGTATTATGTATTTCTTTACAAACACACACTCTTACTCATTCAGACTGTATTAAAGTTAGAGTAGATTAAAAAGTCTTATGCAGATCCATTACAAAATTGTTATACTGGACAGAGGCTGGCCTCTCAATGCTTATATTGAACAGAATAAGTATATACTTGTATTCCTGGTGTAACAAAACTGTCAGCTTCTAAGAACAGCTGCATTCTACCATGTGTGTTAGTCTTTTTGTCTTCATTTCTCAAGTGTCCTTTAGGCCATTTGCATATGCGAGAGTCCAAGGTGGAAGAAGTGGATCGCTCCTGTGATTCTGACGAAGATTACGAGATGAACGGTGGGGGCATCCTTTCTTCGCATTACACACTGGTTATTCACCCTCCAGAGCAGAGTCCTACTTATCTCCTCATTGGTACTAAGCAGGAAAAGGTATTAAAGATGGATAATCAAAAAACGCTTGGGTTGTAAAGTGTAAATACAACCCCCCCCAAATAGGCTATTCATGTTGATAGTGTGCATTTTACACATAAGATGCAGAGTAGCAGATAAGGTTGAGGTCCCTCACACTCTCTACTGTACACGTGGTGGGTAACAAGCCTGAAGCACACAGTGGGAAATCAGTGTTCCAAATTGTGTGGAGAGCCTCTGCAGCTTCGTGGGGGAAATATTATTACGTTTTACTAGGGACAAGATGCTGCAGTATCTCTGTTTGGAAAGATATACAGTAGTTTCTTGCAACTCAGGGAAGAAGTACAAACTGTATACCAGGCCTGCTCAACAGGTAGACCGCAGGCTACTGGTAGCCCGTAAAGGGTTCAAAAGTAGCCCTCTGGCCATCAATAAAAAAAAGTAAGGGAATAAGTTCTCTACCCCTCCCTCCCCCAACCCAAGGACCACCACTGCCAGCCCACTGTCTCAGCTGAGCAGGGGAGTTCAAGGGCCATGGCGCATTGAAATCTGTTCCTTCCAGAACAGATTAATTGGTTTTCAATGCATTTATGTGAGAAACCGCTGCTCTACTTACAAAAGTTTTTACTTAGGAGCATGTGCTCAGAACAGATAAAATTTGTAAGTAGAGGTTTTAGTGTAGTAGCCCTCAGGCACTTTGGGCTGGAAAAAGTAGACCTTGGCCTGTTCAAAGTTGAACAGCCCTGCTGTATACAATACAATAAAGGATGTGAACATGCATTCCGATGGCACAACAGATAGTTCTTGTTGATCATGACCTTGTCATAGTTTGAGGCTAAGGAACAAAAAAAGCAAGGCGGCTAGAATCAGTCTTGGACTTAGGTTCATGTTTAATGATCTAGAGTTGATTATTTCAGACTCCTAGCATCACACAGTCTTCATTATATCCTTTCATTCCAAGGATACTTGGCTGTACCACCTGACAGTAGCAGCAGGCAGCAGGAGCACAAAGGTGGGGACTGCCTATGAGCAGCTGATTGGGAAGCTGCTGGATGCAGAAGGAGATCCAAGTAAGTAGAAAGTGAACTGTTTTCCCCCTAAGAGCAATAGGTCTGAACTCCACCTGCACATTCCACTCCAGAACATATATTTTACTGAAATATACATGCTGAGATTATATGCTGGGAATAATTCAGGCAGTGATTTGCCACCAGCCTTTATAATTTCATAGACATTGTTAGGAAATGTTTTTAGGACAGCGGTGAGCCAAGGCAACAAAATCTTGGCAGGTAATCTTTTGGATAAGAGCAAGGGAGTTGATTTCTTTTTAAAAAAATGGAAAAATCCATACCACCATCAGCAGATAATTTTAGATGGATCTTGTTCCACAGGTGCTTCCCCAACCTATTAGCTATTACTGTAGTGTGAATGGATAACCCCCCCCCACTGCCAGTCCATTTCTGCCATGAACTGAAGTTGCAGGAAATACCTAGACAAATAAGATAATTTTTTCTGTAGTTTTTTTTTTCTGTAAACGTAATGATGGAAAAGTTTTAGTGTTGTGGAATTGAAACTCGCTGTGCAACTGCATTCTGAAATGGAACAATCTCAGGAGTACTACTCCTTGTGCATTTTTAAAGGGCCTGAGTAACTGTGTCAGCTAGTACAACCCTATCATTAGCTCTTTCTTCCTTCTTTCTTTCTTTTTCTTTCTTTCCATAAGAACATAAGAAGAGCCATGCTGGATCAGGCCAAAGGCCCATCTAGTCCAGCTTCCTGTATCTCACAGTGGCCCCACCAAATGTGTCTGGGAGCGCATGAGACTAGATATCTGTCTCCTGATACCACTCCCCTGCATCTGATCCTTGAAGTACCCCGGGTTTAAGCCTGGAGATTACACCTCTTTCTTTCTTTCTTTCTTTCTTTCTTTCTTTCTTTCTTTCTTTCTTTCTTTCTTTCTTTCTTTCTTTCTTTCTTTCTTTCTTTCTTTCTTTCTTTTTCTTTCTTTGTTTCTTTCTTTTTACAGGTGTTTTAATATATATATTTTGGGGGGGAGATTGTGCAAACTCTTACTAGGTTTCTAAGTTTTTCACAACTATTTTTGTCCCTTAACTTAGATTCTCCTCTGTGGAAACACTCTCTGCTGTGTTACAGCAAGGATGGGCTACAGTCTTCCCTTACTACTCTGCCTTCAGAAGCACTGCAGACAGAGGCCCTCAAACTCTTCAAGGTGTTTCTGAGGATTTGCACACTGAAAGTTTTGCTGCTGTTGTTCATTTGGGATTCTTGGGGAGGAGGAGGGTTGTCCTTTACCTTTGAGGGTGTGTGTGTGTGTGTGCGCGCGCACACACGCAGCAATCCTTTTGTCTGACATGAAAGGGACAAACAATATGCTGTAAGCCTGGGGAAAGGAGTGGAAGGAGCTGTCATTGAGATGACTGTGTGCAGATGGGTTGAAGGGTGGCTTAGAAAATGCTGAATGTTGCTCAGTGGAGCGCTTCTCTTGACACTACATAGGGAGACTTTGGGAGCAGGCAGTTTCCGGTGGTGAGGCCTGAGCTGAAGGGACCTGTCACTTTTTCACCAAGGACAGTGGCTGGGGAGGATGCGGTGGTGGTGGTGGTGTATGCAAGAGGACCTTGCAACAAGCAGCAACAGATGCAGGATATTCTGTCTCTGGCTGTTACCGCCCAGTTACACTGATGCCAACAGGCAAAAGCTGTCAAGCTGGGCTGCTGCTGTGCATGCAAGAGATTTCTCCGACCAAGGAGAACGTGGCCTTGATAGTCCTATTTCATGCAATGTAAGGAGACCAAGAGGTAGAATTGGGGCAGTGATCGATGGAATCACCAAGAAAGTTGTGGGAGAAGGGAACAAAGTAGCATACATGGCTTACTTATTTCTTCTGCCCTTGATTCTAGAGGGTGCAGCATTTATCAAAATGCTGGCTTTGCATGTATGCATGACTGAGAGGAAAACTGAAAAATGTGGTTACTTTTCTCTCCATCAACGTGCTTTTCAATGTGTGTTTCAGTCATGCCAGCTGTTCATCAATGTGCCCGTGGAAGCTTCATCGATTGATTATCATGTTACACTCGCACAGACAGCACTGCAGGTCTGCTTGACCCACAGTGAACTGCAGAACGAAATCTATTGTCAGTTAGTCAAGCAGACCAGCCGAGAGGGTCACAATCATTCAATCATCCAGGTGAATATAGACCTCTTTCTGTTCTGTGCTGCTGTCAGTGTTGATTGTACGGCCTAATTGCTATGCTTGAGCGTTAAAGGCCCTCATGTGTTGTCCAAACCTGTTTCTGTGTGTGTTTTTCAATAATGCTGTCATAATAAGTCATTTGATTTGCTTCAGAGGTGTAACATGGTAACCAAAATAATTACTGCAAACTGTGTTTTCTCCACAGTGCTGGCAGCTACTGGCTCTTTGTACTCCTCTGTTCTTGCCCCAGCATCATTTCCTCTGGTATCTAAAGCGTCACCTCCAGCACCATGTGGACCCAAAGTAAACAATTTGTCTTATATTTGTTATTGCTGAGATTTTTTTCTGAGTCTTTTCTCTGTGGGCTGCGTCAAATGTGAGAATTATTTTTAAATAACTACTATACCAGATGGGTAGTGGTTTAGGTATCTGGCTGTGAAACCAGAGGTTGGGAATTCAGTTCACACTATGCTTCCTGGGAGAAAAGCCACCCTGTGTAACTGTAGGCAAGATCCACAGTCCCAGGGCACCCCCAGAAGAAAATGGTAAACCATTCTGTATGTGGTTTACCTAGGGCCTTTTCACACGACCCCCTAAGATCCGCTGGCCACTTAAATTCGGACCAGAGATCTTAGGGGTTTGTCGCTGTTCCTGCGTTCCCACTCTCTCCGCACTCCTGGCTGCTGGCTGCGTGAGGGGAGGGAGAAAAAAAGGAAGAAAAGAATGCCGCTCACCTCCGTTCTGCCGTCCCGGCACTGCATTCAGATCTCTTAAAGGGGCGGGGGGCAAAAAAAGAACAAACAGAAGCAAGGAGAGCCGGGCAGTCACTACGTTATATCCGCATCAGGAATTTTCACCTCCAGAGAGCAGGTACCTGAAAAGTGCACTGGGACGCGCTTAGGTGGGCGTGGTCGCACTTAATTATCCTTAAACTCCGGAGCTGCTGGGGAAACAATTTTAAGCTCCGGAGCTGGGAGCCATTTGCGGCGGAGTTTAGGGGTCGTGTACAAAGGGCCCTAGAAAACCCTGTAAAGCAGTGGTTCTCAACCTTCCTAATGCCCTTTAATACAGATCCTCATGTTGTGGTGACCCCTTTGCCCTACTTGGAAGAGGCCACAAGCCCCCCTTTGGCAGGCCACTGCCGAAGGTGCCATAGAGAACTTCCCTCTACAGGCACCCTCAGCCAATCGCAGCCTCCGGTGCCATTGAATGACATCCCCTCCAACTCACTCTTCTCCCCCTTCCTCCCCCCCCCCCCTCCAGACCCAAGCCATTTGTGCCTTTTTCTTCACTGGCTCATGGCAACCCCCGTGAAATGGTCGTTCAACCCCCAAAGGGGTCCCAAACCCCAGGCTGGGAACCACTGCTATAAAGGGTTGCCATAAGTCAGATTCAACAGCACACAGTTATTATTATTATCCACAAAACAGACATGACAAAGAAATTGTCTTTGGGTAGAGTCTGCCTCATTGCCTCACGTGACACACTGTGCATAGGTTTCAGTGAATGTTAAAATGGCTGTTACAAGTAATATTTATCAGTTTGTTCT
Source organism: Phrynocephalus guinanensis (assembly GCA_037367245.1). NCBI lineage: Eukaryota > Metazoa > Chordata > Lepidosauria > Squamata > Agamidae > Phrynocephalus > Phrynocephalus guinanensis. The sequence goes on along the minus strand of CM074732.1, from coordinate 138,263,787 downwards.
TAGTGAATTCTTCCTCCAACTTCTCATAAAAAGATCCAAAATGGAGTATAAACATACTTAAAATACGTAAAATCAACAGAAATGTATAAAATTAAGTTGTATTGTGACAACCACTGTCCATAGGATGATGGGATTTGTAACTGTCACCAAAGAAGATTAGGAATGGTAAACATCCCCCTGCAAACTGTGCATATTTTGCCATTATTGAAAAACATGTGTACCAGATAATTCTTGCCAGGAAATTACTTCCATAATGGAATTTTCTAACATGTGAAATGTACATATTTCCTCTGGAACTTACTTTAGTGGGAAAAATCCAGTGCACTAATTCAGTTCAGCTAATTCTGTTTGCCCATAGACACAGGAAAAGGGTGTTGGCAGACCAACACCTTTTTCCATTCCCAAATAGTATGATGTCAGGTTTTTTAAAAAGTATTTTAATTTGTATTCCCCCTTTCTATAAAATAACAGTACTCAAGGTACATAAAATAATAAAATGCAGGTTAAACTAGAATACACTTACAATGTAAAAATATTTTGAAACAATTTAAATGCATCCATTTCCCCCCTTAAAAAGCAGTTAAACCCTCTTCAGCAACCATCAGTCTGATATGGCAAACGTGTTGCTTTGTAACAAAGATGTCGCTTTGTATTTATCTGTAGCAGAAGGTCAATAAAAATTAAACCAGTCTAACCTAGGAGCACACACTTATGTATCTGTGATGCCAAAGGAACTGAGAAGGGCCTCACTCAAGAATCTTAAATGGTACAGTGAGAGCTAGGCTTTTCTATAGAATTTCATACATGTGGCCATACTGCTCAGTGATTCTCAGATGTTCATAACGAACATGCTACAGCCAGGGGGAAGGTGCTAGCTCCTGTCAGAGTTTTCATGTGGAAAGTAAAGGGGGACCCTCTTCTATGTAAAAAAAGGAGTAGTCTAGAACTCTTTTTAAAACATTGGAAATAAGGAAGGGGGCACTGGTTTAACCCACAGACATAGTAATCTGCATCACGTTACAGCCATAAGAGAATATTATTTTCAGGTGCTTATATGAGACATCTAGAGAACTTATTTCAGTAACTGTACTTAAAAACAATTTAGTACTGAATCTCAGAATGATCTAAAACAAATGCTACTTTTATGAAGCAAACAGGAAAAATGAAGATAATTCTATGTGTCTTTGCCCAGAAAAGTGAAGTGCCACCTTTGGCACCCGTTGGCAAGTTCACCAGCACTGATCCATACTACTGTCAAACAGAGAAGATAATTCTAGTGTCTTTTGTTAGCACACTTTATGCCATCTACTGTCAGAGATCAGTGGAGCACACTTTGAAAGCTGGAGAACGAGAAGCTAGACCTTCACGAATGGAGATCGTGTCGATTTTGCTGCGAAACCCCTATCACCACTCACTCCCCTTCAGCATTCCAGTACACTTCATGAATGGAACCTACCAGGTGAGACATGAGACATGAGAGAGTGGGCAAAGCTGTGTGCAAATACTTTTGTTTACTCCAACCCATTCATTTCTAGTCCCTTTGCCTCCTTCTTCTTTATAAACACTTTTTTTCCTGCTCAATTTTAGGTGGTTGGCTTTGATGGTTCTTCAACTGTGAATGAGTTCCTGCAGCGCCTGAACCAGGAGACAGGAATAAGGAGGTCACCCCTCTCTGGGTTTTGCCTCTTTACAGATGATCCTTGCGGCAGAGACCTAGAGCACTGCCTACAAGGCTCTATGAAGGTGATTACCTTTGGGTACTCATTTTGCCCCTTGACATGCCATCCAGATCTCCTGGTAACACGTATTAGATGCTTCTAGCCATTTATAAAGGAGAATGCCAATATGATAGGAACTGAATGAAGTGATTATTATGCATATATTTTAATACTGATCAAGAATTACAGGTTATATGGGGAAATGACATGGAAACAATGGAAATGGGGATGATGGGTGCTTGTTTGCTAGGGAAGGTAAAATATCAAATAAATTTCAATTACATTTAGCATATGTACTTCAAACATGCCTGATGCTTTTACCAATTGGTGGTTCATCTTCAGCCACAAGCTTTTTCTGCTTGATTTCTTTCAAATAAATAATTAAGAATATGGGGTGGTTCCTCAACATTCTCCACTGTGCCCTTATTTCAAAAGCTATGCTTGGATCCAACTTCCAAATATTTAGTGATGGAACACCCATTCAAGTAGTAATTGTGCACCTTAAAAATAAGTGAAAACCTGGAATACATTTTTTTAAAAATTTAAAAAAATTGATTCATTGATTCATATTCCGTTTCAGTAGAATAGTACAGTCTGACGTTCATTTGGTGTATGGTTTGAAACTCGACATTTCTAAGTAATTCAATCTGCTTATGCCTTTTTTTCCCTTTAAGATCTGTGATGTCATTTCAAAATGGGAGCAGGCTTTGAAAGAATTGAATCCTCGAAAATATGAGGGTGGCACAAGAATAATAAAACTAACATATAAAAACAGGTACTGTCCACTGTTGGCAAAGTGATTAATATTGCATCCGTCTGGTCATAAAGTCACATATTATACACTCAATGTTTAAAGTTGTTTGTTATATTCATTTTTCCCCCTACTTCTTCAATATTGTAGAATTAACATGAATTAGGAGAAGTGCTAAGAAAAAATAAAATTTATTTTCAGGGACAATAGGTGTTTCAATATCTCTTATCAGTTGTAAAAGCTTAAACTAAATGCTATGCAAAAAGAATGAATCCCTCCCAACCCATCTAATAAAAGACAACCCAGCAAAGGGGCAAATAGAGAAGAAAAATGAAAAATGTGCATGCTTTGTAAACATGACCTTTACACCCCAAGCACACTAAGATGTGAATGAAATAGGAGAGCAAAAAGGAAAATAAGGTGCTTATAAGTGTTACGGTTAGAATAAGGGGTTCTGTGATATCATCTGTGCTTGAATGACTGGTATCAAAAACAGCTATTGAAAAAAGAACCAAGCTCTGCTAAATAGCTCAGCGGTTTAGGCATCTGACTGCAGAGACAGAGGTTGGGAGTTCAATTCCCCACTGTGCCTCCTTGATGGATGTGAACTCGGTCATCCATAGGGTGATCCCTTCTAGCTCTGCAGTTCTAAGATTATACAGAGGCAGCAATGAGAGAGGTTGATAGGCTATTCATCTGATTTGCAGTAAAATTATGCCATTCAAAAGCTGCATAAAAGAGATTCCGTGACGCACTCAGAAGTGTTAGGGGCATGATGGAGGGCCTACTGCTATGAATGAAAGAGTATCAATCCAATGTTAAAGGGTCTTGAAAGTGTGTTTAAGTTTGAATTTATTATGCTTTAGGAGTTCAGAAGGGACCAGTCTAGTGAATTCTAGGGTATGATCACTGAGAAGTAAAACGAAACATAATAAGAAAATCTTTCATTTTATATAGCTGAAGATGGAACATACGTATACCAGTACAGTATACTAGAGTCAAAAGACAGAAAACGTGGAACAGTAATTTCATCGTTCTTACATATAAACTTCCCAAAGGCATTTGGTTAGTCCCTAATTAGACACACACACGGAGAGAGAATGCTGCACTAGCTAGCAGGGATGAGGACTTGTCTCAGACTCGTCTTCAACTTCAAGACTCAGACTTGGATTTGGGACTCACATCCAAAGACCAGAGGCATAGCTAGGGCTTCCAGAGCCCAGGGCAAAAGTCCATTTTTCCGCGCGCCCCCCAATACACAGGAGAGCAAGGCCCCCATGCCGCCACTGCCCCTCAGCCCATCCGAGCTGCCCGGAGGGCATCCCCTCCCGTGGCACCATCCTGACCCCCTCACCTTGGACAGAATAGGGCACGGCAGCGGCGCCCCTCACTTGCAAGCAGGCCACTGGGCTTGGCCAGGCTGCCCCGCCAAGCCCACCCCCCCGGCAGTTCCAAGCCAGGGAGAGTGACCCCCTGCCCTCTCACCGGCAACATCTGGCCCCACCGAGACAACCTGCCGCCCCCACCAGTAGAAGTTGAGGCGCACCAGGGTGGAGACAGTGCTGCACAGGGCCCAGTAGGAGGAGGGCTGCCGCTGCCCCCGCATGCTCAGCCAGCCCCCCCCAGTGGCTCCCCCTTGGCGGTGCCCTCCACCTCCAGCCGCAGCAGCAGCAACCCCAGACGGCACGCCCCCTGCTCCCCCTCCATGGCCCGGCGCAGCTGCAATAGCGGCGGCGGCAGTGGCCCCAGTGCCCTCACATGCTGCCGGGTGGACAGGGTGACAGGCCCGGCCACCCCGCGGCCAAAGCAGTGGCAAGGTCCGTGGAGGCAGGGAGGCCGAACGCGCTAGCGGTGGTGGTAAAGAGGGTCGCCCCGGGCACACCAGGCTGAATTGGAGATGGCAGAGGGTGGCGATGGGGGGGGGCGGTAGGCAATTTGGTGACCCCTAATTGCTGTGCCTGAGGCGCCCCACCCCCTTGCCCTCCCCACGCCACACCCCTGCCAAAGAACTGCCAACACCCCTGCTAGATAGACATTTAGCTGGTGTAGTCAGTTGATGTGAATCTGTACTGAAATCACAAGTACACTCAGCAAAGTGTTGTTATTTATAACCCACATTGTCACAGCCAATCCATGAAGATAAACTCTTAGCCAGAGCTTGGGACTGTAACTTGGACCCAAGCTATCTAAAAGCCCACATCTCCCATTATGTACCTCTCTGGGTATTTTTAATGGATAATCAGGATAGACCTTTCTCTCAGATGCACTATCCTCAGAGGTATGTTTGGTGGGTATGTGGGAGATGGGCCTTCTCTGTAGTTGCTCCCTGATTCTGGAATTCCTTCCCACAGGAGGCCAGCCTGGCCTCATCTTTGCAGTCCTTCCACAAGAAGATTGAGACTTTTCTCTTCAGGCAGGCTTTCCTTTTAGTGACTGGTTGACCAGAGGGATCATTTTATTCTGTGTTTTACTTGTATTTTTAATATTCCTCTTATGAGATTTAATATATGTTTAATTCTTTTTTACTACTGTTTAATGCTTTTTATAGTTGTAATAATTTCTTAATTAGTGTGAGCGTTCTTGCTTTTCCCAGGCAACTCGCCCTTCAGGTTCTAATAAAGACGCATTTTTAAAAAAATAAACAGGTGTTTTATTTTGCTCTTCCACAACAAGGGAGGTTCTCTTCTTGATAACAGTTCCAACATTTTTAACATCAAAGGTAAAGGGATTGTTCTTAGATTCATGAGATGGAGTAAACAAAGAGAAATCCAGACCCCCTCCTATTCTTGGGGAGACTTGGTTCCACCACTTTCCTTCCCCTCCTTCTCGTAGAGGTTCGGTTCCCCCACTTGCACCCCAACCTCCGAAGTGAGTTTGGGTCCAGGACACCTCTGGTGCCGTGACTTGAAGGGATAGTTGTCTCTCAAAGTCAGACCCCTCCCAGTACACATCTTCCCGGTCCTTTCCTCCTCCTCCTCCTTCAGCTTGGCTAGCCATTGCTCCCAGGCCAGTTCCCGCCTGATCTTTTTTCGCTTGTGGTTGTATTCACGAGACTCCTGTTCACCCCAATAGGAACAGCCTTGGCGGTGGGCACGTCTTCTATAGCTTTCAGCCTCGGGTTTGGGCATCATCATCTGCTCCCAATCACCAGTCCATGAGTTTTCCATCCAAACCCAGTCCCAGTCTGGGGGCAAGACATGTGGCGTTCCCTTTTTACATTGTCCAAACCCCACCTTCACCACTGCTGATTGGTTCGAGTTTCCCGCCTTTTCTGGCTCCTTCTCTGTCTTAACTGGGGCCTTGGCCCTTCCCTCCTCCTTCTCCTTGTCCAATATCTTCAGGGAGTCATTAAACTGTTTCCACAGCATCTCTCAGTCTTGTGCTTCTCTGTCCTGAGCGTCTCTACGTTCCTCCCTCATCTTTTGCTTCTCCAACCACTCTTCCCTCTCTTTCTCCTGTAGTGCAGGTGTCACTCTCCTGCTCACAGCCCCTTCAGGGTGGCTTCCCTCACAATTAGCATTAAATTTAGTTTCTTTTAATACTATAAGATGCCTGGGGCCCTTTAGGAGAAAGGTGACATAAAATAGTTTAAATATATAACCTCTTTGTGCTATGCCCATGCTAACAATGGAAAGTCTGCAATGATCCTTCTGTTTTCCATAAAGATCATTTGAACTGAAATAAGATAAACCTGACATATGTTTATTACAAAGCCTGGCAATTAGATGCATAACACGCACATGTGACCCAAATAAGTTCTGTGGAGATGCGTCCTAAGTTCTTTTCTGACATGTTTTGCTCCACAGCCATGTTATGGACCATAGTTTAGTTTCTTAGTATCCTTACTAACTAGGAGCTGGTTTCAATCCAGATTTTGACTAATGTAATAAACATTCTTCATTTGCACCTACTCCTAACATGTTAAACTGATGTCCACCAGTCTTGTCAAGGATGTTTAAACCTAGGTATGACTAGGTAGATCAAAGTAGCTGGAACTTAATGATACTGTATGTTAGGAAGGTTTATTCAGGAATAGACACCATATACCAGTGGTGGTGAACCTTTGGCACTCCAGATGTTTTGGACCACAACTCCACAGTCCTTTGTCATTGGCAATACAGGCTTGGAATTCTGGGAGTTGTGGTCCAAAATATCTGGAGTGCCAAAGGTTTGCCACCACTGCCATATACCATAGAGTCCCGTGGTGCACTGGTTAAATGCCTGTACTACAGGTAAAAATGTGCTCACAACCTGGGGTTCAACCCCAGGTAGCAGGCTCATGGTTCCCTCAACCTTCCCTCCTTCCGAGGTTGGTAAAATGAGTATCCAGCTTGCGGGCGGGGGGCAATGTGTAGCCTGTATACTGTAATTAAAACTCAAAGACTACTTGATCACCCAAAGACTACTTGAAGTGGTATGGGTCAGTATATAAGCAGAACACTTTGCTTTGCTTTGCTTTTAGTTTATATTGATCAAAGCACCAGATGTTGTGCTAAGATTGTAACTTGTATGTGGAATTTTCCCTTTTTGGTATTTTCCTCTCCAATGTAGGCTACATTTTCGAAGCCAAGCAAAAGGCGAGACAGACCGAGAACGCTTGCTGCTGGCTTTCCAGATTAGTGGTGAAATAGTGAATGGGAGGTTCCCTGTCAATAAGGAGCTGGCTCTGGAAATGGCAGCTTTGATGGCTCAGGTGAGCAGTGGGCAACGATTCTGAACAGCAGGTGTGTGGGACCATGTTTTATGAGAAGAAACAAAAATAGCATAGGGTGAGAGAGAGAAAAGAAGCTATCTACACTGGGAGATAAGGAAGAACTAGAGGAAGTGAGATTTTTGTGAGAGAGTACTACAGGATAAGGTAAAGAGATTCCTCGGTGAAAAAGTGGACACAGATTTAATGTGCAGCGCACAAGAGGCGCAAATAATCCACTTTCCCAAAAACAGATGCTTCTTCATGTCTTCAGTAACAGAAACAACTGGGAAATAATACAGTTATGTACTCCATGACCTATAAATTCCTCAGTTATGATTTGATGTTATGCCATGAAAATCAGTTGAACAATTAGATTAGATACGTCTGTGAAGATTCTCAGTCATCCAGGTTCGTTTAACTGGGAGTTGAGTCATGGCTACTGGACTTCTTTTTTGAGAGATAGAAATGTTTCGCTGTTCATCCAAACAGCTTCATCGCAGACCGATGAAGCTGTTTGGATGAACAGCGAAACATTTCTATCTCTCAAAAAAGAAGTCCAGTAGCCATGACTCAACTCCCAATTAGATTAGATGCAGCAGCAACATTAGTCTGGCTTCTTGGCACACTTAGCTCCCCCCCCCACAGAGTGATAATGAAAAAAAGTCACCTAATTTGTTTTTGCTAGTTCCTTAAGTGATTACAATCCCAGTTACCACTCCTTCAACTGAAGGGACAGGCAACCATGACCCTCCAGTATTTTGGAGATTCCTGGGACCCCTGGCTAAGGGGCAGCAGGATTTATACTTTTTTCCTTGGTATCATGGAAACAAGAAGTGTCAGACTGGGACTCTGATAACTTCTGGGAACACTAGCTAACAAGAACACATGGCTCACTCCAATCTCAGACCAACCATCAGAGATAACATGGGGAATCCCCTTCCAAGTGCATCTGAATCCCTGTTTTTTTCTAATGAGACCAGAGTGGGAACTCTCCTCCCCCTACAAGGGGGAGTGTGTATCTCCAAACCAGCAGAGTAGATGGGACCTCTCTTTCTTGGTGCTTGCAGTTTTCATCAGTAAGGGATTATGAGAGTCCCTGTCAAACAATAGCTGCAATCCAGTTGGACAACTTTATGCTGTGCAGGAAGGATGATGTTGTCACGCAGTGACATAAATAGTTTAATTTAAATTCCCCTCTGATTCCAAGGCAGTGCTCCCATGGTGATCTTGTGGTAGGAAGGGTACTGCTACTACCCTGAGGCTTACAAAGGCTTCTCCAAGGCAAAGCCTTGAGAGCTTATGAGGGTGGAGTTAGGAAGTTTTCAATTAAAATTACAGTATATCAGGGTCAGCCCTGGTTAGTATTTGGATGGGAGACCACCAGGGAATAACAGGTGCTGTAAGCGCCTGGAATAGGAACTGACAAACTACTCCAGTATTCCTGCCAAGAAAACTCCATGGACATGGAGTCACGAAGAGTTGTCACGATTATAACGACACAACACACACACATAGACACACACAGAGAGACAGAGTTGAAGTTTTCCATTGCTGGCTGATAGCATCATCTCTTTGCATGATATAAAGCTAAGCGGACTAGTCTTCAGCCAATATCTGAAAGCAACTGGTGCCTACTTTTGTCTACTGGTAAACTCGGCTAGAGAGCACTGACAGGACTGTCACCAGAACAGAGTCACTAAGAAACAAGAGGGACATATTAGCAGGCCGAGAGAAAAACTAAAGTTTGCAAAAGATTTATTTTATTTTTGTAGTAAAACAAAGCAACAAACAATCCCCAAACGGCTGAGCATTTTAAGTGGCTGCAGTCTCTCTTGTGAGTGTGTGTTGTAACATATTGCTTACACACCCTGGTAATGCCCCTCCTGATTTATCTTACCTCCAGCAGGCAACTGTATGTACCTTCCTTTGTGCGTTTGCACACACACCCGTACACGTTAACACTTCTTCACACATAACGGCATTTTATTCTGATGCAATTTTCCTTCTCTTGGATGTTGGTAATCAGATAGAGTACGGGGACCTGGATCGTCCAGTACCGTCAAGCCCTGGAGGGCCATCCCATTTCAAAGTGCAACATCTTCTCCAGCAGGTTCTGGACAAATTTTATCCCAAACGTTACAAACACAATACTTCACCTGAGCAGCTAAGGTAACAGTAACCATGTCCTTCAGCAATCTGTTGTACTAACTTCATTACTAAAAATAAAATGATAAACCATTGATAATGTAGACATTATTAATAGTATGACTTTTGTACTTATTACTCTAATTAGTTAATATAGATTTGGCTAATGGAAGATGACTTTAGAATTAAAACGGACTATAATTTGTCACATTATTTACATATAGAGATTCACCAAATACCCTCTGGACATCTTCCTGAGTTATTCTGTCCCAGTCATTATTTACTAACAATATATACATTCCCCCTTGATTTTATTGTAATTTTATGTAACATTTCCCCTTTTTATCTGCTGTCTTACTTTTGTTGTATTCTTATTGGTCTGTTATTTTCCATTTTAAAATACTCCATCCACAATATTTATTTATTCGATTTATATACCCCCCCCATCTGGCAGGAAGCTACTCTGGACAGTTTACAACATAAAACAAACTGTTACAAAATAAAGATACAAGGATATAATAAAAAGCTAAAATATTACAAATGAAAACATAACTAAACTAATAATTGCAAAATAACAATTTTCAGCAATTTATCGTAAAAAATAAAAACAAATCCATTGCTATCAATAGGCAACACTAATTAACAAGCGAAAGGTAAAAGGTGCTGCCTAGATGCCCTAATAAGCACATCCGATCTTGCCTTATTTCGGAAGCTAAGCAGGGTCGGCCCTGGCTAGTATTTGGATGGAGACCACCAGGGAATACCAGGTGCTTGTAGGTTCCCAGAGTAGGAACTGGCAAACCACCCGAGTATTCCTGCCAAGAAAACTCCATGGATGTGGAGTCACGAAGCATCGGTCACAACTGTAATGATACCACACACACACACACACACACACACACACACACACACACACACACACACACACACACACACACAAGGTAAAAAGTAGATCCCCCACACACACACACATGCATGCTAGTCGTGTCCGTTTTCAAGCCAAAGAGCCACTGTTGTGCACGTCCATGGCCATGTGGCTGGCATGGCTGCACTGTTTACCTTCCCACTTTTTATGGCAGTACCTATTTATCTACTTGCATTTACATGATTTCAAACTGCTACTTTGGCAGGAGCTGGAGGCTAATTGTGGGAGCTCACTCCGCTGCCTGGCACCCGGGATTCGAACTGCCGAGCTGCCGACTTTGCAGCTGACCGTTTCAGCGCTCTAGTCTGCTGAGCCACCACGCCTCACAATTACCAAGCATACAAATAAACAACAAAAAACCCTATAACCTAGCAAGAAAGGAAGATAAGATTTTCCCCCCATTCTACTTGTAAGACACTTTATATCAAAATTTATGCTCCCCTTTTACGTCAAGTATCTGGTTGCAAAAGCAGATGTTGAGAGTTAAATTCCTCACTGTGAATCCAAGAAGAACCAGCCTGTGTGGCCTTGGGGCAACTTGCATGGTCCCAGGGTGCTCCCAGAAAAGGGGAATGGTAAACCACTTTTGAGCACTCTATACCTAGAAAACCCTGAAAAGTGTCACCACAAGTCAGAACTGACTTGATGGCACACTGTTATTATACATTAGTAAGGGTCTTCTGAAACCTAACAGCTCTTCTTGAAATAAATAGCAAAAACAGGAACTTTTGCATTTGGAAGCTCCACACACAAGCGTAATATTTGACATATTTTTCAGATCTGTAAATCAAGTACCAGCTTGTAAAATCTGGTAGTAACTGAGACATAAACAACTGAGGGTTCTCAAAATATTGCTGTTATATTACACCAGTTATGACATGTTCCGTCAATATGTTCTGTACTTTTTTATGTAAGTTGCTGCATAATAGCAAATCCACTACTATTCTGAAAAGAACTACTTTCATCCCTTTAGGATAATCTTTAAAATATACAACAAAGCATCCTGTGATGCCTTCAAAACTAAGTAGTGTTTTTTAGCATAAGCTTTCATGGACTGCAGCTCATTTCACCCGATGTATTGCAAGAAGCAGATTCAAGTCCACAGAAAGGTATTCCAGTCCCCTAATCATTCTGGTTGCCCTCCTCTGCACTTTTTCCATTTCCATAATATCCTTCTAGAGGTATGGTGACCAGAACTGTACACAATACTCCAGATGGAGCCTCACCATAGATTAATAATGCCATTAATTCATTAAATCACTATGAATCAGATGTGAGTTGAGAGCACATAATGATTGTGTTAGTCTTTTGCAGCAAAAGTAACAGACTCTACATCTGGCAAAAACAAAATAATCAATATTAAAGAAGACAAACATGACCCCTTAAGGACCAACTGCTATATAGTATTTTAATGTGAGGTTTTGTAGAACAAGTCCACATCTTCAGAGTCTAGTGGCTTCTTAAGACAAACAGATTTTATTTGGAATAACTTTTCTTACCATCTGAGGCTGCAACGGCTGGACCTCTTCACTCTTGAACAACGGTGCCTAAGAGGTGACCTGGTTGAAGTTTATAAAATCATACATGGTGTGGACAAAGTACATAAGGAAAAAATGTTTTCCCTATCGCACAATACTAGAACTAGGGGGTACTCCATGAAACTTTTGGGTGCTAGATCTCAAACAAATAAGAAAAATTACTTTTTCACCCAGAGGATCACTGGTCTCTGGAACTCCCTGCCAGAAGAAGTGGTGACAGCTGTCAGCCTTGACAGCTTTAAGAAAGGATTGGATAAGTTCATGGAGAACAAGGGTATCAATGGCTATCATTATGGATGCTAAAGACAACCTCTGGGTTGGAGAGAGAGGCAGGATATCTCTCAATGCCATTTGCAGGGAATGGTAAGCAGGTGAAGACATCTGCTTGGGAATACCCTGAAGTAAATGGTGAGCCCCTGTGTGAGACAGAATGCTGGACTGGATGGGCTGTGCCCTGTTCCAGCAAGGCTGTTCTTATGGTCTAAAAGATCCTGTAATTAACAGCTCTACTGAAGTCTTGGCCATGCATTCCTTGATTGAATCCATCTACCTCATGTTAGGTGGTCCTTGTTTTCTACTGTATTTTCCTTTTCCTGCCACTTCTCCTAACGCAATTGCCTCCTTGGAAATATCTGATCATTTTTGTCAGCTTTCCTTTCAGGAAACTTATGACAAACTTATACTATTCCTGCAGGCAGCTGGCTGACCGATTAGCTACAAAATGGATGGTCTTGCAGGGATGCTCTCTGCAAGAATGCATTCGGATTTATTTGACCGTGGCTCGGAAATGGCCTCTCTGTGGAGCCAAACTATTTGTTGCTAAGGTAACAAGAACTGATGGGGGCTTTGGTGGCACATACTGGAATAAAGACGTTTGAATATCTGATCTTCCTATTGCTAAATATCACTACATTGTCACAAAATGACATTGGAAGCTATAACAAGAATAATATTTAACTCCATAAAGCTGTATTGGAGAAATGATATTGATGTAACTTCTCTGAATTTTCTTTCTTTCTTTCTTTCTTTCTTATGTACTTACAATAGCTTAAATCAACAATGGTTAGAATGTAGCCACCTTGGGTCCTTTTCAAAGGAGAAAAGTGGGGTAAAAATATTATATATATATATATATATATATATATATATATATATATATATATATATATATATATATATATATATATATATATATATATATATATATATATATATATATATATATATATATATATATATATATATATATATATATATATATATATATATATATATATATATTGTTTTCGTAGATTTTCACGGGTATAGGTATGCATGTTAGGGTGGATTCGGGTTTCTTCCCGTGTAGAAATCTGGTTGTTTTGGCGACGTTTCGACGAGGTCTCACTCGTCATCTTCAGGCTGGTGTTCTGGCTTCTTTCTTCTTGAAGCAAAGCGTGATCTCAGTTGAAGTCCTTCTATAAATACTGCTGGGGTGTGTGGTTTGCTTGCTCTGTTGCTGATTGTAGGTTCGTTTGTTCTTTTGTGATCTGCTGTGTGGCTGAGGCGATCGTTAAGGGCTTAACTGCTGGTGGGTTAGATGGCTGTTTAGAGACATCCTGTGTGGGTGAGGTGCTGGATGTGTGTCTATTAGCCTTTTGTTTCTTAACGACCTTGGTGATGGGTGTTCTGGCAGCATCCTGGGCTTTGGTGGAGTGGGGTCCTGTGTCTTGTGAATTCATTTTGGTCTGGCTGCGTGTCTGTGGTCTCCCAATGTTTTTTTGGCGTGTGTAAGTGTGCTCCATGTGGTGGCTGGAGTGGGGAGTAGCGGTAGATGGTGCAGTCGTGGTTTTTGTTATTGGATGGTGGTTTCGTTTCATCTGTGGGAAGGGTCTGGGTTTGTGTTTGGTGTGGATGGAAGGTGGTGGCATCTTGTGTCCTTTTGGACCTGGTGTCAGTCTTTGTGACAGAGGCTCGTCTGTTGACCAGGGCTAGTTTCCAGATGTCAGGCAAGCGGGAGGTGTCATCACGTTTATTCATGTTGTTTGGGTGTTTCTCTATTTCAATGGCTTCCATGATTATTCGACTGTTGAAGTGTTCAGTTTTGGAGATGAGTTTGGTTCTTTTAAAATCAATTTCATGACCTGTTGTTTTTATGTGCTGGAAGAGAGAGGAAGATTTTTCTTCTTTTTTGACTGCGTTCTTGTGTTCTGCGATGCGTGCGCTTATTCTCCTGTTTGTCTGTCCGATGTATGTGGCTGGGCAGACTTTGCATGGTATTTCGTAGACTCCTTGGTTTTCTAGCTCAATCTTGTCTTTGGGGTTTCTTAAAATGTTGGCTATTTTTTGTTCGGTGCAAAAGGCTGTCTTGATATTGTGTTTGTGGAGAATTTTGCTTATTTTGTCTGTGGTGCCTTTGATGTAAGGGAGGAGGGCAGTGCCGTTGTTCTCTTCTGTTTCTTGGTTCTTGGGGGGTGTTTCTTTTTGGATTAGTTTGGTGATGGTGTTTTTTTGGAATCCGTTCGCAATTAAAGCATTCGAGAGAGTGTGTAATTCAGTTTTTAGGTGGTCTTTGTCAGCGAGGCGTTTGGTTCTGGAGATGAGGGTTTTTGCTACGGAGTTGATCTGTGCAGGGTGGTGGTGTGATTGTGCATTTAAGTAGCGGTTTGTATGTGTTTTTTTCCGGTAGATGGTATGTCCTAAGGAGCCGTCGGGTTTTTTGTAGATTAGGACGTCCAGGAAGGGAAGTTGGTTGTTGGCTTCTATTTCCATAGTGAATTGTATTTTGGGGTGTAGGCTGTTGAGATGTGTGAGGAAGTTGTTCAGTTTGTCTTTCCCGTGTGGCCAGATAACAAAGGTGTCGTCAACATATCTGAGCCAGAGTTTGGGTTTATGTTCGGACTTCTGTAACGCGTTGGTTTCAAAGTGTTCCATATATAGGTTTGCGATGACCGGTGAGAGGGGTGATCCCATGGGTGCTCCTTCTATCTGTTTGTATCTTTGTCCATTGTGGATGAAGTATGTGTTGGTTAGGCAGTGGTTGGTCAGATCTAGGATGTGCTTGGGGGGTTGTATTTGTTGTGGATAGCTGTCAAAGCTTCTTGAATGGGCACTTGTGTGAAGAGCGAAACAACGTCGAAGCTCACGAGTAGGTCATTGGGTTGTAGGTCTTGTTTCTTTATAATTTCTATGAAGTGGAACGAGTTTTGTACGTATGAAGAGATGGATTCTGCATAAGGCTGGAGTTGTTTGGCAAGAAATTTGGCGAGGTTTTGTAGGGGTGAGCCTATGGAGCTGACTATGGGTCTGAGAGGTGTTCCTTCTTTGTGAATCTTGGGGAGGCCGTAGAGCTTGGGGCATCTGGAAGATTTCTCTCTGACATACACACCAACAAACTCCACAAACTGGAAAAACGCCAGAAGCCCAACCCCCCACAGCAGCCCATGAAACAAACAGTTCACAACATATCAGACAGGACACTCACCATCGCAGAGACCAAAGTCCTGTCCAAAGGATTCAACTTTGCAGTCGCCCCCAGACACATCCCCACTGAAAACATCATATGCGGAGTGGAAGCCAGCCTAACCAAAATCAACCCAGATGAAGCCAACAAAATCAGACTCGAAGTCACCAATATCCTCTGCTCCAGCAAACCACCCAGAAGCAATTTACACAAAGAAGAACAAAAAGCCCTCACCAACCTGAAGAAAGACAACAACATAATCATTCTCCCAGCAGACAAAGGCAATGCCACAGTGGTGATGAACACATCTGACTACCAAGCCAAACTATCCAACCTACTACAAGACCCTGCTTACATACCTTTGAACACAGACCCCACCACCTACCTGGAAAAAACCACCAAAGCCAAAATAAAAGCCTCACCCTTAAGTGAAGAAATCAAGCCAAGCATCATCCCCAGAGAGAAATCTTCCAGATGCCCCAAGCTCTACGGCCTCCCCAAGATTCACAAAGAAGGAACACATCTCAGACCCATAGTCAGCTCCATAGGCGCACCCCTACAAAACCTCGCCAAATTTCTTGCCAAACAACTCCAGCCTTATGCAGAATCCATCTCTTCATACGTACAAAACTCGTTCCACTTCATAGAAATTATAAAGAAACAAGACCTACAACCCAATGACCTACTCGTGAGCTTCGACGTTGTTTCGCTCTTCACACAAGTGCCCATTCAAGAAGCTTTGACAGCTATCCACAACAAATACAACCCCCCCAAGCACATCCTAGATCTGACCAACCACTGCCTAACCAACACATACTTCATCCACAATGGACAAAGATACAAACAGATAGAAGGAGCACCCATGGGATCACCCCTCTCACCGGTCATCGCAAACCTATATATGGAACACTTTGAAACCAACGCGTTACAGAAGTCCGAACATAAACCCAAACTCTGGCTCAGATATGTTGACGACACCTTTGTTATCTGGCCACACGGGAAAGACAAACTGAACAACTTCCTCACACATCTCAACAGCCTACACCCCAAAATACAATTCACTATGGAAATAGAAGCCAACAACCAACTTCCCTTCCTGGACGTCCTAATCTACAAAAAACCCGACGGCTCCTTAGGACATACCATCTACCGGAAAAAAACACATACAAACCGCTACTTAAATGCACAATCACACCACCACCCTGCACAGATCAACTCCGTAGCAAAAACCCTCATCTCCAGAACCAAACGCCTCGCTGACAAAGACCACCTAAAAACTGAATTACACACTCTCTCGAATGCTTTAATTGCGAACGGATTCCAAAAAAACACCATCACCAAACTAATCCAAAAAGAAACACCCCCCAAGAACCAAGAAACAGAAGAGAACAACGGCACTGCCCTCCTCCCTTACATCAAAGGCACCACAGACAAAATAAGCAAAATTCTCCACAAACACAATATCAAGACAGCCTTTTGCACCGAACAAAAAATAGCCAACATTTTAAGAAACCCCAAAGACAAGATTGAGCTAGAAAACCAAGGAGTCTACGAAATACCATGCAAAGTCTGCCCAGCCACATACATCGGACAGACAAAACAGGAGAATAAGCGCACGCATCGCAGAACACAAGAACGCAGTCAAAAAAGAAGAAAAATCTTCCTCTCTCTTCCAGCACATAAAAACAACAGGTCATGAAATTGATTTTAAAAGAACCAAACTCATCTCCAAAACTGAACACTTCAACAGTCGAATAATCATGGAAGCCATTGAAATAGAGAAACACCCAAACAACATGAATAAACGTGATGACACCTCCCGCTTGCCTGACATCTGGAAACTAGCCCTGGTCAACAGACGAGCCTCTGTCACAAAGACTGACACCAGGTCCAAAAGGACACAAGATGCCACCACCTTCCATCCACACCAAACACAAACCCAGACCCTTCCCACAGATGAAACGAAACCACCATCCAATAACAAAACCACGACTGCACCATCTACCGCTACTCCCCACTCCAGCCACCACATGGAGCACACTTACACACGCCAAAAAAACATTGGGAGACCACAGACACGCAGCCAGACCAAAATGAATTCACAAGACACAGGACCCCACTCCACCAAAGCCCAGGATGCTGCCAGAACACCCATCACCAAGGTCGTTAAGAAACAAAAGGCTAATAGACACACATCCAGCACCTCACCCACACAGGATGTCTCTAAACAGCCATCTAACCCACCAGCAGTTAAGCCCTTAACGATCGCCTCAGCCACACAGCAGATCACAAAAGAACAAACGAACCTACAATCAGCAACAGAGCAAGCAAACCACACCCCCCAGCAGTATTTATAGAAGGACTTCAACTGAGATCACGCTTTGCTTCAAGAAGAAAGAAGCCAGAACACCAGCCTGAAGATGACGAGTGAGACCTCGTCGAAACGTCGCCAAAACAACCAGATTTCTACACGGGAAGAAACCCGAATCCACCCTAACATGCATATATATATATATATATATATATATATAAAGAGAGAGAGAGAGAGAGAGAGAGAGAGAGAGAGAGAGAAATCTTCAGTCCTCACCTCAGTTAGCTCTAGAGTTCTAAGATAATTTCATATTTACATTTTAAAGTTGCATCACAATATGCAATTTGGTTAAGACCAACATGTAAAATATTTACTGTGTTGAAATGAATTTTAAGAAGCCACTTCCCCCTTTTTAGTAATTTCCCAAGTCATGCCGACAGTGCTATTTTCAGTCACTACTTGCTGAAGAGAACATGTAAAGTGTTCACAGTGCTATTAAAACTGAAATTAATCTCGAAAAGTTCTGTCACATAGAATCTATTTATTCTAAATAGTTAAAATTAATAGAAATTCCCTTGAATAGATATACAGTAGTACTGAAATGTTTAAATCCTATTTGATATTATATTCAGGCTTCTATTCCCTTGTCCAAACACCTTTTATAAGATTAAAGCCAGAAGGCATTTTCTTAAAAACAGCCATAGATAATGTATTCCAAGTTTTCATCAGACAGAATCACAAAACGGATAATATGCACCAGTTAGCTGACAGAGAGGTTTCAATTCTTACTACTTGTTCAGAACAACCTATGATTAATAATAGTATCTTATCTTATTCCCTAGCCTGTCCAACCTCCTCCCTCAGGTGATGCTCCACTATGGATAGCTGTGAATGAAGATGGAATCAGCATACTGGAATATAATACTTTGGTATGATTGGCGGGGGGGAAATCGAAGATTGTTAAATGTGTACCTTTTGTAGATCATTACAGAAGAATGATCTGTTTCTCTATATGAAAGTCATGCTATTGAGACCATCTTACACTTCATATGGTTTCTACAGGAGCATAAAGCAATGTGATAGCATAGATGTGGATATAAAACCGAGTATTTTATATTTCAGGAAATGAATGTGGGTCCCATCTTCCTTATACCTTATTGAAAAGGAAAAATATATACTCTGAATTCACACCAACCTATAGTTTTTGACTGCACGTGGCTCTTGTGATATATAAAAATAGGTGAAACTAATCCCTTCAGTAGAGGTCTTCTGTTTTGCATCCCTGCAGCACTTAAAGCTGGCTTACCCATATTCTTCCATACTGACTTTTGGAGGCTATCATGATGACTTTATGATCGTAGTCAGTCCAGAGAAGGAGAGGTGCTCTGGCAAAACCAGGCCTGAAAAACTACTTTTTACAATGGAAAGTATAAAGGTGAGTACAAGGTAAAATGGGTAGACAGGTTTCTTTTTACTGAGCAAAACTGGATGTTAATTCTCAACATACAGCTGCTATTTCCCTTTCTTGAAGTGACCAATAGAGAATAATATAATACAGTACAGTACTGTATTGACTATCACGTATACAGGGCTGATACCTTTGTTTTTGCATTTGCATTTTCTTTTCTATTGACCACATGGCTCCCCTTTATTTCAAATATACTGACGCAGCTCTGAGGTTTTCCCCTTCTAGATATCTGCCAAAAGTGATTTTTCTTTGTTTGTTTGGACAAAGCTGTGGAATCATCTTTTTTAAAAAATTCAGAGGATGCTTTAGTTTCTTCTAAATTTAATTTAATTTGGAAGTCATTTGAATTTCTCAAAAATCATTTACTGGCGAAGGGGAGATTGGTTTAGTTGTCTATATCAGCCATTTGGGCCACGGCCCCTTTTACGAGCTCTTTTCAGGTGGCAGCCCCCCCCCCCCCCCCCGAATCAAACAAGGATACAACATGGACTTTCAGAAACCTCTCTCATTTTTCAGTCTGTTGCCCCCTTCAAATGTGCCAAGACCCTCATTAAGAATGGCTGGTCTACAAAGTACGTTAAAGCAAAGTAAAAATGCAAGAGATTTTGTGTTTTAGGCACTTGAAATCATGACCAGGGACTTGGCCACAGCCCTCTAGACCCTTATTACGGCTTTGTTGGCTATTACCGGTACTCGTACATAAAAATAAAACTTCAGCATATATCCCTATAATAACAAAAAAACCCATTTTGCAAACCTTCTGAGGGAGGCAACATTTGCCCCCTCAATGTTCAAAATACGCCATGAATATGTATAGTAGGCCACACAAAGCACACGGAGGTAGCATATGGCTGAAAGGATAAGTCTTTTCGAGATCTGTCCATGCCATCTCTGGTGAGACACTCTCAGGTACCAGAGCTTAGGAAAAAATGATGCTTAAGTCTCAGTCACAGAAACTGTGAATCAAGAAGAATCAGAATTGTGTTAGATGTTTAATAAGGTTTTTGGGGAGTACAGCTGTTGTACTGAAAGGTGTCAACTGGGAGTCAAATTAATTATTAGAATACTTTTATTCCTTTCATTCTCCCAGCAGATTGTTGAAGCAACTCTCCTCATTGCCAGCTACATTAACTACACTTCTTCAGGGCCACATTTGTCTCCGATGCCACCTGCTCAGATCATCAGTTCAACATGGAATAAATCATCTGCTAAGAAGCTCATGGAACTTGAAAACAGGCCTTTCTTTCCTTCCCTGCCCCGGACCACTAAGGGGCCTACGCTGTTGTAAGACTGTTCCAAGTGCTCCTAAAAGTGGTTGGGTTTGTGTGTGTGTTTTTGCCACACTGTGATTTTAGTTATTCTGTGTCCTGCTCAACAAGGCTTACACCAGGTTTGCCTCCTTGGTGAAGTGCAACATTCCCAGAGGTTTGATTACAGTAGACATCCTTCTCTCCTTAAGCTTACGGGTAATTGTTTCAAACAGGATGGCTGGTTTTCATATTTCCCTGACCCATGCAACTTCATGTTTTAAAATCTCCATTGCATCCAGCCACTGCACTCATTCTCCATGTTCTACCTTTTAAAATTCATCTTGTCTCCCACTAATTATATATTGTTGTTTTATTGTCTGTTTACAGGTTAAATGAGTTCACTGTTCTTTTTACCTTACCCACTAGCTTCTGCATCTTTGTATTGGTGGCTTGTGTTCAAACCAAGAAACAACCTCACTCTGCCATTTTTGAGTGAGGTGCCCCTTCTGCTTAGTCTGTCAGCCACCCCTACATCTTGCTGAGATAACACTCCATACTGAAATAATCTTCATACTGATTTGAAAAATGACTTGAAATTGTTTATCTCCTGACTAAGTTTACACTCCCCATCAGAGATTCTCAGCAATTTCCTTTTCCCTGAATATATTCTCATCCGTACTTGCCTTTTTAAACTTCTAAAGGTAGAGAATCTGACTTTGGTTACCCATTTTTGATTGTCTGACTTTACTCCTCGTCCTTTCCCATGTACTCCTGTATATTTAAGATTGCAGTTTTAGCGAACATTTTGTTTCTTCTTCTTACCTTACCAAAACACGTTTAGTACATGGCTTCAGTATTCCTCACAGCACTAAAATCTAATTTACTGTGAGAATGTTGTACAATGTACTAAATCACAATGATTATTGACAGTATTGTAAATGTTATACACACTGAATTAGCAACTTTATACAGTTGAGTGGACAAATACCAGTAACATATGGTTGCTTTTAAAGAGGGGGTATTGGCAGATCAAATAGGTAGCATTTAAGGGGTTTCTCCAGCCTGAAGGTGTTTCGTCTGATGTCAATATAATAACTAAGGGCGCTTTTACACGACCCCTAAGATCTGCTGGCCCCTTAAATTCAGACCAGAGATCTTAGGGGTTTGTCCCTCTTCATGCGTCTCCACCCCTCCGTACTTCCTGGCTGCTGGCTGCGTGAGGGGAGGGAGGGACAAAAGGGACAAAAGAATAAAGCCGTACCTCCTGGTGCTGGTGGAAGCTGCGGGGGGGGGGGAGCCCCGGTCACTTCCTGGTTCCTCTTAAAGGGGCGGGAGGCAAAAAACAAAAACAAAAAGAAGCGAGGAGAGCCTGGCACATCCGAATCAAATATTTTTCACCTCCAGAGAGAAGGTACAAGAAAAGTGCGCTGGGTCGCGCTAAAGTGGGCGGGGTCGCACTTAATTGTCTGCAAACTCCGGAGCTGGTGGGGAAACATTTTTAAGCTCCGGAGCTTGCAGCCATTTGCGGCGGAGTTTAGGGGTCGTGTATAAACGCCCTAATACTCTGAGAAAGAAGACAAGGCATAGACTAGCTAGGAATGCTGTTGCTTTCAAAGAGAAAACATAGAAGAGAAATAGCTTGCCTGTGGTTTTTCCCCTAATGTCACTGACAGGCAATTTTTTGTATATATTGAAGATGCAGGAACTGGTTGAAAAGATTGAAGATATTGCAGCAATGCCTAGAGCACAGACCAATTTATCTCATCCTCAATTTTAATTTTAAGGCACTAAAAGGTCTTTGTCCATAAGCCCTCTCATACCTTTTTGTGAAACAAGGAAATGTTCCTGCCTGAAGTTTGCACTTTGAGTTGGGTCATTCCATGTCAAATCAACCAATGCATGGAACCTTGATGTCATGGATTTGGTACATTTGTATCTTACTGTGAAATGCTTCAAATTATTTTATTTCAGATTTTTTGGTTTACCCATTACTGAAATATTGCATTTTCAAAATTGCAAAAATAAAACCCCAAAATTCATTAGGCATCATAAATTCACATGTCATTTAATAGATACCTGTGATAGCTACAGACCTGGGGCCGGTGTCATGTTAAGACTTATGAAAAGGACTTTCATTTCATATACAACATGATGCAATTGTACATTTTCAAAATATATATAAATAAATATTTTGGGGGGAAATTGAATTAAAAAAATTTAAAAAAAATCACACTTAAAGACACTTACCTTGTAGCCAATCACTCTGAATTTCAGGGTGGCATCACAATTGTATCATATAAATCTTACATTTTCTTGTTGGCAGTGTCAAAGAATTAAATTGATTTAGCCCCAAAAATAGACCAAAATTTTGTATACCTAATTATTAAGAACCTTTTTTTTTTCTTGGCTAGCATGTTGGATGTTTTTGTCATCTCCTGTGGGGTTAGCTGGTATCTTCTCTCTCACACACACTGTGAGTCCCACTAGCTCCTTCTATAATACAATTCTTTGGTCTTAACTTGGCAAATTTTGAAAATCCTATCTTTTCAGATGGGTGCTTGGACTTTTAAACAATTGGTAAATTGCTTCCCGTTATACCTGGGGAGCCCCACCCAATTTCTCCCTAGAGAATCTCCACCCTGCAGTGTGGAAAAGGCTGCTGTTATAATTCTGTTATCAGTAGCACCAAGTCAATGATCCCAGGTGGATCAGCTTCTCCCTTGCTCACAGAGAAGCCATGATCCCTGCTTCTATGCCATTCATGCTGCTGAGGCAAAGGCAATACTAGTTTGAGTTGCTGGGTGGCAGAGGGGACATTAGTGGCCACATCCCAAGCCAGCATTATCTGCTTGTGTGCATATGTATGTACATGGATCTATGTGTACATGCAGCAACTGCATGGCATGCATGCAAAAATATTGCCCATCTGCTTCAAGAATGGCTTTTTTACTCGTTAGGCTCCTTCCAACTCTCTGTTATCTAGATTTCAGATTAAACATAGAAAAAGAAAAGCTGCTTCCAATGAAACTTTTGCAGCCCATCACTGAGCCGGACCCAGAGGATCATATAGCACAGAGAGAGGCAACAATTAGTGTGTTCACTCTGAACTTTAATAACATTTGCATAGGATTTAGAAAATACCTGAATGATTACAAGAGAATACTGTGTGCCATCTAACAAGAGAGAGATACCATATCTGCTATACGTGAGGAAGATCCTAGGGCAGGGCCTTGCAATGCAGGTATATTTTATCATACATACTCTCAAGTACATGTTTTGTGATTTTATAACCACAATGTGATTTTTACAATATGATAGCGTTTGGCATTGGTATTGGCATCACTTTAAAATGAAAAGATTTATGATACTGTATTTTTATTTTTTAAGCCATAGCTACTTTCTGAACTCCTCCTTCCAACAAGTGGAAGTGGTTAGCAGACAAACATGATTCTAAATCCTGTCCCTTCTGCATTCCTAACTAAAGGTGTATTTATTTCTGTGATCACTGGACACAAAACTGATAGATGGAAGTTACTGCATAAGTATTACTGCAAGACTCCCGTGAAACCTAGATTTTTATGATGTGATAGAACTACATAATCTTTCTATTACAACAGAATGGGCAGCTGCTTTTTGTTTAATGTGATCAGTTTCTATAAACAAACATGGTGGTAGCTACAGTAAGCACTGAATTGGCAGGAACGTTGGAATGGAAGTGATTCTGCTCCAGATAAAGGCCACCACACATGTATATAGATGAGATGGCCTCTCCATAGCTAGATGGAAATGTTAGCAAGACCTGAAGCTAAGCAACTACTTAAAATTAGACCCAACTGCATAGTTTGTTGATGCAAGAATGATGTGTTGATATCCATTTTGCAATTCAGGTAGTTGTTTTCATTCTTACTACTCTTTGATGCCCTTCGTCATGGGCAACGTATTTCTGTCTATCGCTTCTGGTTCAGATAAACTTCCGTTTCCAGTCGGTGACAAATCAACAATTTTAAAACACTCATTCACCCCCTGTATGTCTTGTGACAGTATACTTTTAGGGTCCTTTTTAAAAAAGGGCAATAGCTGATGAAACTGAGACAAGGAACAGATAATCCTGTGAAGTTTGCTTTGCACTCAATGATTAATGACATGTTGGTTAGGACCATTAACATCAGAATGTTCAACAGCTGTAGGCTCTCTGATTCAACAACTGCTTTAGAGGACTTAAAAAAACTTTGGGGCAAAGTGTTGTTTTATTTTATGGGGAAAGTTAGAGATTATCTAATCCTTTAGCCTCTGCTTATTTCTGAACAATGTGGTTAGGTCTGGAATATATGCCCACCTGTTTCCACATAAGTTACAACCTAGGGATTTTTTAAAACTGCATTGACGTATTAGGAGTGTTCCTCTGATAGCCCTCAAGCTTGTTTCCATGGATAGTCATGCACAGATATTTCAGTCTGTCATATATGCAAAGGTGTTCCTCTTTTACAGTGAGAGGCAAGCAACTCCAGAAATTATTTTACAACTTTTGTTGTATTTGCTAATGCAACTTCATTAGGGGCTAATTTACCCATTCCATTGCAAAGATGAGAAACTAAGGCTTCCAGATAAAGAGTCATTTCTAGAAAGACCCTGTTGTCGGAGTTACATGCTACTATGTGTTTTATTATAGGCTATCTGAATTCTGAAAAATGTGTATCTGGACAGATTTGTATGGATCCTCTGTAGCAAAGTTTAAACCAGTTTTATGCTGACTAACTTCCTAGGCTGAAGTGGACATTAGATGCAAAGTGAGATACCTGATTAAAGAAGCCATTGATTTTACCACTACTTCCTGTACATAAAAGGCCTTGACATACTGTATTGAGATTGTGATGACAGTAATAAATGCGACTATCATAAAGCAAGAGAACTTCTTCCCACCGTCTTATTTCTGTAAGAATTTGTTCCATAACCTTTAAGAAGGTTAACTGCCACTTCACTTGCAACTGTGTAGGCTATTGGTGGGGGAGAGTAGTCTTGCTAAAGAAACCACAAGGACCTCCATGCCAGAAAAAAAAGTCCTAGAGGATTTCTCAGCCTTCTGGATCAAGTTTCAGTGTGCCAACAATGAAGAAGTTAAGGATAATTCTAGCAGAAGCAGCAGATCCAGCAGATATACATCAGCGGGCTTTGGCCTACAGCGCTTTAGAGTCTTTAGTCAGATGTGAAGCTGTCTAGAATGTAATCAAAACACATCCTCTAGAACACAAAATGTTTGTATTGCTTTCAGAACAGGCAAACACAGTGATTTCATACAGATATAAACACTAGATACTGCAAACTACAAGAAATTAGAGTAAATTTTATTTACAGGCATTTACAATGCTAATGGCAAATGTGAGTTTGTAAGCCAATGCATCATATAGGCAAAATCAGTCTCATAATCCAAGAAGTTCCTTCTCAAAAATAAAACATAATGGTGCTGAAAGATCTTATTTGCATTCTTATTACAAAGGGAGCCAGTTCCTCTGTTTCCATTCCATTTTGGTTGAATCTTCCTTGTGGATTACAAGGAACTTGGGCAGAATTAAATTTTGACAGAAAAAAAGAAACCACTGAGTTTCTTAAATCAGCATGTTGACAAAACAAAACACAGGATCCAAACGTACCAATGTATTTTACTAATATTTCAAGGTTGCACACTGAATCTTCACTCAAGATAGTACTAACAATTTTCAGTACCCTAGTTCATTAAAATACATCTCCTATTTAGTCCTAGTGGATTAACATGTTTGTATGGCAATGCCTTCGTAAATGTTTTTCAGAACATCTTGGCGTTACAGTAACTTTTTACCTTGATATATTTTTATGTTAAAATCAGGATGTCAGGATTTCTTCCTCTCCTCCAAAATTTCTTGGCAGCTTTTGTATATCTCTACAAGGCAGTCTAGACGTGGCTTGGAACTCTATGGATAAAGAAAATTAGCAAGGCTCAGAATGCCTAAGAATGTAAACCTAATTGCGACTGAAGGAATGTGAAGGAATCACATAATGTAAGCAAAGTTACTGATGGAAAAAGGGATTATTCTTCTCAAGACTGCAAAGAAAAAGATGGCCACATAATTTAGATCAATACTATGCCTGCCCACTGCCAGATCAGAACCATCATTGGCAGTCCAGTGGTGATTTTCTGACATTAAAGGCTCTCCCATCTCAAGGTTCCCAAAGGCTGCCCAAGGGCAAATAAGAATTTCCAGGGAGCCTCAGAAGGTGAGCAGGGGAGGCAGGAATAAGAAGTTTTAAATAGTAACCTAAATTAAATATTTTCATCAGATTATGACATCTTCTGAGTTGCATGGTATAAACTTACATCAACAGGATTTCCACTTATACTGTAGTTTCATAGGGGAATAATCACAGTGTAACTCGTTCATTAGTCAGATAACTAAGTGAATATTTTCATAATAACCTTCAACCCTTGTACATGGGGACTCCATATTGTAGATCCCAGAGATACATGTTGCAGAATCCACACATAAACTAGATTTAAAATGTAGGCAGCAAAAGAAGGGGCACCAAAGACAGGTCAGTGCCCCAATTCAGACAGCCTGGATAGCCTTGGAAATAGTCCTCCTAGTTTAAAAATGCTGCCGCTGAAATCTAGGGAAAACATCAGCAATCCAGAACTTGATCCTGGTTGGGCATTCCGAGCTACCTTGCATTACAGAGCCCTGGTTGGATGAAGCTGGAAGAGTTAGTCTTTCTCAGAGATGGCTGGCTGGCAGGCAGGATTATCCTTGTGAATTATGAGTGGCAAAATGGCCTAAGACAAACCATTCACTAAGGGCGTTTATACACGACCCCTAAGCTCCGCTGCAAATGGCTCCCAGCTCCGGAGCTTAAAAATGTTTCCCCACCAGCTCCGGAGCTAACAGAAAATTAAGTGCGACCCCGCCTACCTAAGCGTGACCCAGCGTACCTTTCAAGTACCTGCTCTGGGAGAGTGAAAAATTTTGATGCGGAGAGTGCCGGGCTCTCCTCGCTTCTTTTTGTTGTTTTTTTGCCTCCCGCCCCTTTAAGAGGAACCAGGAAGTGACGGGGGGGCGGAGCAACTTCCACTGGCACTCCGGAGGTAAGAGTGCATTCTTTTCTCCCTTTTTTTTTCTCCCTCCCCTCACGCAGACAGAACAAGGAAGTGCAGAGGGGGTGGGAACGCAGGGAGAGCGACAAACCCTCAAGATCTCTGGTCCGAATTTAAGGGACCAGCGGATCTTAGGGGTCGTGTAAAAAGGCCCTCTGAAACAAAATGTTTCTGTTCCTAGCTGTTTATCTCCCATTACAAGTCCACAGTCTCTGCTCTCCAATGACTCTGTTCCTAAAAAAGTCTCAGTATAAAGTCCATTTTGGAATGTTTGTTGTGAAAGCCAGGGCCGGGAGTTCCATAGAACTGGTTAATTTAGTACATGATTATAGAAGTGTTAATAGGCTCACTGAGATGGTAAATTGTATTCACAGTTGACATAACTGAGAAAATTATACGCTTAAATGCTCCAGAGAGTGACAATGGTTACTACCCCACCTAACCTGTGCAAAATTAACTACCTAGAAAGTTTAGGAGTCAGTCCATGCTCAACTGAGCATGACACTGCTGTATCTAAAGCTGCAATTACTGAAAGTCAGTGAACCTCAGTCTAAAGCACACCCTACTTCTTGGACACTGAGAAGAATATCACGTAAAAACAATAGTCTCTGGAGCTCTGAAGAGCTCTGTAGAATGAGAAACTGCAGTCAATGATGTGTGACTTATCTCATATTTGCTACTATTTTTAACACTCCTGTATGCTTCCCATGGAAAGAATACTGAAATCAGATGGATGGTTATCCTGGTAAAGAAAAACATGGTATGATGCCAAGGTATGATCATCTCCAAAAGCACATTATGGACTCACCTGAAACAGTGGTACTACCTCAGAAACAACATGTGGTTCCACAGGGTCCTGGAGAAGGATGCAGAGGTAATAAATAACCTTTTGCTATAAAACAACAAGAAAGATTAAAGGATGAAAAAAAATCATTTTTCATTATCTGTCCTAGAAGCCCATTCTTAAAGGCATCCAAACAAACACCTCATGGTATATAAATGCTAAAAAGATGACTTCTTTCAAACATCATTCAAATTAAAATATACTGAATCTCTCAGATACACTGAAATATGTACATTATCTAATCAACAGGCCTTTATAGGAATTCCTAGCCTTCTTCAAACTTCAGAATATCAGAAGTTATTTTCCTTGACTGGCTGCTTTATGACCTGGCTTGCAACACCAGAAACTACAAAGCACTATAATCCTGAAAGACATGTGCGCTTCCCTCATCTAAGTGGCCACTTTCAGTCTCAATTCTGCTTGGTGAAAAGCAAAATTAACAGTTGATTCTTCCATCACCACATGCTTAGGACCCCTTTTCTTCCTCATGAATCACTCCATCTCCTCTTCATGTAATGTGTGTACTGCACCTTCATCCTCTTCTGCTGGTTACTGAAATACCTCAAGAATGGTACAAGTGTCCCAGATAAATCAGTGAAGTTTCTTTCATTTGATCCATCCTGGAGGCTTTTCTCAGGTGGCAGAGAACAAGAATCAAAGAGATTCGCTGCCCCCCACCTCCATCTGCCAAGCAAACCAGAAATTTAACCGCAACTAAAATTTGGGTCAACTGTGAAACTATTCCTATCTCACTGAAATCTAGTGGCATGACTCAGTACCTTCATTTCAAGATCAGCAAAAGCAAATGCAGAGAACCTGTAGCCTTCCAGACATTAATGGAGGACAAATCCCATAATATCTGTATCTGCCACTGACCATGGTAGTCAAGATAAGAAAAGGGAGCCCAATAACATCTGGAAGGCCACAGGTTCTCCATCTTTTTTCTTTTGATAGCTCAATTTATCCACCCCACCCCACCCCAAAGCTGCTTTCCTGTTCTTGCCCTTACACTAGACAACATCTTGCCACCCAAAGTCCCTCTGATAGTCTTCTGCAGTAAAATAATAGAAGCAATATATATGTTTTCTGAAGAGCCCTCACTACCACAAAAAGTAAGTAATGCTTACCATATAGATGGCTTCATTGATGACAACATCTTTTACCTGGTCCATCTCTATAAACGTTGTCCTTTCTTTGCCGGATGCATAGGATGAAGTCATCTGTATTCCAAGTGAGCCAATAATCAGTAAAGACTCATGATCAATTTTCACAAAGTGGAGGTATACAAGCAAGCCAATCAGTGTAGTGAATATAGCAGCCGTGAGCACCGCAGTGTTCTGTAATGGAAAACAAGTTCAGAATATAAGACCAAATTCTGCAATTCACCAAGCACTAGTCAGGTCTGTTCCTACCCAGAGAGCAAATGGGCTGAAGCCATACATTAAGTATAAGATAAACCTCCAAAGGAAAAGCTGAACAACTATGCGGATAGGCATTGGTACATGAGGACAAGTACAGTATAATGATCCTTTTGGTTAGAAGTAAAAACATAAAACTGCGTAGAATGAAATAATTAGCAACAAGAAGACAGTTTATAATACAGGAATACCAAATATCCAAGAATACACAGAATATGGCATAAACACATACGACAGATACAGTACCCGTAATCCCTTTTTTTTCAGTAACTGAGTACCACAGGCAAAGCCCCTCTGCAAGATAGGCACGTTTCCACATATATTGCTAAAACAATTTTTTACCCATGTTTTCTGCAAAACTTTAAAAGTTTTCCTCTCATGGCCTTAATCTTCACCACAATCTTATACATATTGACTTGGAAGTATATTCAATCCCACAATTTGTTTCAATTGGACACCTTTAAAGGCTATACAAAACTGCAGTTCTGATTAATTCTGAAGTGACTAATCAGAAGATGTGGTGGATTAATGTTACTTCACACAGCAAACTCCATTTCTAGCCTTTAACATGCATCCTAAGAACAAGCTCTCGACAACAACAGCCTCGCTTTCCTACATTATAGTTATAATCTCAGGTCTAAATGTAAATGTTAGAGCAGACCTGCTGCTTTAAGGAATGGGAACTGTTTACATTTAAGTAATTAATAACTGCTGGATTTAGCACAGTACCAGAATGATGCTCTGAGTGATTCCCCGGGTGATGCAAGATAAGAGTGATGGACTAGGAGTCTGGAGAACAGGGTTCAGATCCCCCACTCCACTATGAAAACTGCCTGGGAAAGTGGAACTGGTAAAACCACTCCTTATAAAACCACTCCACTTACCTTCTAAGTGCTGTCAAGTCGGTTCTGACACGACAGCATAGAACACACACACAGGGAGGGTTCCAGAGCGATGCCACAAGACAGGAATGCTAAACCACGCTTCTGAGTACCAGTTTATAAAACTTTTCCAGTGTAGCGTCATCTGAGGGTGGTAAGGCCCAGTGAACCCTTCTAAGAAAGAAGCACTCTCAGGATAGCAGCTTAGGGTTTTTCGCTTTTTAAAATGGCAGAGTGTATTGTATTGAAGCATTTGATAATATGTTCCTTTATACTTCATGAATCATGACAATGCTTTTGAATTTTTTTAAAAAAAGTACTTTCTACATCCAGAAGGGAAAGATTCAAACCCAGGCCTATACTTGTTTTCTGGCAAGATATATACAGAGGCCTCTAATTATTTTGATTCGGTAAGCATGCCTGATGTTCACATGCTGTATATGTCTATTTGATGTTATGACTCATAATTCATAGCAACAGAGTTTTCAAGGTATGTGAGGTATTTAAGGAGTAGTTTGACCAATTCCACTCCCCAGTGAGTTTCCATGGCGAAGCAGAGATTTGAATCAGGCCTCCCGGGTCCTACTCTACCAGTCTATCCACTACACACACCACATTGGCTCTCAACTGAAAAAGATTCATGTTTCTAATTTGGCATAGGAAATTTAGATATCAAACATATTAGTTGTCTTATGGGGGATACCACTGCCCTTCCAAGTTCTGAAGCTGCCAGAGCTAGACAAGGCCACAAAAATGGGCATGACTGGATAGAAAGCCCCACTGAATTCAATAAAATGTAACATCCGGAGATAAAGAGGTCTTGGGCAATACAAATTTATTTTATTGATTGATTGATTGGATTTTTACACCGCCCATCTGGCAGTAATTGCCAGATGGAAGAATTACTACTTCCCATGGAAGAATTACTACTGTGGAGCCACGCTGATGGATGCATGATTATTATTGTGTAATAGTTGGCCATGAATGAGATGTGTGATTTAATGGTGATTTGGGAAGGATCCCATGTAAAAATCATATGAAATCAGGAGGATCCATCAAGATCCGCCTTTTACCCAGACCCCAAATAATTCAATCAATAAAAACATAAAATACAGTAACATCATAAAATAGAAATAAAATGGAAATGGGGGTGGAAGGGAGCATCTGGTGAAGAGCCTGGGCTGATGCCACTGGGGCCGCCCGATGAAATGCGGCTTCCTTCGACCTGCCAGGCCACAGGGTGGTTCGGTTCCCCCTCCCGACCCCTTCCCGAGCATTGCAGAAACTGAAGAATTCTGGCAGCCTCCACCGAGGGATTCAGTAAACAACACATCACCTTCCGCCCGAACCCGTGCCAGCACCCACCACGCGGCGTGCCCGCGGGGAAAGCCGGCTCAAGCTACCTGGCTGACCACGAAGAGCCCGTAAGCCGCCAGCCACACCGTGCACGTGACGGCACTGACGGAGCGCAACTGCAGCCTCGGGCAGCGGACCTGGAACTCCCGGCAGGAGGCGCTGTGGTGGCGGCTTTCCAACGTGATGCGCTCCCCCGAAACCGTCAGGTACCCCGCTCCCTCCGCCATTTCCAAAGCCGGGGAGAGACAAGGTTTCGGCCTCCGAGTTGCGCAGACCGGCCCCGAGTTCAGACCGGCTGCTTTTCCGCTCTATCCTCCGGCAGCTCGGTGGTAGCGATGCCCCTCCCTTCACCGGCAGGAGCTGTCTCTTGTGCTGGAAGGAGCGCCGTCCCTGAACAAGCCGGCTTGGCGGAATGGGGGACCGGGGGGTTGTTCATTAGCCTCCTTCCTGTTTTTCCACCTCCGGGCAACGGCATAACAGGTTTAAACAAAATGTTCACCTCTTAACGCATTCAGAGCACAATCTGCTCTCTCTGTTTTCCTCGGACATGTGGCCACCGATTGTTATTCTTGGCGCAAACAACGAAAAGCGAGAACGTTCGCCCGGAATAGATTGTTCACTCATTCCCAAACTTAAACTAAATGCGGAGAATGTCAGGGATGAATAGAAATGCCAATAATGTTATATGACGATCTCTTTAAAAAAAAAATTCCCCCTTTCCCA
Organism: Phrynocephalus guinanensis; assembly: GCA_037367245.1. Lineage (NCBI taxonomy): Eukaryota > Metazoa > Chordata > Lepidosauria > Squamata > Agamidae > Phrynocephalus > Phrynocephalus guinanensis. The sequence goes on along the minus strand of CM074732.1, from coordinate 138,231,204 downwards.
TGCTTGAGGAGGAGAAATGTGAAAATAATTTTGGATAGATATTCCTGGGCTCATAGTGTGCAAAATAATTCTCCCGGGTTCATTTCCAGCTTGATATAAGGGAATGCTTTACTGGAGATTAATGAAGGGTTTTTGCTCTGGAAAGAAATAGTAGCTCATACCTAGAAGGCCAGATTGTGGTGAGGCAAATTTGTATCAAAGTCATTCTAATCTTTAATGAAAGAAACAAAACGGCTACACAGACTCTTTAGAACAAAAACAAACTGGCTTTTTTCCTTCTATCCGAATAACTCGCAGCTATCGCTACTACTTTGTTGTTTCTGGCATTGTATCAATTTTAGTTCCTATATAGGTCTTACAACGTGATGGACATTTTCATGTATTTATTTCCTATAAAAGAGAAAGTTAATATTTTGGACTTAAAAGACTGACAGGTTAATTTTAAGTTGAGCTTTTGTGGACGATAATCAACGTTTATGAAAACAATTCACTTCACGTTTATTCTGTAATTTATATCCTGTTTTAATTACAAAATTGCAGAAATTTGTTTTTAAAAGCTTTATCAAAACGGGTTACAACAACCCGCAAAAAATGCACACACGTTGTCTAAAATGCTCTCCAGTAAAAGGCAGCAATATAACTAATCTAAAGCATTTAAAATACTGTAACCTGAATCAGCTTTCCCGAATCTACTGCCCTTCATGTAAGATGGACTACCACTCCTCATCATTCTCATCCAACATGACCTACAGGTGTATTGGATGAGAGATGGTGGTGGTTCCCCAACACATGTGGAGAACACGAGAGTGAATATGTTGTTCTGAATCACTTCTCTTTTTTAACAGTGTCTCTCACTGACATAAATAAAATGCAAACCTATTTGTTTAGGCTGGAGCTCTCCAACAGCAATACATGGTAAACTACAAAGTAGATCAGTATTTTTCCGTGACCTGAAAAGTTTCCATGAAGTGGAATCTGTTTGATGTGACTAGTCCAAAAACGCCGGTGGCTGCTTCACTACAAGGCGGTTTTATATGCTGTTTGTTTACCCCATGAACCTATGAAAACCAGCAGCTTGTTGGGGATGATGGGATTTGCAATCCAGCAACATCGGGCGTATGGCATGTGTTCCACATGCACTAACCCTATATTGGATTGAACGGCTCTCATTTCCGAATAAAGTGGACAGGATTGTGCGCTAGGGTCCTACCTCGAACAGGGGCTCTTTAATAAGAAACCCACGGGACCGTTTGGAAGTCGGCGGTTCCAGATTGTTTTGTTTTGACTTAAACGGCCGCGGAGGTTCGATTCTAGGAGCGAAGTTAGCGAGACCAAGTAGTCCACAAGCTGGTCCCACCAGAAGAGGTTGTCTTCTTTTTGCCAGCAGCCCTTTCTGATGATCCCCGGAAGTCGCCTCCTCGTTTTCTTAGCAGAACAATTGTAAGGGGCTGACTTTGTCTTTCTAGAAAGGAGGCTGATGCCTCTGGATCTTTAAAAGGGGAAATATGTCTAGTGTAAAAAGAAGTAGCATTTCCAGAAAGATGGGAATTGTTTAGTGAGAGGTCGCCGGGGTCGGTCATTCCAGATCAAGACCTCGTTTACTTCCTAACAGAGGGAACGCCTCTGTTAGGAAGTAAGCGAAGGGGGGGCGTGTCAGAAGCGTCTGGTGTGGCTTTGCACGTACGGTTTTTAGGTACAAATTTCCCGGTACAGTTAACAGAGCCAGGAAAGACCTTTGGGTCCTGGGCAGAGTTTCTGTTGGCCCCATGCATCAATTCCACCTAGTTCCCTTACACCCAGTCCTACGTGGGACCATCGCTAGAAATAAGCCCCATAATAATGCGTGTCTGTTTGTGCATTTCTCTCTCATGCACACTATCCTGAACGGGAAACTCGCTCGCATTCCTAATTGTAATAATTAAAGTCAACCAACCCCTAATCTGGGACTCTGGAAAGTCTAGGCTCCGTCCTTTGAAATAACTCGTACCGAATTCAATGAGATTTCCCCCCCTCCACCCCCCAGTGTCTAGAACCGCGGCTGATGGCCTTTTAAAAAACGTTGTTTACAACCATCTTCCTTGCGCCCCGGCGCATTTTTGGGTGGGGAATCTTGGACGCGCACAGACCATTTCCCATATACAGTGGTACTGTACCTTGTATAAAGGTATTAATTTGTTCCAAATGAAATTATGTTAAGCAAAATTTCCTTTATACAAATTTCCATAGGAAAGCATTGGAAACGGAGTACAGTAATCCCATTTTTATGTTGTACGGATTCTTCCCATAGGCGATTATGTTAAGCAACTTTCTCCTATCTCCAGAATTTTTTGTGTTGTACAGATTTTACGTTATACAAGCTGTTTGTTATACAAGGGTCCTCCACTGTATAGGGGTGGAAGGGGCTGCCAAAGTAATTGTGCTTCGAATTTGCACTTGAAGGGGAAGTGCCTGCATATATATTTGCGAGAGCGAAGCCATGAGACCCGAACGGCAGAGCTGAGCGGGCACGTGGGCGGAGGGAGCGACCAACGTGGGGGGCGGCAACGCGATTGGATCACGACTCGCGGGCCTCCCGGGGGGCTCGGCGGCACACCCCCAGGAAAGCTCCCAGGCGATTGGCCCGGGGGCGAGAACCCAGTGGGCCAGCGACTCAGGGGCGGGGAGAGGGGCGTGGCGAGCGGCCGCCGCACTGCCTTCCCGCCCGGCTCATTATAAGGTGCTGCAACCGCTAGCAGCGAGCAGGAGAAATCGCGTAGGAGCCAGGAGGCTGTTTAGGGTCTTCAAAGATCGGTGCTCCTCTAATCTCAGGCGTCATGTCCTTTCGCAGCAGCTTCGCCCGGCTTCTCAAACAACAAGCGGGTTCCACGCTCCGGTTCCAAAAGAGACCCACCCACTCGGTGACTCTCATAGGAGCGCCTTTCTCTCGGGGGCAGGTGAGCGGCCCCGGCATTTGCAAAAGGATGGCTTGGGGGGGGCGGTGGGGACACCGGGTTGGAAAGTGAACGAGGAGGACCTTTCTCCACCCCATCCCTCCCGCCCTTCTAAAGTCGATGACTTTAGAGCGGCTGCTTGGAGCAGGAAACAAGTGGAGGAGGGGAATGGCCTCCTCCATGGGGGGGGGGGGGAGGGTATTTAACAAAAGGACGAGGTATTCGTCTGCCTCGATCCTAAAGGGAGATGCCCCCAACCGGGGACAAAAGACGGCTTTTGCGCCCTTGCTCCCACCTAAGGTCATCTGCTTGTAACTTGTTTATTTGCTGGGCGACGTTTCGTGATAAAGCTGGAGGGCTGCCGTTCCCGATCGCTCGCCTAGGCTGAGGATGTAGTGACGCTGGGGGGGGGGGGGAAGAGCGTGAGAAATGATGCTGCACATAATGGGGCAAGCCGGTCTCCTCGAGAGTGGAAATTTCCAAGCGGCAGCTAATTGCAGCACGCCGCCGGCTCAGCCCGTGATGTCACTGCCGCGGCCGAGGGGGAAGCTCCTCTTCCTGCACGCTCTTCCTTCACCGTCTGCAGTTCTCTCGTTTTGTCTTCCAGAAAAAAGAAGGGGTGGACCATGGGCCTCAAGCCATAAGGAACGCCGGGCTCGTCGCAAAGCTATCCCGCATGGGTAAGTGGGAAAGACAAGATTCAAAAACCCCGGAGGAGGGCTTCCCTGATTGGTCTGTTGATTGATGACAACTCTTGCAACACAGCTCTTATTGTGAGCGTTGGGGACAGAAGTGTTCTGGGATTTGTAGTCCCTTCCACCCACCCCATAACCACTTCCCCCATCCTTTTTTAAGACTTCACTGGTATGAAACAGCTTCTTCTGGCTTGCCCTCTTGCATCTTTCCTTCCAGAGGAACACGTTAGCTGTTCAGAGGTGTGGCAAAAGAAGCCCTGAAAACCGAGACTTTTTTCTTAGGGGATGGGATCTGCTTTCTTCACAGGCAGTGGGCAAGGATCCCCTTTTCCCTTCTAGAATGTTCCTCTAGGGTAGCATTCCCTACGCAAGAGACTTGTATGGCCAGAGACCAGGCTCTTCGCAAAGAAATAATCCTACTGAGAGCAAACATACCTGCTGCTGGCTAAAACTTACTTGAGGACCAGTTAAAGAGCACACAGGCACTCACACTGGCAAGTGGCACTTGGGTTGATCCTCAGGAAGTCTTGCCTAATTGTGGACTTCAGATATTTAGGTGGGTTTTTTTAAATTACTTGCATATATGCCTTTTGTCAAAAGATCTCAAAACAGATACACGATTCTCCTCTTCTCCATATTGCTCTCACCACAACCTTGTAAGGATGACTCACCATGAAAGAGAATGACTGAGCCAAAGGACCAAAGTGTGTTCCATGACTGTTCAATGAGGATTAGAACCAGGGGCTCCCAGATAGCAACAACATATATTTTGAGTCTTTCTTAAAATATTTTTACAAGTAGAAGTGGCAAGAAGGCAAGGCTGCAAAGTGCGCATAGTAGACCTGAATCTGGCACATAAAGAAAATCCCACAAATGTCGGAGTAAAAAAACACACAATACATTGGCAATAATACCAGGACCAGAAAATTATATTTTGATGTCTCTGACGAAAGAAAACACATTGCTATCCCCATTCTATATACCAACTCTAACTCTGCCGCATTCTCCACAAGGGCTAAGAACAGCAAGCTAGCTTTAGGAATGGAGAGCAGTTTAACTAAAGAAGAGTGATAGCAAAGAGCAGGGGATCTGCACCTCCCCTCCTGGTTTGCTGTCTGATGCAGGCATTCACTGTGTCTAATGGGAGAATTGCCAGTTATCCACTTCGAAGCCAGCCACTAATTTATACCGTTAGCATACGCCTTTCTGATATGCTATTCAAAAGTCCTGAAAGAACATGGTCATAGAATATACTGTAATTTAAAATCTCTAGCCTCCAGAAAGTTTAAGCTATGGTCCTGTCTTGACAGGGCTTAACCCCAGTTTGGATTTCCTTGATGTATTTGTCCATATGCATGCCTTTGAAAATAGCCTGAGAACTTTAGATACTCTTGAATATGGCAATTCAAGAGCAAGAACACATTCATTAGTGGTACTCCATCAGCTATGTTATTCTCATAGTGCCAGTAGAGCTATGCAACAGAATACTTTTTGGCCATAATGTCCAAAAGGAATGTGTGTGTGTGTGGTTACAGTCATGACCGACTCTTAATGACCCCATGTCCATGGAGTTTTCTTGGCAGGAATACTGAAGTGGTTTGCCAGTTCCTACTCCAGGCGCCATTTAACTGAGAGAAAGTCCCTCAATTGATTGCAGGGCAGTCCCCATCTCATAAATACTTTCACTTCATGAATGAATTGAGCTGGTGTAGCTCAGTGGTTTGAAAACTTGACTCCCTGGAAGTGAAATCAAAACCGTGCCACTTGACAAACTCTGTAGCAGAGTTTAATAATCAGAATGAGAATTGCTAAGTAGATGTGGGCCTGATTTAATAATCACTAGGAGCCCAAAGTACATAAATATGTGTAAGGCAAAATTAAGTCACAGTAACCCTGTGCTGGGCGATGCACACTTAAAATATTTAACCTTAATCAGTGGCAGAGCATCTATGAGTATCATGGACAAGAGACCTTTCCTTAATATTATTTTGCTCTTTATCAGCTGTATTTTTCCACTTCTGTGATAAGAGTCTCTTTCTCCTTCAGGAACAGAGTATGAACAAAAAGGAAATTTCTCACAAAGTGGTGGAAAAATACGTAGCAATAAAGAAGTTTAGGAAAGTAAACTTGAAAAGAGAGTGCCATGACACCATCTAATGCCAAAAAGACTTTTTTTTCTGGTATGAGGGTGGATTGCTTCAGCAAGCCACAACACAGCTTTAAACTGAAGACTGAAGTTCAGACTCATACAAGGAAATGGGACCGATTCTGCAACATGCTTCACATACTAATGTTTTGTTTTAATTAAATTATAAATGTTATTCTTGACATTCCATAGTGGTAGTCACATTTGGTCACAATGGTTTGCTAACATGGCTGGCATCTTTAAAATTGCTAAGTTGGAGGTAGATTTCAAATGAACTAAAAAGCCTGTTTCATCAAACGTATGAAGTGGTAAGCCTATACATGTACACCCTTGGCGGAAGTGAGTGGGAGGGTAAGAACATAAGAAGAGTTTTGCTGGATCAGGCCAAAGGCCCATCTAGTCCAGCTTCCTGTATCTCACAGTGGCCCCACCAAATGCATCTGGGAGCGGGACTAGATATCTGTCTCCTGATCCCACTCCTCTGCATCTGACCCTTGAAGTACCCTGCTTTTAAACCTGGAGATTACAATCTCCATCATGGTTTGTAACCTGTGATGGACTTTTCCTCCAGGAATCTGTCCAATCACCCATTGAAGGCATCCAGGCAAGATGCCATCACCACATCCTGTGACAGAGAGTTCCACAGACTAACAACACAGGGTATTATTACAAAGCTTCCATCGGGATTTCAAATGAAAATCCAGTGAAATGAGATCCAGTGGTGTGTGTGGGGGGGACGGGACAGAAGACCCTAAATGGTAGTAAATTGACGTGAATCATTTCTAAAAGGAGGAACCATTCTTTTTTGCGAGCTAGCCACACCCAGTTCCAGCCTGACACAAGTTTCATTGCGTAAAACTTGTGAATGAATCAGCTGCAACACCCTCACATTCCAATGTTTTAGGAAATGTTTAAAGACTGAAATCTACCACCTTTGTTTCTCTTTGTTAACTACCGGTATTTCTTTGTGTCATGGGTCAATTCTGCCTTAATTTTAAGTCCGCTTGATAACCCCTGTTATCCATTTTAAAAAAAAAATTCGTGGTGGTTTAGACAGACTTGGCAGTGAAAAAGCAAACAATATAAACCAACAGTAATTACACCAAATGCCACTCCCATCATTGCTCATACACTGTGTCACACACAGGTTAAATAACAGGATTAGTAAAGTGCCGGATTCACCCCTCCTAAAAAGAGTACATTGACTTACCCGTATAAAGCTGCAATGTACTGGTTCCTTAGAGGAAAGCGCTGGTTTCATATGATAGCAACAGATGAAGTAAGAAGTTTTCTTTGTCAGGTTTTGGGGAAACCAGCAGTCAAGAAAAGAGGAAATCCCAGGATAGTATGTGAACGCGAGGGTTAAACAAAGGGAAGGCTAGTTATAAATGGCTTTCAAACTAACGTGCCCCACTTGTACTGGCTTCCTTCCAGAAAGTCATATTCAGACAAACTGCTTGAAGGGGCTCGGAGGTCAAGCAGTTCTTATGTCTCAGGCGTGTGCAGTATGTTAGCGTTGTAATGTTACACATGAAGACAGACTATACTGTCATTGCATCAGCCCATGATGCAACACTGCATGCCACACGGGAGGCTGGCTGATTCAGGGAACATTTCCATCATCCCTTTAAAGCAGGGGTCCTCAACCTAAGGCCCTGGGGCCGGATGCGGCCCCCCAAGGTCCTGAATCCGGCCCCCGGGACCAATTGCAACCCCCCCTGACCTACCCCCTGCTTTGCGAGCAAGCCAGCCTCTGCAGCTGCTTCTATTGCTGAGGCAGTTCAAAGCAGTGGGCTATATTGCTTCTGCCACTCCCCCCAACTACCGCCCACTTGCCCCTCCCTCCCTCCTTTTTTCCATGTCGGCTTTTTTTCTTTTTCTTTTTTTAATTGTGGTCCGGCCCCCAGTGGTGTCTTTGGGGTGGTGGACCGGCCCGCTGTTTGAAAACTTTGAGGACCCCTGCTTTAAAGGGATGCTAAATGTGGGGGGGGGGCTCTGGAAGTTATATTTGAATCCAAAGTTAGGCTACTGGCCTTAGGTATGGGGGAGGACTCCACCAGCAATAAATAAATAAATAAATATAAAACAAATCCTGTTAAAGTAAGATTCAGCTGTATATCTGATTGGATTGTACTTGCAGGGAGCTTGGAAATAACAAATTGTAACAGGATAATGAGAATAGAATAGTGTTAAGGTTCAGAGGTAAATTAACGAATAGGATTTGCAATACTTGACTAGTGCAATTAATAACATTGCATCTCAAATGGTAACTTTTAAAGGATAGTTTAAATGCATATTTGCTGTGGGTTTTTTCATGATTTTACCAATCCAGAGCATGCTTGGAGGTGGAGGGTAGCAGAAAGTAATGAAAAAGTAACAAGGAATGTAACAGAAATGCAAGGAGTTGCTTTCTCAGCACTGTAAAAATGATGACATGTGTGTAACAAGTAATGGGAATGAATTACTTTTAAAAGGGAATTTCTGCAAAATATCTTGGGGTGGTCTCAGTTATGAGAGCCACTGAGAGCACAACTCAACTCAATTTAAAATAAAAATAAAATTACAAAAGAATAAAATAACAGATATTTGAGTATTGAGTTTAATATTTAATTTTGGGTGGTGTGTTTGCGTATTTATTCTCCGTGCACTTGCAGTTGCGTAAGTCCTGCGGTTATGATGTAACTGAAAAATGTTTTGGTGACCTGAAGTTAAGATTCGGACATTTAACTGAAGATTTAGGAGCTCAGCCAGCACTTTGGGAATACCAGATGCTGTTGCTCTGTGGAGCTGGCCAGCAATCTAAATGAGAGACCACTAGGAACTTCATGTATGAGTATGATACAAAAGACACTACAGTGGTACCATGTATAAAGGAATTAATCTGTTCCAAATGAAATTATGTTAAGCAAATTTTCCTTTATACAAATTTCCCAGAGGAATGCATTGAAAACGGAGTAATCCCATTTTTATGTTGTCCGATTCACCCCATAGGCCACTATGTTAAGCAAATTTTCCCTATTATGTTGTACAGATTTTATGTTATACAAACTGTTTGTTATACAAGGGTCCACTGTATTTTAAAGCTTGGTCTCATTTTCTAATATCAAGTCAGCTCAAGTTTCAGCTAGTTTGTGTGTGTATTGTGTCATTAAAGTCGTGACCAACTCTTCGTGACTCCATGTCCATGGAGTTTTCTTGGCAGAATTGCTGGAGTGGTTTGCCAGTTCCTACTCCAGGTGCCTACAACACCTGGTATTCCCTGGTGGTCCCCCATCCAAGTACTAGCCAGGTCCAACCCTGCTTAGCTTCTGAAATCAGGCGAGATCAGAGGTGCTTAGGGCATCTAGGCAGCTCTTCAGCTAGTTTAGGGGAGAGGTTTTGACTATAAAACATTACCTTGATTGCAGTTGCTCTCACTCTTTCTCCTCTCATATCACAGGGAAGGTTTCCCACTAATCGGCTTCCATGTAAACGAGTTTTTAAACTGGGGATTTGGGATGTATATTCACAGTAATATTTTTCTCTACTCGGGTCAATGACAGTACAATAAATTTGAAATTTTTCTTGCTGCTCCTGGAAACTGCTGCTCCCATAAATATGTAATTTTACAGGGCCCCCAAAGAAAGGAGGCAAAGTATTTTACCTATTACTAGCTTTAGTCCTTGGTGTAGTCAAGGCCTAGGTGGATCTCCTATCCTTGAATGATGGAGACTCCTCAGGGAATGATGAAAGAGAAGGAGGGAATTGCAACTTCCTGGTTGCTGGAGCTCTTGTTACACAGATGCAAAGATAGGGCAGAAGAACACATGAGCTGGCTGTATTTGAGAAACAGCTGCAGGGTTATGTGCATGGGGTGTGTTTGTGTGAACAGCTATGATGAGGAAAAGGCACACGGAGAGTTTAAGGACTGAGTAGATGTATGGTGTGCAGATCCAAGTTTCTAGATGGGAAAGCAAGGCAGATCTTGTAAACAGCAAAGGATGTACGCTTACAAGATCTAAATAATGTCAGATCTTAGTCAACTGGAGGACACATCAGGGACAAGGGATTCAACCTGCGAGGTAGGCAATTACACTCTCCATGAAGACACAGGTTCACTATCGGGGAGTAATCCCAGATTCTCAGGTTTTGGCTGTGGCCAGGAGAAGTATTTGCTCAATTAAATTGTGTGTGTCACCTTCAGATATTTTAAGAGTCATCTGACATGGTCAGATAAAACATGGTTTAGTTACATTACATGTGTATTATTGTAATGCACTCCAAATGGGGCAGCCTTTGCAACCTGTTCTAAACCTCCACCCAGTCCAAAACACTGTAGTCACATTGTCAGTTTGGGCCAGCTATAGGGAGCCTGGAAGTCTCTTTATTTATTTATTTATTTATTTATTTATTTATTTATTTATTTATTTATTTATTTTATTTTAATGTAATGATCTTTATTATGATTGCTTGTTTTTCTGCATTGAGAATGTACAGTATATTACAATGGACATCCTGGTGACATATGTTGAGTTACTCAATATCAGGGTTGTCTTCTAACACAAAACTATATCTCAGAAGAAGGAATGTGCTTACTTATTTACATATTTGCTTAACCACCAGTCAAAGACATCATAGAGCAGTGCTGGTGAACCTTCAGCACTTCAGACGTTTTGTTGGTTTATAGAATTTTTTTAGCTGCCCCACTACCAAGTGGTCTCTGGGCAACATACAACAATATATTAAAATTATAAAAACATGTTAAAACCATCAAAATCACACTTTAAAACCATCAATATACAAATAATATAACCCTGCTGCTCCTGAGCCCAGCTAAAAAGAAAACTATCTAATTAAAATGCTGGCTGAGCAGGAAGGTCTTTGCCTGGCTCTGAAAAGCCCAAAGTGTCACCACCAGGCAGATCTCTGTAGGGAGAGCATTTCAAAGTTATGGGGCAACGACTGAGAAGGCCCTGTTTTGACATGCCATCCCCCTCACTTCTTTAAAGGACAGCACCTTCAGCAGGGCCTTTTGGCCTGATATTGAGGGTATGGGCAGACTTGTATGGAAGAATGCAGTCCTTTAGATAACCAGGTACCTGTGGGCTTCCAGGGTAAGACCCGGGTCCAGAAGCACCCCCAAGCTGCAGACCCTGTCCAAGCCAGGGGAATGGCCCTCTAACGCTGGCATGTCCAAACTTTGGCCCTCCTGATGTTTTGGCCCACAACTCCCAGAATTCTAAGCTTAGATTGCCAATGACAAAGGGCTGTGGGAGTTGTGGTCCAAAACATCTGGAGGGCTGAAGTTTGGACATGCCTGCTCTAACCTATCAGGTGGAACACCCACCAACAGTTCCGACTTGTCTGGATTGAGCTTCAGTTTATTGACCTTCATCTAGTCCATGATCGAGCCCAGGCATGAGTTCAGAACAGAGATCACCACACCTGGATTGGTGGAGAACGAGAGGCAGAGCTCAGTGTTGTCAGCATATTGCTGACTCCTGAGCCCAAACCTTATAATGACCTCCCTCAGAGGTTTCATGTAAATATTAAATAGCATGGGGGACAGGATAGAGCGCCCTTCAGCCTGTTCCATTATTGATTTTACTTTGTTTCCCTATTTCTGTTAAAAATCTGTTTTATCTTTTGGGCAATGCAATCCTACGTACATTTGTTGAGAAGGAAGTCTCACTGCATCAAGTGAGGTGTGAATAGAATCATAGCCTCTGTATAGATAGCAATGGCATTTCTAAATGAAGGAAAGCACAGAGCAAGGAATTTTCTGAATGTTTGTGAAGATTGTCAGTAATCCCAATTGAGGTTATCTGGAAGCTGAGTCATGGCAACTAGGCTTCTTTTCTTGTGAGATTGAAACCTTTCACTACTTATCTAAGTTGTTTAGTCAGAAAGAGTAATGAAACATTTCATTCTCACAAGAAAAGAAGTCCAGTTGCCATGACTCAACTTCCAGATAATGTTCTGAATGTTGCTTCTTTTTAACTTTTCAGAACTACAGCAACAGTCGGACTACTGATAAGATTTAGGCACTGCGAAAGCCTGACAGCCCGTGACGTCAGCACAGTTTGGCTGGTGTTTGTTTGTTTAAGTGTCTAGTTAAAGTGACATCCAAGCATTAGCTAACATATTCACTTATCTCTTATAAATGATAAGAATAGAATCCTTAAATAAGCAGAGCAACGGCTATGAGACTGTTTACTTATCTAGGTTATATGAATGAATATTGCATTCTGTATTTCATGTCTACACTGGGCTAGTGTGAATATATGTAATCCAGTTTTTAAAGTAATCAAGTCTTCTATTTCACTTCTTCCTAGGATGCCAGGTATATGATCTCGGAGATCTAACTTTCACCCAAGTACCCAATGATGAGCTCTATAACAACTTGGTCAAATACCCACGCTCTGTAGGATTAGCCAGCCAAGTTCTGGCTGACACTGTGAATGAAGCTGTTGCTGCTGGCCATAACTGTGTAACTATTGGAGGTGATCACAGGTTTGTGTTCTTTGTAAAGAATACTGAAGTGCATTCTTGCTAAGCTAGGCACAATAGTTTCACTTCCTTTTGGTGATTAAAAATGATTTACAGACACGTATTGATCATTCTATCTCAGTTGTTCTCAACCTTCCTAATGCCCTTTAATACAATTCCTCATGTTGTGGTGACCCCTTGCCCTGCTTGGAAGAGGCCACAGGCCCCCTTTGGCAGGCCACTGCCACAGGTGCCATAGAGAACTTCTCTCTACAGGCACCCTCAGCCCATTGCAGCCTCCGGTGCCATTGACTGACATCCCCTCCAACTTATCAAGGTATAACTCACTCTTTCCCCCCCCTTCCTTCCCCTCCTCCTCCAGACCCAAGTCCCTTGTGCCTTTTTCTTCACTGGCTCATGGCGACCCCTGTGAAATGGCCATTCAACCCCCAAAGGGGTCCCGACACCCAGGTTGGGAACCACTGTTCTATCTTATGTTTCATTTCTAGAGCACCTTTCTTGAGGGTACAACTTCCAAATCCCTCAGCCAGCCAAAATAGTGGCCATGCTGGCTGAGGAACTTGAAGAGTTGTAGTCCAAACTTTTCCATGATCTGATTAGTTCTACCTAGCATGAAACAACTGCCATTAATAAACATTCAGAGTAGAGATGGGCATGAAGCACAGTGAAGCACAGACTGGCACGATGCAGGGAAGAAAGACCCTGGCAGCGCATGAAGAATTGTGAGTGTGCTAGCCAGCTCAGGTGGGCGGGTGGGTGGAGCTTATGTGCGGCAACACGGGTCAACTAAGCACCAAGTGCTTCATGGCATTTCCTGCGCATCTCTAGTGCAGAGTGAAAGCATATTTGGTTTCTAAAATGGATCTAGTCCCATAGGTAATGAAACTGGATACTTCACTTGATACCAGCATTTGGGGGACTAAAGACTGACATATGTACCCCTGCCCCTACAGGATTGAGTTCTGACCCCTGCCCTCTTCAGGATTGGAGGACTTACCATGGCATGCTCAGATCAGGCTCCTACTGTTTGTACTCTGGTTCTTATGCAAGGCTGCCTCTTAAAATGTTCATTATTTTCAGCTGGTGTAAAACATGACAGCTTTTTGGCCGTAGACCTCTGAAGGAACTTTGATCTCCCAAGTTTTCAATATTAACTTCCAGAAGCTTCAGTCAAACGATAAGGGATAATGGGAGTTTTAATCAAAACATCTGGAGAATCAGAGCATGCGATTCTCAACTAGAATTCAAAATGCTGCTTATTGCTTCTTAAGCCCAAAATAGGATCAGGATATGTGAGCTATTTTCTTCCCACATATTATCCACCCACTTAAATCATTAATGGAGTTCTTCTCTGCATCCAACTGCCAGCAGATGTAGTCTTAACATATACTGATTTCTGAAGCACCTTTCCCCTAATTTCCTCATCCAAGCAAAATTCTCCAATTAATTCATTAGTCAGTCTGAGAGTATACGCTATGAATCCTGTGATAGTTAAAATTAAAGGGAAGAATTATTCATACAAAAATGTAATTATTGTAGATTTTTTAAAAATTATTATTATTCAAAAGTTAATTCAAAAGTTACAGTGAGGTTTGCCTATAAGGTCTACGCAACAAGCAATAAAAGGTTATCCTTTTTGCCAGAAAGGACTGTGTTGGGCTCTCCTAACAATTTCCAGTAATATAAACTGATGAGGCTTGCAAGTGTTTGTATTTATTTTTCTCTTAATGTTGACCTACAATGATTCTAGTCCATAATCGTTTGCAAAAATGGCACCATTCTTTTTGTCAGATTCTCTAAATTGGCTTGTCCTGTTTTAAAATCTGATATCACCCTGAAATCTGGTGTATTTTTTCCAGTTTAGCACTTGGTTCCATCAGTGGCCACACAAGGCAATACCCACACCTATGTGTTATCTGGGTTGATGCACATGCTGACATAAACACTCCACTCACAAGCCACTCAGGAAATCTCCATGGACAGCCAGTCTCATTTCTTCTAAGAGAACTCCAAGATAAGGTAAGCAGAGATTGTGCTGTGTAACAATATGCTTTAACTGAACATGTATTCTGTTCTGCTTATTACCTTTACTCTAGGTGAGACCTATGATAAATAGCTTTCTTATATTTTATTTTTACCAGCTGCAGAGTCCTCTAGTGCTTACAAAATGATTTGACTCCCATGACTGCCTAGAATTACAAGTTTCAATCACATTAACATTTTCACTCACAAAAGTGGAGAGCACAGCAATACAAAGCTGACATGAGGAGTTCTTGTCATGTATACTTAAAACAGGAATAAAGGTGTTATATCTCAGCCTACCATTTAGCAGCCTATCCTGAACATGTGTAGCACCAAATGAGTGAGGGGAATGATGGGAGCTAACAGTAAGTACAAGAGCTTGATAACTCCATTCAGCCAAATGCCACTACAGAATCTACCGTAAAGTAACATGGGAACCAACATGGAGGGCCTTCATGCTGTCAAATGCATGGAATCTTTAGAGGGCCGTGGATTATATGCAAGTCCATGTCCCCACTGCCAATGTATCCGTCTATGCATTCTGCCAAGGAGTTTTTATGAAGGACTAAGGAGGAAAAAAGATATGTCAGGATGTCATATATTCTCCCCAAGGATGCAAATAATTCCATTTATTACAAATAAATGCAAAAGTAGTGACACCAACCAGCATCCTTTTCCTGACACAATTTTAATCTGAAATACCATAAAAGAAGGTGGCATCTCACACTTTTAATAAATCCTTTTCATCAGCTAGATACCACTGTCTCCAACTTGTTGGGATGCATGCAGATCCAGCAAGCAAAACATGATTAACCTCAATTCTGTCTGAGCTAGTAGAAATGATCACCAGGCAGAATGCTGTTTAGTGCATAAATCAAGGACTCTTTGTTCTTCCCTCATGGATTACTGTACAACTGAGTACATTTTCATCAAGCATTGAGAGTTGACAGGAATGGGACTTTCAGAATTTTTTCAGACATGTTGCACCACCTTCGCAAATTTTAAAGCAAATGTGATCTGGCATAATCTATTTAGCATTATATTCTCTTTGTGATATCTAATCACTTTAAAATAGAGATTAGCAGCAATAACTTCACAAAAGCCAAGAAAAGAGCCAGATGTGGCAGTGATAATCAATTTCAAATTTACTTGATATATTAAGCTACTTTGGGGCACCCAACTGCATTGAATTAAGACATCAAAGAACGCAGGATGGTCTGATTATTTATGAGCACTGAACCTGTCAAAGCTGGTTGTGTTTTACGTATAATCCCCCAGGCCTGTAGAACATGTAAATAAAGTAGGTTTGGGAATAGTTTGTTACTTTTGTAATCTGTAAATTGAGTCATGGCAACTGGACTTCTTTTTCTTGAGAGACAGAAGCGTTTCGCTGCTCGTCCAAACAGCTTCATCAGTCTGAATACAGCTCTTGCAAGTCCTCCATCTTATAGTCAGCTTTGACCTGTCCAGTGGATTCTGAGTAGAAAACCTCACAGGGTTCAGACAAAGTACAGTGATGCATTGTAAGGCAAATTTAATTCATTCTATGGGTCAATTGGTCTTACAAAAAATTCATCTCATAACTGTTTTTCATCTTACAAGGCATCCCATAGGAAAAACTTGTCTTGCAAAACATGCCTATTCCTGGAAATGTCATTCATCTTAAGTTTTTTGTCTCACGGGGCATTTGTTTTGCAAGGTACCACTGCACTCAGCAATGGTTTACCACTCCTTCCTTCATGGTGGACTGCATTCGCTTGTTCAAGGCTGCACAACGGGAGCCCGTTGAGAACACGAGTGATCTCAACGGGCTCCTGGTTATGCAGCCACACACTCCAGCCCACTGAAGTATACCTTAGCTTAACCGAGTTTAATTTTATACTTTCATTTTGGTCAACTATAGTGTAGCCACTCTTTTGTGAGGGATGAGAGTAACATCGTTTTTGATTTTACCGAGGTCTTATATACTTATAAAATGCAACAAATAAATAAATAAACTGCTGCTCAGTAGCAGGCAGTATTGGAAAGTTCACTGACTTGACTTCTGCCTATAGATGTCTTGATAGTTTTAGCTCTCAAAGAGATTATACATAAACAGGTTTTGACTTTAACAAACTTTTATTTCTACATATTCAAGAAATTTGGGTAATTCTCTGTTACCAAGTATGCTGCCAGAGCGCATGTATGGAGTCACACATGTTCGGAGACCGACATATATATCAAGAATCTTTGAAATATGACAACAGTGTGTACTGATACAGATTAGACTGAGTATTTCACACTCATATCATACTACTAATATGGAACATCTTACAGAACATCCAGAATTAACAGTGGCCATAATGAGAAACAGAAGAGATTAAACAACAGAGTATGTAATGAATATGGCAAAATACAGGTTCAAAAGGAGCAAATTTGCATAGCTACAAGGGTTCTGAGATTCAAACTGCACTGCAAAGTTCTGTAGTGACTAAGCAGTTTGCAGAGATGGAGAAAGAAAGGCAGGATCCCAATTGC
Source organism: Phrynocephalus guinanensis (assembly GCA_037367245.1). NCBI lineage: Eukaryota > Metazoa > Chordata > Lepidosauria > Squamata > Agamidae > Phrynocephalus > Phrynocephalus guinanensis. The sequence goes on along the minus strand of CM074732.1, from coordinate 138,214,405 downwards.
AGGCAGAGATACCGCAAGATTACCTTCCAGGACTGAACTGAGAGCGATCCTGGAGAATAATCAATATGGCAACCTTGGATTTGTTTGGTTTTTTTAATTCTGGTTTTGGTCAGGCTGACTCAAGTTATCTGTCCCCTTGTTAGTTATGTAACCTGTTCTGTCTTGATCTTTATCATCTCACCTGACTAATCCAGGGACAATGAGCATAGGATAGGGCTAGGCCATCTGACTAAAGAGGAAGACAATAAGCAGACCATTCTAGTTTCCTTGCTTTCCCACATCTCCAAACAATTCTTTTAGCTAAAAGCAAAAGGAAGTTGATCAATCTATCTGGCCTCTGACAGGAGGGCTATCTTGATGGCTCCTTGCCTGGGTTATTTGTGTAATTTTGATAGAGGTTATTTAGAGGTATGTTCTTGTGTTTTTCTCTTTGGGGTTTGGCTCACCTTGAGGCCCAAGGGTATTTCTTCTTAGCCACTGTTTTTGACCTTGAGTTGCCCTTGGCCTGACAATTTTTCAAGCTAACACAGCCTGTGGTGTGTACACATACACGTCTTTAGTGAGGCGCAGCAGGGCTGTTGAACAAACCAGGCCAGTTTGGTAACTCTATACAAACATAATTAATCTGATAACTCGCTCTTTTATCTCACCAGTCTTGAAACAGCATTTGCATGAGAAATATGGAGATTTCTAACCCTAGCCCTAGCCCTAACCTTAACCCCACACCGTAAACAAGTTTGTCTTAGTATACACACATTGATATCTTCAATAACTGTTAAGTAAAAGCTGTATCATTTTAAAGCACTGCTATAATACCCAAGCTGGCTGGAAAGCTCAGTGAGTTATGTTTCTGGCTGTGAAGCCAGAGATTGGGATTTAGGTCCTCAGTGTGCATTGTAGAAAGCAAAAGCAAAAAGCAAAGTGTTCTTCTTCTATACCGCCCCATACCACTTCAAGTAGTCTCTGGGCGGTTTACAGTTTAATCACAGTATGCAGACTACACATTGCCCCCCCCCCCAGCAAGGTGGATACTCATTTTACCAAATTGAGTCCCAGGTTGTGAGCACAGTTTTACCTGCAGTACAGGCCTTTAACCACTGCACCACGGGGCCAGTAGAAGAGCCAGTCTGTGTAGCCTTGGGCAAGTGGCACAGTCCCAGGGTGCCCACTGCAGAAGAGAATGACAAAACATTTCGGAGTACTGTACTCATGACCTTAAAAAGCCAGAAAATGGTCACTATAAGTCAGAATTTACTTGAAGGCACACAATTTTTGTTCTTATTATGCTGCATCCTGATGAATGAATGGATCACACCATCAGCTGGGCTTTAAGGTTTTAACATAGAACCAGAGGTTTTAATTAATATTTTGCTGTAAAACAAGATGAAAGAGCATCTTGTAGGGTAAACTTGCTAATGGCTCATTAATGTGGCCATATATTGTAAGTGACAAATACCACTCTTCACACTTTTTTCAGTTTTTGGAAAGCACATGTGAAGAAGTCCTCAGGGGAACATTAAACAACCCTTTGATACTACATATGTGCCTGCTTCAAGTTACTCTAGTTATACTGGAACCAAATTCACCTCTACCCCATAGAAAATAGGAAAAACGCTGGTTAAATTCTTTTGGGGAGACTGACACTCTTTGAAAAAGTTCTATGGATTAAGTACTCACAAACATAGCATGGACAGGGGAGAAATCAATACTCAGCCAGGTTTTTTTTGGGGGGGGGGGAATGCCTTCCTGTAGAGCATGGTTTTTAACAGCCTCCTGAATGGAAACAGGGAGGGGGCCAGATGGAGCACCTCCAGGAGCTGGTTCCATAGGGTAGGAGCCACAGAGAAGGCCCTCCCTCTTGTAGAGGACCTACGGGCCTTCCTGAGGGTGGCTACCCAGAGGAGCCTTGACTGGGAGGGTCATCTGGGCCATGAATGGATGACCTTCAGGAGAGAGGTGACTGAAAGCTGATTTGGACACAGCTGCAACTGGGATTCCCAAGAAAGAGCTGGGTCCAAAAGAACCCTCAGATTGTACACTTGAGCCACAAATGGGTGGGCAGTGTCTAAATGTGGATAGGAAAAGCAACTAGTATCCACCATGTCCTCATTCTGACATTGGCTGGAAGAGAAGTGGCACAACTGGCCATAAAATTGGAAACCCTGAGAACAGAGGAACAACAGTTTGCCCTCCTACTACAAGATGCTGGCAAAATCATTAGTTATTTTAAAACCATCTTTCTTCTCTCCTTCTATAGGTTCCACAGCTTCCTGGATTTTCTTGGATCAAACCCTGCCTTTCACGATCAGATATTGTGTATATTGGCCTGAGGGATGTTGATCCAGCTGAACAGTAAGTTCAAGATAAGCTAGGCTGACACAGCATTCTGATTGTTTTCTTCACCAATACTTGTTCTCTGGGCTGTTGCTGTATGTTGATATGCACCAAATGATTGTAACTTAAAACATTGCTTTCTACAGCTATATTCTGAAGAACTATGGCATCCAATATTTTTCAATGAGGGATGTTGATGGCTTGGGAATCCAAAAAGTGATGGAAAGAACATTTGAACATCTTTTGGGCAGGTAACTATTTTTAAAAGAGTATTGAATTTTGAGGAAAATATTTGTTAGGCAAAAAATATGACCACATATTTGCAAATTATCCACTTATCTTCCTAATACGTTCTTATAGGTGATTTGCAAATAGATTATCCATGTAAAATGAAATGATTTTCCTTCCACAGAGGTCAAAGGCCAATACACCTGAGCTTTGACATTGATGCTTTTGATCCAGCACTGGCTCCAGCAACAGGGACTCCAGTTTTGGGTGGCTTAACATATCGTGAAGGCATGTACATTTCAGAAGAAATACATAACACAGGTAAGAATAGGTCAAATATAGTTTGCTTTTACTTCAAAGGAATGTGATACAAGGGAAAAATGTTAGTATGGTCTGTGTGCTACAAAGGTATACAGAGATTAAATCAGAACGTTTGAATGAGTCTCAGACCAAAGGTCAGTTCTCTTTATTCCTCTCAAAGTGAACTCATGACAAAACCAAATAGGTTGGACTACAAACGGTTTTCAACCTTGAGTAATCTAGGTATTCTTAGACTGCAATTTCCAGAAGCCTTCATCACCAACTCTGCTGAGTGTGAAGTTCCTGGGAGTTTCAGTCCAAGAACTTCTGGGTTACCCAAGGTTGGTAACTACTGGACTACATACTAATAAAAGGGGGCAAAAGTACCTTTCAGGTAATATCTGAATCATACCTCCAGCTGTACAGAAAAAGAAACAAAAAGCAAGACTTTACTGAAAATATGTTTTTATAATTAAAAACTATACCTAACAAACTTGAGCAATATACTATATACTATATTGAAATTTAGTGTTGGCCAGAGGATTGGTCTTTCTTGATTCTCTTCCACTATTTGCTATTCCCTCACGGTCTCCTATTGCAATTATGTGCTTTTAATGAGCAAAAAATTATGTCCACTTTCCCTTCTCCTTGTCTCATTATCCAGTTAATTACAGTTACCAGAATGAATTAAGGATTTCTGTTGCTGCATTACACATTCAGTTATTAGAGATGGGCACAAACAAACAAAAAGGAATCAGGAATTTTGTTAAAAATTGCTGGTTCATTGGTTTGAGTCGGTTCGGGTTCATCAAAACCAATGACTCAAACCGTCAACCTTTTAAAATGATTTTTGGTTTGGTTCCCCCCCCCCACCTCCCGATGCCCACTGCCCCTGTTATCTCCCTACCTGGTCCTGCCATGTTTTACTGTTTTAAAAAGTTCAGGAAGTTTGTGGTTTGTGAGTAGTCACAAATTGCCATTTTCCTGCTCCTTGCCCATCTCTACCAGCTATTTACTTTTACTAATATCTGTAAATGACTGACAACAGTGTAACCTAAAAAGAGGATAAAAATGCAAATACTATTTTGGATAGCTCTCAGATGCGCAATGGTAGGTGATGTTGAATAGTGAAATATTTCAAAACTGCCAAGCGTTTCCTGCAGCCAGAACCAGGATTCATACAAAGTCTATATGCCACTACAGGGAGTGCAGATAACCTGTCCTTTGGTTGAGATGGTGATTCTAACAAAGTTTGTTTTCCTGTTTCTTCCATGTAATTCACTGTCTTGAACTTCTCAGGCCTGCTTTCAGCGGTGGACCTTGTAGAAGTAAATCCATTGCTTGGAGCATCCCAGGAGGAAGTGAATGCAACAGCAAATCTTGCAGTAGATGTGATTGCTACGTGCTTTGGGCAAACAAGAGAAGGAGCGCACATTGTTTTTGATGGTCTCCCAACACCTAGTTCACGAGATGAATCTGACAGTGAAGAACAAGTACGGATTTAAGACCATGACTGTCAGCAGATGCTTCACAATGGACATCATACAGAGCTCTGCTGACCCACTCAAAATCAGTTTTGGAGACGTGTTACTTTTTCCATTGTGTGACTAAATTGTTATACTATAAGTAAAACATTTCAACTTAGACAATGTTTTATTACTTTGTAATTATACAATCTTACCATCACTTTGCTGCCCTTCCTCTTTTTTCTCCAGCCACATTTTTCCCCCAGTAACGTTCTCAGGTGAACAAGCTGTTTAACTGACAGTGTTTCAGTAGTACATCTCAACTGTGTTAAATGCAATCCACCTCCTTCAACAGCTATTCAATGGCAATGTCTGTACAAAGTTCTTAAGGTGGATGGAAGACATAAGATTAGAAAAATGTGCATTTGGAAAACTCAGCTGAAGAACTTATAATAAACAATGCCTGCCAAGATGGCAATTTCCAAAATTATAATAACGGAGAGTAACAGTTTGTTTGTCATCAGCCTAGAAAGAGAAAGGAAATATGGATTATTTAGCGTTGAAAAAATATCTAGCAATACCATCCATCCAAATCACCAAGATGGAAGTTTCATATTTCAAAATGGCAAACAGATAACATTGTACACCTAGATGTCTGCAAACATTGTATGATTGCTTGCCAGTTTTTAAAATCAGATCTTGATTTTATCTAAAATGTTTAAGAAGGAAACATTTAACACACAAACTTAATTCAGATATGATGTCTAAATACGTGAGAAACCAAATTGTGATTAACATTCCAAACATACAGCCAAACTATGCTAAATGCTAATAACTCCCCTCTTGTCTCCCTGAGTGGGTAGCAGTGTTAGTCATCCCCCCAATATATTGCAGTTCATATACAGCGGACCCTTGTATAACAAACAGTTTGTATAACATAAAATCTGTACAGCATAAAAAATTCCGGAGATTGGGAAAATTTGCTTAACATAATTGCCTATGGGGACAATCCGTACAACATAAAAATGGGATTACTCCATTTTCAATGCATTCCTATGGGAAATTTGTATAAAGGAAAATTTGCTTAACATAATTTCATTTGGAATGAATCAATTCCTTTATACAAGGTACCACTGTACTGCGGTCCTGGTATATCGCGGGACAGATGAAGGCAAGGGCTCCTGCGGCACACTGCATGGGCCTGTTTGAGGTCTCTTGCACTTACCCCAGGCCTGGCACTGTCCCAAGTAGGCCTCCGATGGGCTTTCCGGACCTGTTGGTCACCCCAGATGTGATTTCCTGAGAACCAGCAGTCATTTCCACTCTGATTCACCAGAAACTACTTCTGGGGCCTCCAACAGGCCCAGGAAGCCCGTCAAGAGGCCCATTTGGGGCAGCACCAGGCCTAAGGTAAGTATAGGAGGCCCCAAACAGACCCCCCAGTCCCAACCTGACCCCGCATCCACATAACGGGGATGTCCCTTTATCGGGTCAGGTCCCTAACTCCTGCAATAAACAGAATACTGTAGTCTGCTGCAGCAAAAGCAAGAGTCTTATTGCACCAGGAAGACTGCCAAGCTTATCAGGCAAGGACTGCAGCCCTCTGCATCAGATGCGTCCGATGTTTCTGCATCAAGTGTTTCTGCCATGCACAAAATGAATGTCAAAGACTCTTGGTTGGTTTATTGCCTAAGGAATCTATGGATGTTTCCCTATTATTGACAAAGTGACACCACATCCAGTCTGATTATTAACCAGTAACTGCAAGACAGCAGGACAGCCAAGGACCTGCCAGCTTGGATGCCTAGGAGAATTAATTCCTTCCTTTTAGCATCCCACCTACTTTTCTCCTTCCCTTCACTTGCAATAATGAAATATGCTTTAAGAAGAGGAGATCACAGCAAAAACAGTAAACAACTGGCGATCGCTCAGTGCGGCAACACTATATTTGAATAGAACTCCTTGTACAGTTAAGTTCAATAAATACTGTTAGCTAAGTAGACTGGCATCTTTGTTTCCTTTTCATCTTACAGCCCCAGAACTGACTTGGGAGCTAGGGGCACACACACGTGCAAATGCTTCAATGGGGGCAGGGTGAGGAGTCCAGGGCTGGGCAGGGACCAGAGCAGAGAGCTCCTTGATTTGGAGCAATACCCACAACCATGACTCATCAATTTGGATGAAACAGCCAGGACATTTGAGAAAAGTGGTTTGCGAAACAATGATTTGTGACTTCACACATCACAAAATAACAGTACATTTTGAAATGTGATTTATTTATTCATTTTATATAAAGAAAATACATTTTCATATGTGATATGTGAGATGACATTTGCTATAGCTTATAGTTTAACCATGTTCCCAGATTGAGAGCTGTTCCTTTGTCATTTACTACTTTGCCACGTATATCTTCTTGCCCGTCCTTTAAAATAACAACTGACACAGTAGATACTTTTCATCTTTATATATGTTGTAGCTTAAAGAAGGCTATGAACAAGCGAAGTTACCTAACAACCTGTAACTTGTACCAAAATTAGTTTGATGCTCTCCATACAGTTCCCCCCAGGGTATTATATTCTCAGTGTATTTTTCAATTAAGCAGTAGTTTTGAGCAATTAAATATACATAGTAGTTTAGAGGAGTTCCTGTGGGCATAACTCCACAATTGAGATACTCCTCCCCAGCAGAAGGGAGAGTGGTTTTCACTAACAACTGTTACTTTGCGTCTTGCTGACTTTTACTCCGAAAACAATAGAAGAACCTGCTTTATAATGACCCAAATCATTTCCCCATCTATCTCAGTACTGTTCAATCTGGCTGGTAGTGGCTCTCACGGAGGATTCTCTCCTAGCCCACTCAGAGATTCCCTGGTAGTCTCTAATGACAAACCAGGCCTACATAAGAACATAAGAAGAGCCATGCTGGATCAGGCCAAAGGCCCATCTAGTCCAGCTTCCTGTATCTCACAGCGGCTCCACCAGATGCATTTGGGAGCGCATGAGACTAGATATCTGTCTCCTGATACCACTCCCCTGCATCTGGCCCTTGAAGTACCCTGGTTTAAAGCCTGGAGATTACACATCTCCATCATGGTTTGTAACCTGTGATGGACTTTTCCTCCAGGAATCTGTCCAATCCCCTTTTGAAGGCATCCAGGCCAGATGCCATCACCACATCCTGTGGCAGGGAGTTCCATAGACTTACAACGCGCTGGATGAAAAAATACTTTCTTTTGTCAGTTCTTACTCTCCCAGCCCTCAATTTGAGTGTATGTCCCCTAGTTCTGGCATTTTGGGAGAGAGAGAAGAGCTTCCCTCTATCCACTTTACTCATACCCTGCATTATTTTGTATGTCTCAATCATATCCCCCCTCAAGCGCCTTTTTTCCAGACTAAAGAGGCCCAAATGTTTTAGCCTTTCTTCATAAGGGAGGTGCCCCAGGCCAGTAATCATTTTAGTTGCTCTCTTCTGCACCTTTTCCAGTTCCACTATGTCTTTCTTGAGATGCGGTGACCAGAATTGTACACAATACTCCAGGTGGGGCCTTACTATTGTTTTGTATAATGGCATTATAATGTTGGCTGTTTTATTTTCAATCCCCTTTTTGATAATCCCTAGCATGGAATTGGCCTTCTTCACCGCTGCCACACATTGGGGAGACACCTTCATGGAGCTGTCCACCAACACACCAAGATCTCTTTCCTGATCCATCACGGATAACTCAGAGCCCATGAGTTGATAGATGAAGTTTGGATTTTTTGCCCCAATATGCATTACTTTACATTTAGTTACATTAAAACGCATTTGCCATTTCTCAGCCCATTCCCCCAGTTTGGAGAGATCCTTCTGGAGCTCTTCACAATCTTCTCTGGTTTTTACCACATGGAAAAGTTTTGTGTCATCGGCAAACTTGGCCACCTCACTGTTTATCCCTGTCTCCAGGTCATTTATGAACAGATTGAAAAGCACCGGTCCCAGGACAGAGCCCTGGGGCACACCGCTTTTCACCTCTCTCCATTGTGAAAATTTCCCATTGACACCTACTCTTTGTTTCCGGGATCTCAACCAGTTCTCAATCCATAAGAGGACCTGCCCTCTTATCCCCTGACTGTGCAATTTTCTCAGCAGCCTTTGGTGAGGGACTGTGTCAAAAGCCTTTTGAAAATCCAGATAGACTATATCTATCTGATCCTGTTCAGCTTCTAAAATCAGATGAGTCTGGATATTTTGGGGGTGGCGGCGGAAATCTTATTTGCTCTACATTAGCATTTACAAAATGAAATCTAATCCACACCTGGGATCCATGCCAGAAAAAGACAAAGGTAGAAAGAGAAAACATTTAGATTTGTTAAACATGGGAAAATCTAGGACAGAACAAAGCTGTATGGAATAGGCTTTGCCTAAACTCCCAATTTCAGACAGCTGGTATTTAGTTTATTCTGATTAAATTCTCAAAAACCTCTACTGTTCTAACTGTGATCTTACCTTCTTGACATGGAACGTAGTATTTTCCGGCTTTTGCTTAAATTTTCGCTTGTGTTTACCAACTGGAAGATAAATACATAGTTTTATTTCTTGTAAAAACTTTGGTTTTAATATCAGCACTTGTTCTTTGCATAAACAGAATCTAAATTTTGTGCCCAGAACATTCAAATTCCAGATTAAAAAATAAACTATATTAATTCATGAATTTATGCAAGCTAGCATAATTTATTATTAGCACGGAGAGCTGTGAAAGCAAATACTATCCATTATAATAGAAAAACATACTTAGTTTGCCTACACTGACTAGTGCCTAACTGGAGATCTAAAATTATCACAGTGGGTTACTGCAAAATCCTGTAAGTTTTTCTTACAACAGAACAAAATACACAAAACTAAAGAGAGACAAAAATTGTTCGAGTAATAAACTGAAAGACTAATGGAACGAAATTGGTGGGCTCACTATATTGGAGCTCTAACCACTGTATAATTACATCTGATGGAAGGCTATTTTTCTTCTCCAGAAAAACAAACGGGGATAAACATTCGTTTCTTCTTTTCCCTTTTCTTTTTGGCAATCTCTGTAGTATGGTTATTATCCTGAAATGTTCATTGAGTTATACCTATACTGCCACCTTCTGACAGTCTATAATGCCTTTTGATCCAGTGTACAATGTAAAACACTAATTATTGGGTGAAAATTGTTTTTTCTATTCCCCTTGAGTAAATCCACCATTTTTCACTTGCAACATTAATTTTCTAGTCTAAGATTCCCTTGACCCCCATGTTTTGGATTTTACCTTCCTGAGCCCTACCCAACAGAACTAATTATCAGGAATTCTAACAGTTGATGTCTAAAGCTTTTGAAGAACCAAAGATTGAGAATTACTGTAATATGGGGAGCAACAAGATTATGCTACAGTGGCTGAAAACCAGTAAGTCACAGCTAAAATAGAATAACTGAATTAATGGATTCAATGGAGCTACTTTACTGGCAACTTGCTACTGGATTTCATAGTGTTTTAAGAGTGGAAGGTTAAATGCCACAATGAACCTCTGTTTTGAGCATGGAGAGGTATGACTCAGCTATGGTCTGAATTTCTGTTTTCAAAATACAGTTTCAACTATGACCGGTTTTAATTCAAAAGGGGTTTTTGTTTCTCTTGGAAACATAACCAGAGTAGAGTTGGTTATTCTGTGCTCCTCCTGACAGCTTCGTTGGCTGTCTGGGAGACTTCTTGTTCCCACTTCTCGATGGAGTGGTATCCTGCTGGAGGAGGCAGGAACAGGAAGCTTGAGCAACTATCTGGACTGGCACGCTGCCAGGGTAGAGGGGCTCCAGCAACACATGATGAGAGAGGTAAGCACAGAATAAAATCCAGTTGTTAGTCCCAAACAGAGCAGATTCCGCAGCCAAGTACCTACAGTACTGTATATCACAGAAGTGAGCATACTTGGCTACAATGTAAAGCAGTAAGCATACAGCTTGTATAACAAGTGTAAATGTGCTGTCCCCTCAAAATAATGCAACACACAGCCATATACTATAAACCATGGTGTTGACATGGACTTCTAGCCAGGTTATTTTCTGAGTTTTAGCATTTTATGTGCACAGTATGTGGTCTACAGGGCCTCAGAACGAATCATCTGAATTTCCATTATTTTCTTATGCGGAAATTTGCTCTGATATACAAATGCTTTGGTTCACAAGCATGTTTCTGGAATGGAGTGTGTTAATAAACCAAGGTACTATTGTAAGTTCTGAAAGTGAAACATCAGAGTATTGTATCATTATTTGCACTTACTCTGCCTTTGGTGCGTTCTAGTTGCTCCCGCTGCTCCCCGAGTTCTTCAATTATATCTGTACCAATCTGATCTGTCTCTGCAGCAATCTGATGTGACCGTTCTATGCTCTGACTGGCTCGGTTCAAGCTTTCTGTCCCTTGAAGCAGCAGCACCCTCTGAGACTGTATCTGAGTCTAAGAGAGACAATTAAGACCTATTTAAAGAGGTAGAAAAAACAGTTTACCTTCGTATCTTTTATAATTACAAAGCTGCAGTTTAACTAGTCAAACTGGTGATGGTCATCACTTTATTGGAATATTTGGTCACCATACAGACTAATGTTAAATTTACCCCAAAAAACTGTGTACATATTGTCTTTCTCTCTCAAGGCCCATGCATTCCATCCCAGGAACATCTCTTCCCTCCCACTTATCACACAAAGGCCAATTTCGGAACCCTACTGACAGATTGGCAACTGGGAGAAGCAAAGATAGCACCTCTGCCTCAGAAGTAGCACAACCTCAAATTGTGAGCCTACAGTTTGCACAGTAGAATTTTGGTCATGGTATTCTAATTAATCAGTTCTGCCATTTACTGTGAAACAAAGGTTTGAAATTTATTTTTTAATTTTATCATCCAGCCCCAAGGTTGGTCTGAAAATGAAGAGGGGTGTGAAATGCAATGGTCTCAATAGATTAAAAACAGTTGTTACAAAACTTAGATTTTTCCCCTCTCCTTTTTTGGGTGAATACATGACTGACTGACTTATTTTGTTCCACGTATTTGCCAAAATTCTATTGGAAAATCAGAATGCACAAGGGCAACTGAGCAATGCTTTTTCCTTCAGTACATGCTGTCTATCATATGACCAAACACATGACTGCCTTCCTGACATCAGGAAGACAGGGATATCTATGACAAAACCATGAAAGTATACAGGCTTGCTAGACAGACTGCCTGCTTATGGTATGCAGAGCCAAGAGGATTCTGGTAATTCAGTGTAAAAAAATAATTACCATATTTTTCTATGTACACAGCACTTCCCCCCCCTAAAAACATGACACTAAAAATTGAGGGGGAGGTCATATATATGGAAGTAAGCCTTTTGGGGAGGATAGAAGAGAACACCAAATGTGCTTGTTGTTTCTCTTTCTTTTGGCAGCCAGCTGCACTCCCCCCCCCAGAATTAGTGGGGGGGGGGTTCAAGGGGGAAAGTCTTGGAGGTTTAAGAAATGCATTTCAGCTGCCAGAGGGAAAGTGAAACTCAGTTTGAGTTCTTCTCACCCTACCCCCTGCTATTTTCTTTTCTTTCCAACTTAAATGCCTTCCTCTCACAAAAGCAAAGCAGACAATTGA